>JAUJYZ010001265.1:0-287500 GCA_033675265.1 Actinostola sp. cb2023 | reverse complement strand
AAGATCACTCTTGTTTGCGACAACAGTATTGTAAAAGGGTCGTTTGGAAATGGAATAAGTCAAACTTCGGATGGCAGTAATACCTTATATGTAAGTAAACGACGTTTCTCCAAGGACTCGAAAACCTTCGGACACATATATATACGCCCGAAAACGGATGTATTTACTTCATTTTTTTAAAACATTTCTGAGCTTTACGTACAGGCCGGCCACTTTCGGGAAGCGGAGGGGAGGGGTGGGGAGAGAAGGGGGATCGATGGTGTTGGTGTAGTGGTGTTATTTTGTAATGAGTGATAAGTATAGTCAACTCTCTCTAAGCCCGACGCCCTCGGAACCAACTAGTAATGCTGTCCAGCATAACGGATCCTGCGTAGCGGCGCTCTTGGTGGAGGGGGAAAGGGAGAAGGGCAAAGTGGAGAAGAGGAGGGGGATTGCGTCTCCCCTTTCCTCTTTCCCCCTCCCCCAGAGCGCCGCTACGCAGGCTAGCATAACGTAGTGTTCGCCTTAGAGATATAGGTAATTTATAGTACAAATAGTGCATCAGGGACCAGACAAAGGTGTCCGTCTACCTAGAGAGAGTTGCCTGTAATGTTAATAGTGCTGATGATATGGTAGTGATGTTTTAAATATAATACTGATGTACGCAGACGGAAAGAAATGATGGTGATGGTTCCATGGTAGTTTAGTGGTCTGTTGTGGTGGTGGTTATGTGTTGTTTTATTTTGTCCATATTTTTATTACAGACTGGCAAATTAACTGCTAAATATGCCTGTGCGTTTCCTTCAGCCGCCGGGCTTAGCGTTGGTAGTATCTTATTAATCATGTAAGTAGTTCAGTTCTTTATATTTTTGCAGTATATGCTGAATCAGTTAAATCGTTTGCCACAGAGATATACTCATCACTTCATTCAATCATTTAACTATATATTCTTATCGATCAGTCGGCTAACTAACTATTAACTCATCGATTTATTGTCTGACTGACTGACTGACTGACTGATTAGTTGTCTTACTAAACGACTGAATGAATGACTGTACTGATTGAGCTGATTGACTGTCTGTGTGCCACTAACTGACTGATTGGTTGTCTGATTCGTCTGTCTGTCTGTCTGTCTGGTCTGTCTGTCTGTCCATCAAAACGACGCACACGTGCACATATAACAAATATAACTAGCCTCACAAGAAATATTTGGGTTACCTGTGCTGATATATTCAGATTGATTGATTGATTGTTTGATTGATTGCAGATTCTTCCCTTTAGTCCTGCTATATCTAATAGTCGGTATCATCTTCAACGTCAAGGTCAAACACAAAGAATCAATGCCAGAAATATTTCCTAACCACACATTTTGGGCTGATTTTCCCTTCCTGGTCAAGGTATGTACTATAATGTCCCTTCCTGGTCAAGGTATATACTATAGTGTCCCTTCCTGGTCAAGGTATGTACTATACTAATCATCCGCGCGCAACGGATATTGACCTTTTGGCGATCCAAGAATATACCTGGCGCGCTTTGTACTCGGGATACCTGTGGTAGCGTGAGTCTAAAATTGCAGACCAGGTCTTCGGTTCCAGTCTACCTCGTTAAATGCAAAACATGCGCAATAGTTCCCAGTACACTTTGCGTGCCGGGAGTTTGATTGGTTCACATGTTTACAAGGTCGCCATTTTCAATGTCGATTGGTTTATAGCTGATATTGAAGTTACACTCCAATGACTCTGAACAACGGTTTCAAGTCGAGGCTATCGGGCCAGTACAAAAACTTGACCCGATAGCCTCGACTTGAAACCCTTGAAACCTATCTCAGTGATTGCGGTTCTCTCTTTTGCAGGACGGCTTTGTGTTTTCAGTGAGACAGACGGTAAAATGTTGCAGTTTTCTGTACTTCAAAGCTACTAGGAGAGAAGACTACGGCAGTATTTAAACATCGTTTGCATTAGAATCGTGTCAAGGGAAATCGGAACAAAACAAGGAAGAGATATGGGAGCACAATTTCCATTGATCCCCTTCCCCCACAGGAAAGTTCTTGGGTTCTAAGACTTCCGACTGCATATGAAGGAATCGCTACGCTGATTGCATGAACGATGGATGAGTTTTAAGGATAGTTATAAGGCAAAAGGTTGTTGGTGAGGAAGAAGTGTTCACAGGTTTATACGAACTTGCGCCGTTTTCCACGCCAAAGTTGATGCTGATGCCGTTTTATGATGATGATGATTATCGCACTTATGCAAATTAGAATCTCATTTTGTCACAAAATCAGAATGGCAAGGAATTAATGAATGAATGAATGAATGCATGAATAGGTAAATAAAAGAACAGATGAATGAATGAATGAATGAATGAATCCATCCATCCATCGTATATTTTTTATAGATTTATCATAGATCATTTTTACACGTTCGTATTTTGAACGAGCTTTTGCTCCTAGACGTTAACCTGGGTAAATAAACGATTGATTGATTGATTGATCGTATCCTTATCAATCAATCAATCAATCAATCCGGCAGTCAATCAATCAATCAATCAATCAATGTGAGTATGAATCATTTGTGTGCAGAAAACAATACTTTAAAAAGTATTAAGAAGAGTTTCATATTTATGCTATATGGTATTCTTAGGACCAGTTTACTCTATAATATCAAAGTTTCTTTGATGGAAGTTGCTTTCACACACTTTGGGATCAAGTACTTTGACGAGAACATGATATAATTATTATATCCTACATTAATTATTAATAATTATTAATTATTAATAATTATTACCTACATGTAGTGAGATTTGCAATTGTTTGTGTAAAAAATACATGAAATAAAGTTTCCATTATTATTATTATTATTATTATATTAGAACATGTTAAACGCTCAAAAGCAACTGTTAAAAGCTTCTACTCATTATTATTTCCGTGAAGAACTGATAATTATATCTCTTGCTTTTATGCAATCTCGTCCCCAGAGCAGTTACCTCTTACTACGCAACGAAAACGTTTTATCGTGGAGCATGCGCAGTACGAGATAACTGCTTTGATATTGACTTTTAGGGGTATCGAATGGTCAAGGCGAGACTTTGCGAGACAAGGCATTTTTGGAGACGCGTTTTCACCGATTTCCTTTGTTTTCAAAATTCGAGACTCTGAGACAGCTTTTTGCGAAAAAACGAGACTTCAGCCCCACGAAATTTGACCGAAATTTTGCGAGACTGACTTTTTGCGGAGACCATTCGACACCCCTACTTTTATGGTCAAAGAGTTTGATTCTACGCAAGCGCAGCCAATCGGAATTGAAACTCGTAGTAACTTCAACCACTAGACTATATGTCGTGGTATTTTGCTACAACAGGAAAACAGCTAACTAGACTGTAGAGTAGTAGAACTTGTTCGTGTAAATCCGCGAAGGAAATAGGCGTGCCCCCAAGCCCCCCTTATCACATCAACAGCAAAGATATATCAAGTGCTTTGCTAACAGTGTAGTGAAAGAAACGTTTCCAATATGTTAGTAGTATCCGTTCACATAATACTTATCCATTACTATATGAGTCGTGAGAAAAATATCAGCGCCGGTTCTAAAACACTAAATATGTTTGAAGAACTTCCTTTATTGTATTTCTAGTTCCTTGCTGTGGGCAGAGGGAATTTACCACAAATAGATTTCTGTGTCCGGAGAAGCTCACATAATGCATTCACAGAATTGTTCAGTCCTCTTTTTAAAATAATCGTGTCTAGCTAGATGTTCTGTTTCTTTTTGGAGAGTTTATTTTTCTCAATTCCAAACGAATGAGTAAAGGAACGAATGAATAAACGAAAGAAAGAACGAATGAATTGGTATTTCAACACTGCCAGTTAACAGTATTGGTATGTACGTAAGCCGAAATATCTCGGTTGACTATACTTACCAAATACAAAGTAGCTGGAAAGTAGACATACTACACTTTCAAAGGTTAATCCGTTTAAATCACTCGATCAACATATCTTTAGTACAAGATTGTAATTGGTTGAAAATGCAGGCAATACTATCGAGCTATCAAAGGCGGCGGACTTCGGCGCACTCATCCTTTACTTCCGGTAAACCAGTCAAGTGTTCTCTAAGTGAACACGGACGTCACCATGTGCAGGAAGAACAACCTACTTCATGATATGCATTAAAAAAATATGTATAAAAAAGGGAATTTCGGATTAAATTTTCCCACTCTTTATTTGTGCCTCTCGCAGAGACATAATCCCCTCCCTCCCCTCCCCTCCCTCCCCTCCCCTCCCTTCTCTTCTTCCTTATATATGACTGCCCTCGCAGCCCGCTTCAGTCCGCATACACACTCGCTTCATCATTACATTGCCGATATTAGATATTTAAAAAATATTACGATTTTTATTTCAGTCTCTTTGAAAGAGTTGCGAAATTAACTTACTGACCACATCGATTCTCCTACCCACCCCCACCCCCACTGGGTTTACACACACGTGACACAATATCGGCGCTCATGTCTGCTCATCAATCGCTCTCTACAAGTACAACACTGGCTATTATTCACAACAATACTTCTTCACAGTGGGCTCAAAATCTCCATTTTCCTACCCCGACCGACTCGCTACTGCGTGGGAAACCGTTTCGTGTTGACTTGTACATTTCAGGGCGAGTTTAAATGCTGTGAAATTGACAATGTCGCGGAAATTTCGAACGGTTTCTCATAGTGGAATGTACAGCGTTCGTGGATCGGAGATAGCAAGGACTGGTAACTCCAATCCACAAAAGATACGCTGTGTTGTCGAGCTCTTGGACGACTCCGAGTTCATCATCGATATTGAGGTTAGTACAAAATGTCTATATGGGTTTCTGGGGGTATTTTGGTGGCATTGTGAGTGAAGAACTGCGAGTTGATCTCCTTTTAACAAATGCTGATCAAACTCGTAAAATGATATCACCGGTGTTCTAGTTGGTAAATACCGTGAAATATCACGTTTTGGGCTACAAAAAATTCCCAAGCTGTCGTCCAGAAGAGGATTTCAGAGGCATAAATACCCATTTAACTTGAAATTAATGCAATTAGAACGGCAAAAGCATGACATTGTAGTTTTTGAAAGGGGGAAATGTTGTTCGTAATTACCAAAGGCAAAGGCTATATAGATCAGAAGTTGCTGTCAAACACACTAGTAAGTCTTACTCCTCTAATGATTTTAATTGTTTGGGCTTCGTTGGTTCAAAAGCAATTTGCACTTTCACACTTATCAGAAACAGTTTATATTACATGGTTTATCTCCTTTTAGCATTACTGACATTAGTGTACACATTCTACAGTACTTTGCAATTGGAAAACGATTCAAACTGTACTGTAGTGGATTCCATTCCACCAGGCAAGAATTATTAAGTATATGCATACAAAACTCTGTATTTAGTCTCAATATAATACTCTTTGTCCACAACACACCGTCCAATTACTCCTATTTAATCGAATAGCCACATAATAGCTTGAAAAATAAATTACAAGCCGTTGTTACATGCATACTGTACATGTATAGCTGAATTACTATTCGAAATCAAAGTCTCATGCAAATTGCGATGATGCGTTGAGATATTTTGGATTGCATTGAAGCCTTGGCCTAATACAAGTAAATGCGTTATCTGACCACAATCTTTACTCATGTATAGTCAGAGCAAAACACCGACAACAGCTCATCATATCAAAATTGAATTTGTTATGTCGTACCTCTAGGGAATATTAATTCTGAGTGAAAGGAATTGTACATGTACACGTACATGTATATATGACTGGTGTGACTGGTCAACAACGTGTGTATTTTTCCCTGGCATATCCTTAGCCAAATATACTTCCAGGCCTGAATGTTCCCAAACTGTGGTTTCCTTGCATGTCAATTCAGAGTAATCAACTTTGGGTTTCTCTGCACTACTCCTAAAATGCCAATGTCAATCAAGGACAGAAATCAAAAACATGTAATCGACCACAACCTGGGAGGTTTTCACAGATTCTATCCCTTCGTACACATACATCCAGCATAGATTTTCTTGATATGGCAAAACATAAGAATATTTAATCAATTTTAAACACTTTGAAGACGATAAGTCTTTTACAATTCCATAAGTATTTTCTCCTCTGTGTCTGTGATAAAATCAAAGTCTTCATAGCATAATTTCCTGAATTGAGATTCTTTGGTAATTGTTGTGGTTTTTAGGTAGTCATGAATATACTTTTTCTAGACACTCCCACAACTTACGCCTATTCCTACATTTCTCACACTAGTAATGCATATAGTACAATGTACATGTGTGTGTATATATAGCAGTGTCTTGCTGTGCCGTTTATAAATTACATGAACTCTGGAAAACATATATGCTTGATGTGGAATTGAACCTGTACTGTACGAGAGTTGAATCAGTTTGACCCTGAAAATATGAATTAACCCACGATGCAAATGTGACAGAGTACATTTGTAATTTGTCTGCAGTTTTGTCAACATTTTGACAAGTACGGAATACTGTAATAATAATAATAATAATAATAATTACTGATATTAAAGAACTATGATAATAATAATAATTTTAAGTTAATAATAATAATAATAATAATTTAATAATAATAATAATAACAAAAGTTTAATAATAATAAATTAAAAACACTATAAAACTTGTAGCCATAAATATTAAACATTTACAAACAAAATATTGGACTTGAACTGTTTTAGAAATCAAAGAAATGTCAGATTAAATATTATCAGCATACAGATTACATTATCTACATTGTATAGGTGTTCGTACACGTATGTAGGCTGTTAGTGTTATCCCTAGCTAGGATGATATTATGAGTATGTACTGGACATAAAGTTGTATACTGGTATTTTCTAATTTAATTTTAATTTCTGTGTGCATCAAATATAGTATAATTGATAAAATTATTCATTTACATGACAATAATTATTATTATTAATACATTCTCTGGCAATTTATTGTATGCTTTACATGTATTAAATCCTTGTATCCAGGTGCAATACTCAGAAACAGACCCAATACATCAATGCGGATTATCAATATCTTTATCAATATCTTTATTATTCCACGAAATCAAGTCGTACATTACGTGCATGCATGAGCTGATAGCCAACGAGGCGCTAGCCGATTTGGCTATCAGCCATATACATATACGACGAGATTGAGTGGAATAATATTGTTTTACCATATAGACAACCACTGGATTGTAAGAAATATAACATTAGTTTATATTTTTAGTTCGGCAAAACCGATCTGCCATTGTTGAAAATCTCCAACTTTCTCTACTCGTGGTACAGTATATGAGCTGATAGCCTACTAGCAGAATAGCCAATCAGAGCGCGCACTTGCTCATATCCAGACTGGTTGTCTACATGTACATGTACTATATAATAATCCTGAATGTTACAGATGTTTTAATTAATGTATTAATTAATGGTAGGGATATTTATTGTATCTAAGTGCATGCAATAATGCAATTGTACACACATGTACAGGTTTGTACAGCATAGTCTACATACATGTACATATTTTTACAATGTACATGTATGACTACAATGTATGTACACCCATAATATTTTATAGAGTGCACTTTGTTTCAGCGCCATTGCATCATTGATGTCAGCGGTCTCTCCTGACCGTGTACGGGCGTCTTGGCCGCCATGTTGTTTCCTCTCCATGTGTTCATTGAATAAACCTAATTTACATAGCAATTTTGGCTCACTTTTCAATATTATGCTTACATGTAGTATATAGTATTTCTCGTGTTGTTGCTTGAGGAATCATATAATCATCATCATCATGACATCATCATCATCATTTTATTTTTCCACAAGATATTTACAAAGTTTATTGAAAATAATAATACAGATAATTGTATCATAAATATTATTGTCACTATCCACAAAATTACATGTGCATATTTATGGTCGTCACTGTGTGTTGGCCTGCAAAGCTACAAATATGGGGCCTGGGATTTGCATTTTTTTATTGAGGCGTGCGTGCAGCAAATGTACATATTACTTTGAATTGAAAGTCTTGAGGTACGTTTTAGGAAATGATGTAGCCATGCATGTACATGTACATGGATTGGAGCATGATTCTCCTTTACGTGTATATTCATTGTAAAATTATATGTATACGGTAATAGCTGATGAAATATGTTTAAAATAAATGTTTTCATGAAGATAATATTGCGAATTATATATTCAATACAATTTTGATTAAATATTGCACTACTGTAGTTATGACTAAATGATTGTCATAACATTTCTATCACTTTTTTATTTGAAATTATTTGTAAAAATTATATTTTTACACTCTCCTACATGTACATGCATGCAGACTTGTACATGTAGCTCTAGATCTATTGATTTGCCTAAAGTGGTATAACATGTGTATATGGCTTTTTTTAAACAATTTACACTTGTGTGACCATTTCTTGACTGTCTGCGGTTATCATGAATACATATGTACATGTATTACCATTTTTAAAAGTTGATCGAAAACCTTCATTATTATTATTATTATTTGGTAATTTTAAGTACTACTTAATAACAACCAACTCTATTTTTAAGAGGGTAAATAGTGATACACTTTTGGCTCTCTTAGCCTGCTGGGTCCTGTTAAATTATACTATAAATTTACCATTGCAAATTACTATAATAAACTATGATATAATTTAAGTAATAACTAGATAATAAGTTATACTGTATAGCAAAAGATTTAATATAAATACATGTAGTCTTTTTTATATCGGTCTCCATAACATACACTTTAAAAAAACATGGTAGATCTTTTTACTGATATTCAATCATGAATCTTAATCATGGAGTGACACACGTACAGCCCCTTTGATGGCCTTCTTTTCAGATCTGTAAATCATCAAAGCCTTTATTATGCAAAGTTTGTGGGCCTGCCGTTTGCATACCTCACCATTGTCTGAAGATATTTAGTCTCTTGTCTACCCTTAGAAATATATTTACATGTAGAGGTTTAGTGTTTTGTAAAGATCCATTCATGAATTCTGGTCAACATGAACGTCTTTATATTGTTATGTTTTTCCAAATGAGGTTATAAATGTACATGTAAATTAAAGATTCACCTAGTTGGATTAGTGTAAGGCTTGTTCAATGGCTCTTTACGCACGCCTCTTGTACACGTTATTTATTTCAATTCAATGTCTTGATCATTTTATTGAACAAGACTTCATTAATATCAATAGCAATTAAATCCCTTATAATGTACAGTGTCGCCTTGTCTTTGTGGGGAAAAACAAAGGATGTACATGTAATATGTTGGCCCCCTTTGTGAGATACACATGCAATGTGCATGCAAATTCTCCGATCATTGTCTGAAAAGATAAAATTCACAGTATATATTACATATTTTGACCAATTTATCAATATTTATAATACAAAATCCTTGCCATCTAAATCAATTTTACCTTCAAAGAAAAAAAAATTATACATTCGTTAATGTATAAAGTGTGGCTTAAACCTTTTGTAATTACAGTATACATAAAAACAAGTACATGTATTGAACTTATATCTTTTGTTTTGAGCAGAAGGATGCCATAGGAGTGCTCTTGCTAAAAGACGTTTATAAACACTTGGATTTACAAGAGACAGAGTTTTTTGGATTACATTATTTTGCACCCGATTCACCTGACAACTTGGTAAGATATGTAAAATCCTACTTTCTGGACAATAATAACACACATACATGTACCAGCTTGGCCCTGTTTGTTCAAAGGCTGGATAATATATATAATAGTACATGTACATGTAGCTCTACATCTGGCCCCGGTTGCACGAAAGGTGAATAGCGCTATCCACCGGATAAGTCTTCTCCAACGGATAAAATTTATTGGATAACTGCATCAATTTTATCCGTTGGATAAGACTTATCCGGTGGATAGCGCTATTCACCTTTCGTGCAACCGGGGCCTGGACATTGTGTAAATCCTTATTCCAGTGGATAAATTTATTGGATAACAGCATCACCATATCCACTCGATAAGGATATATACTGTAGATCTAATATATAGAAAATAGTGCACTTTTTATCCACTCAGTCTCTTTGAACTACTGGGGCCTGGATATTTCATGTACATTTACAAGAAACAGTGTAAATAAAATCCTGCATTCATAATTGACTCGACAAGATACAGTTGATAAATTTTCACCACAACTTGTCTACAGTTTATGGGGTCTACATCTGTTTGCACAAGACACACTTAGGCTCTGTTTGATTACTTTCCTGACTAATAATATGGCATGCTTATTGAAGGTCTTCAGTGGTTGGCAAAATGTGTTTGCACATTAGTACTGCATGCATTGACTGCAAATATCAGTATGAAGTACATACAATCAGTACATACAATCAGTACTGTATACTGATTATACAAGCAAATGTAAATGTACTAAGTACAAATTGATTCCATTTTGCAGTGCGACCTGCACTCTTATAGTCATAGATGCACAGATATGGCTTCAAAATGTGGTGAGAACAAAAAAGTACACAGCGAGACAAAGTCGAGTATCGTGACTGTTGGTTCTCACCACATGTGCATCTGTAAGAGTACATGCACACACATGTCAAAATGGAAATGATTTCTTTTGTATAATATTTTGATATTGTAACATCATCTGTGTGTCTGCACTCTACTAACACATGGCTCTTGACCAATCAAAGCATGCATAATATATACCAATAATATTATATAAACTTTACCAGATATTTAACAGTGACAAATATATATTCCAACCTCTACACAACTGATGCATGCCTGTTGCATTGCATCCACAGGTCTGGCTTAAAGAGGAGAAGTTAATTAGAAAACAACGTAAAGGTAAGTCTACCCTATCCAATTAGCCATTACCTAAACGAGCAGGGGACTGGGACCAAGTCCGTAAAACTAATTCAATAAGAAATTAGCAAAAATGGGCTTCATTTTCTGAGAGAGCAGATCAAACTTAGCTAGTCTGCAAAGTTTGGTGAACTTCGGCTTAATATGCTAGAGGGCATCAAAGATGTCTATTTCCCCACAACACGATTTCAAAAGTTTAAAATTCCGACAGAATTCGCTCAAATCACATCAAACTTTGCACAGATACTAATTTCAACATGCTATTTCATGTCATAAACTTAATTTCGTAATTGCATTAATTCTAATAAACTCGTTCCCAGTCCCCTGCTCGTTTAGGTAATGGCTAATAGATGATGCTATTGAGCCTGTGAATTAACACAGTGTTTTAATATCTGTTCTGTTGCTAGGACCATCGCCCTACATTTTCTATTTTGGAGTCAAATTTTTTGTGTCAGACCCAGCAAAGCTCACAGAAGACTTAACGAGGTATATGCAGACAACTTCCTACTGTCAATAATACTGTATCTGAGCACCACATGTACACACACATGCAGTTGCAATATTGGCATGCATTCATCAGCATCATAAGCCATCACATTCTTGTCATCATCCATCATCTACATGTATAGTACAGTAGTTATAGAAAGCAGCCCTACATTTATAGTTTCTCAGGTTCTTAACATGTTGCACGTATCTCTTAGGTATTACTTTTATCTTCAAATCAAGAGAGATATTCTAACAGGAAGGTAAACAAAATCTACATGTATGTAATCTTCATCTTGTAATAATTATAAATATATAATTATTACAGTGAGGACACACTAACCGGGACCAACTGAGGAAAACACCAATCAGGAACACCTGAGCAAAACTGACCAATCACATTAAAAAAGTTGTCTGGGCCAATCAGCATTATAGTCATAATCATGATTGGCGCAGATGACTCTTGTTGGAATGTGATTATTTTCAGGTGTAATCTGATTGATCAGTTTTGCTCAAGTGGTCCCGGTTAGTGTGTCCTCACTGTAATAAGATAGTAATTTAGGGCAAGTTAAAGTGCTATAAAGATACCCGTAAAGTTCTTCTGAGCATTTGCCCTAGAAAAAGAGGAGATAGAGAAAAAAATACCCGATGGGATTCGAACCTACGACCCTCAAAAGTGATCACTGATGCTCTTACCAGTTGATTGACAGATGCCATGCATTGCAATGGAACGTGATTATAATTATAAAGCTGGACACCGGTAGTGATACTAGAGAAACTCCTGTAATAAGAATTCAAGCATCTTGCTACCAAGAGATTGCTATATCTAGTTCATGATAAAAGCTAGTCCTTGGATATAATAATATCTAATGACAGTTCCCCTTCAGGTGGTTCATAATTACCTTAATTTTAAATCACATTCACTTTTTTCATGGTCTTACTTTCAGATTACCTTGTTTTTATGATACAGCTGCAGAACTGGCTTCTTATGTTCTTCAAGGTAAATACTTTGATTGCTGCTGGAGCCCCCATGAACCCTTGCAACCATGGAGCCCCCATGAACCCTTGCAACCATGGAGCCCCCATGAACCCTTGCAACCATGGAGCCCCCATGAACCCTTGAAGTGAGGTGTGGGATTGTGGAAAAATTATGCCCCTTGCAACCCAGTCAATTTATTAGAAAATGACGAATGAAATTGTGTCAATTTCCTTAATTTGCATACTATTTCTGCAATACTGCACCTTAATAGTGATGAACCCTTGTGCTGACTTGTATAGTATTTTCGTAGGCTTCGAAATTGAAATTTGAATTTGAATTTAGCATTTCAGTAGCAGTGACGTCACTTGCGCATGCTCAATGGGAATTGAATGGTTTGCATGCAGAGGTTCCCCCCTTTTCCTTTCTCTTCAGAGAGCCCCCATGAACCCTTGCAAGGAGCCTCTGTCCCCAGGGTATCATGCAAGCATGGAGCATACAAAATGTACTTGTTCATATTTATATAGGGATTCTATGTTGTTATTGTTGTGGTTATTATTGTATCATATAACTAGTACTCTTGTTGTTATGGATACATGTACTAGTACTTTAATTGTGCAAAACAGCCCCTGCAAGCATTTGTCCCCCATCCTTTAAACTTATGCTGCAATACAAGGAAAATCTAATGAACAATAAATTATTTACAGTTTGTATGCAAATTAATTATTTCTTCTCATGGAGCCCCCTGAACTAGGCAACTATGACCCCCAGATTCACCTTGAAGGATAGGTGCGGGAGTTCAGAAATTCATTCTTGCACCAGTCAAATTAGCTAATGACGAGCGTAAATATGTGTCAATTTCCTTAATTTTCACAATATTTTTCCTTATCTACCTTAATAGAATGAAGACTTTATTTTGATCCAGGGTAGCCCATTTTCAGCAACGAGGCTGATATCCAGAGGGGCCCTGTTTGAATATAAAATTTATAAATTCAGTGTAAGACTTTATTTATCCAGGGTAGCCCAATTGAGCAACGAGGCTGATATCTAGAGGGGCCTTTTTGCCTATAAAACTATAAATCAAGTGTAAGACTTTATTTATCCAGGGTAGCCCATTCAGCAACGAGCCTCAGTCTAGAGGGGCCCTGTTTGCATATAAAACATGGAAATACAAGTGTAAGACTTTATTTATCCAGGGTAGCCCATTCAGCAACGAGGCTGATATCTAGAGGGGCCCATTTGCATATAAAACTAAATACAAGTGTAAGACTTTATTTATCCAAAGTATTCCATTCAGCAACGAGGCTGATATCTAGGGGGCCCTGTTTGCATATTCAAAACTATCCTGACAAGTGTATTAGTTTTACATATAATGACTCTGAGCTCATAAATCTGATAATGACTTTTTGTATGTGACATATTGGCAGCCTTGGGGTAGGGGTGGGGGTGGGGGTGGGGGTGGGGTTTATTTTGGGGTCCAGGGGGGCAGGGAGTACTCTCATATGAAAGAGGGGTGGGGGATGATCGTCTGGAAATTGGAATTAAACCCCTAAAGGAGACCAATCTGTTGTGGCTTAAGCTTTATTTCATCCCTAAAATATATCATTCTGAAAGACAGACAAATAAGAGTTGTAGTCACTTTAACAACATCACCGTGCAACCCTAAATGATACTTTGATGGATAAAAATATTGACGTTCCGTCGTGAACACCCTGAGTGATACCAAAAACCGTAATTTACACCCCTAAAAGAGACGACGATCATCCCCGCCCCTGTCACAAGGGAGTTGCCCCCCTTCCCCTTCCCTCCGGGGGTTGGTGATGCAATCCCCATTAGCTTCTCTTGTTTATACCACCAACATGACCGCTGTGTCGTTATACCTTCAATCCCCATGGATTGATTTCAAACCAGCAACTATAATATGACAACTCTATTAGAGTAGAGTTACAGCACAAATGCAGTTTGTAAATGTTTTAAATGATTAACTTGTGTAAACTTTCATTCTACAGACTGAAGACTTTGAAGAAAGAGCATTCGAATTCCACAAACATCACGTGTAAGATTGTAACATCTTTTTCTCCTCATTTTCTCTTCTTATTCTGATACCATTTGACTACGTTTGGGAGTTGTGTTGAATGCTTAGTTTATTTCTTCAGAGGCCAAACTCCTGCAGATGCAGAATTCAACTATCTCGAAGTAGCTAAAAATCTGGATCTTTATGGAGTTAGCCTACATTGTGCACAGGTGATTTAAAAGACAACACTGTTTTACGAGTTTTACCACAGGCAGTCCAACCATTTATTCTGAGGCTATTTATAATAAATAAAAATATATTTGTAAGCGCGCGTCTTTTTTATGGATTTCCTGTGGTAGAGCACAGCTATACGTATAATGTAAGTCGTGAAACCTACGGTACCGTGACACTGAAATGGCTTCCTTTGTGAACCAATCAAAAAGCGTGCACATGCATCTCATCCAATCAGACTCTTTCAATACGGCAAGGCACGGTGCGGTGACGGTGCGGTAACTTTCCCACTCATACGAAAACGACTCTAAAATATATTTACATGCGCGCGTCTTATTTTGATGGGTTTCCAGTAGAATGGATTGGATTACTATAACCAAGCTTATTAATACTACTGTTTGTTTGTACTAATATTTTTGCTGTCATTGTTTTAGGATAGCCAAGGAACAGATCTATATATAGGGGTGTCTGCCCTCGGGCTTACTGTCTATCATAACAAGTGTAAAATCAACTTTTTTCCATGGTAAGTTCGATGTTGTGTGTCCTGTAGCTTGGCCTTAGCCGTGTCTCTAGTCTTATGTCTGGTTTGGCTCATCTTAGGTCTAAGGTAATTAAAGTCTGCTTCAAAAGAAAGAGATTTTACATTCAAATTCGACCTGACTGGGTAAGTTACTAAAGACATATCTGAAGCAAAAATAGATTGTTTTGTGCGCAAACGCGCGAAACGCTTAGAAAAAAACGCGCAAATGTGACTTTTTCTGATGTTTACGCCGTATTAACTGCAAACACGCAAAGTGCTCGCGAAAAAGGGCGCGAAAAATACTTTCCTCAATGCCGCGATGTTTGCTGCTTCGTAGGAAAAATGGCGCGAAAATCCTTCTGGCTTTGACACGTTCGCTTTGGTTTGTTTACAGAACGAGTGGAAAGATAACATCATCGCCTTCCAAATGCATACTTACAGATCAACGAAGAACATGTGGAAAACTTGTGTAGAATACCATTCATTTTACAGGTAGTTTGGGGTTTATATTTCATGATTTTTGCCTTTGAACTTCTATATCAAGGTTATAACTTCCCTTTCAGAACTCACTGTCCGAAACCCTTAAACAACAGACGGCTATTTAGAGTTGGTTCGAAATACAGATACAAGTAAGAAATTGGTCTTCTTTATAGACCGAATGCAATAATGGCGGAATCAGTAAATATCATTTATTGTGTAGTTAGTAATATAGTACATCGATCGTTTCAAAGAGTATGATAACAAAAACAAACCTACTAAATTTTAGAGCGATTCTACAAAAACGTAAAAAGTTATAGCGAATTGAAATCACAAAGATTTGTATGGGAAATTCAAATGGTTATAACTTTACGGTGGTTTCATTTAAATTGATGGGCTTTTGGTGTATTACTAGACTATGTATGGTCTTGCAAAAAATGATATTATATTTCCTAAACTCGTAATTTTTCTCAGTTTATGCAAATTACTCGGCCATTATTGCATTCGGTCTATTATCTATATACACCTAATTTCAAAAACGTTGTCCAAATAGCCAAATACGAATTCATTCAAAAAGACAAAAGAAACAGTTCAGCTTGAGTGCACTTCTTTTGTCTTTTAATGAAATCCTATTTGGCTTTTTTGATTATTATTGGACAACGTTTTTGAAATTAGGTGTATACAGCGATTTGCAAAAATATCGATATATAGTAATTTGCATAATCCTAATTCTTTGTTTTTAGCTATTAGAGTGCAATTTAGAAAAGCTTGAAAACTAAATAACTAATTAGTACTAAATAGCACTAATGAAACAATAGAAAACAATAGAAATAGCACTATTTAGTACTATTTAAAGTTAGTACTATTTCACGCTTTTCTAAATTGCACTCTATAAAGCCTGAATCTAAACCCAAGTAACCTTTGTAGTATGTATGTGAAAAAACAATTGAAATAAATTAATTTTGGAGGGCTTATTCAGCCATTTTATGATGAAAATTACCCACAATGCACCCGATATGATTTTTACAGAATTTTTGCAAATCGCTGTATCCAGTGAAGTTAGTTTGGTATATTGTCAACTGACTAAAATCCAAACTTCCCTACCTGTTATCAGTGACGTAAGGTCGTGTTTGTTTCTCTGCTCTGCAGGGGTAAAACCGAGTACCAAGCAATTGAGCAAAGCCGAAGTCATGTACGACCGGAGCCAAAAATAGTCAGGTAATTAACACATAGAAGATATTCAAAAATAAGTACAATACAATGTCCTTATTTAACCACGATTAGAATTAAAGCGATACCGCTTGTGGGGGTCGTGTACAAAACAATATATAAAAATAAAATAAGGAACAATCACCAACTAACCCGCAAATAGTGTTTCCGATGGTTCAAGGCGACGTCTAAATCGTTCAGATGTTCTTGTGTGCGCAAGGCATCATTAAACTGTGTTTTATTCACTAACTTTTAGGACGCTTAGTAGACGATACTCCAAGAGAAGCGACTCAGGTACATGTAAGTGATATGATTTGTTTATTACACAATCAGATTCAATCAAAGCGAAATAAAAACAATAGCCATTGTACTACTTATAAGTCTACATTTACATACGTCCATTTGTTGAAAATGATGTCATGTTGACATCGAAACGTCGTTCGTTATTCTTATCGCTAGTCTTTATTATTAAATGTCTATCAAAAAGGTCTTTAATTCGAATTATTACGTATTACACCATTATTCTTCAAACTACCGTAGTTGGACACTATGCTTGCGCTTCTGCTTGCGCTTCTGCTTGCGCTTCTGCTTGCACTTCTGCTTGCACTTCTGCTTGCGCTTCTGCTTGCGCTTCTGCTTGCGCTTCTGCTTGCGCTTCTGCTTGCGCTTCTGCTTGCGCTTCTGCTTGCGCTTCTGCTTGCGCTTCTGCTTGCGCTTCTGCTTGCGCTTCTGCTTGCGCTTCTGCTTGCGCTTCTGCTTGCGCTTCTGCTTGCGCTTCTGCTTGCGCTTCTGCTTGCGCTTCTGCTTATGCTTGCACTTCTGCTTGTGTTTATGCTTATGCTTGCACTTCTGCTTGTGTTTATGCTTATGCTTGTGTTTATGCTTATGCTTGCACTTCTGCTTGTGTTTATGCTTATGCTTGCACTTCTGCTTATGCTTATGCTTGTACTTCTGCTTGTGTTTATGCTTATGCTTGCACTTCTGCTTGTGTTTATGCTTGCGCTTATGCTTGCACTTATGCTTATGCTTATGCTTATGCTTGCACTTCTGCTTGTGTTTATGCTTATGCTTGCACTTCTGCTTGTGTTTATGCTTGCGCTTATGCTTGCACTTCTGCTTCTGCTTCTGCTTGCACTTCTGCTTGTGTTTATGCTTCTGCTTGCGCTTCTGCTTGCGCTTCTGCTTGCGCTTCTGCTTGCGCTTCTGCTTGCGCTTAGGCTTGTGCTTGCACTTCTGCTTGTGTTTATGCTTGCGCTTATGCATGTTATCTAATTGTAGGGTCACGGAGTTTAAGGAGACTAGACTTGGATCGTGAGTTCGAGAAAGATGTATCGGTGTTCAACGACAAACACGCACCACCATTCCACTACTCATCGGCGCCCAACAGCACGGACAAGTAAGACGTCAACATGCTGTGTTATTAACGCAATTAACGTTGTCTTTTAGCGCCAAAAATGAGACAACATAAGAACGAGAAAAAGGCCTCTGGGACCTATGATAACGTATTGCAAGAATTCCCCAAACACTGTGCTTGATCATTCATAGCGACACTTACAATCACTACATACAAATATAGGAGCACACGGTGAAACATTGTGCACCGCATTGCGCATACTCACAGAACGGCACGGTAAATAAACATTTGGGAGAAACGTTACAGCACATTGCGGCGTTCATCATTCTCTTCGGTTGCTGCATGCACGCAATATTGTCAAATTAGAATGCCTCTGCAATATTGCACGCAACATTCATATAGATGGGCACACATGGAAATCTTTCTTTCCTGTTCAATAGATACATGTAGATAAAAAAAGGAATCCCACCAAACTAATTCATTAGTCCAAAACATTTCGTGCCTCCAAAAATTGTTGTTGAAATATTTACATTTATTCTCAAGGCTCGACCGAATCAACTTCAAGAGGTCCCATAGCACAAGTGCCAACGTTGGGGGATTCATCAAATCAGCCCCAACCCGGAACAGTCATGTGAGTATACTTTATTGTTCGATGTGTCTTCGTCTTTTGAAGAGTGGAATCATATTCAAGGTTCTACCGAAAACGTACCTCAAAATTATTACATTCTTGATTGAATTTTAAAAATGGGGGGAGGGGGGTAAAAGGCCACGTGCCAGGCCATAAAGTTACAGCCGTTTTGTATCGTGGCCGGTGAGGTTTTTCATTCGCGACCAAACATTGCACTGGGTTTCTGTCAATCAAAGTTCAACTGAGTAATCTTCAGCCATTTTGTATCAACAGAAAAGAAACTCTAAATCTCTTTCAGCTCGACCAAATAAAACTAAAGTAGACAGAACATATTGCACTGGGTTTCTGTCAGTCAATGAAAGTTCAACTGAGTAATTTTCAGTCATTTTGTAATGAACAGAAAAGAAACTCTTACCAAAAAAGACTGACATGATTTTATAAATTCTCTCATGTTTTGATTGACGGGAACCCAATGCAGTGTTTGGTTGCGAATGATAAACTTTAGCGATCGCGATACAAGGAAAACCCTGTAACATTGGATATAAATTTCTACTTGCTATCTTTCTCTTTTTGATTTTAAGCCAGAAAAATCGTCATGCATTCGTTCGTTCGTGCTTTCATTTTCCTAGCATTTAACGTGCCTTCTACAATCCATTCGTTCATCCATTCGATTCTCATTCAATTTCATGTTTTGATTGTTATTACTTCATTGACATCACAGCCTTATGCAAAGACGATTTCCATTGTACGTACAGCCATAATGTATTCGGTAGCTATATAATTCATTTGTACCCATTTAATCTAACAAGCCTTGAATAAATGAGCCAGTAAATCCGTCTTAATTTAAAATGTGCTGTTAACAAACATTTCGCATTGTGTTTTCATTGCCGAACAAACGCTAACTCAGTATTCGGGTAATTTTTCATACATACATGTTTTGTTTGTTCGCTTCACATCCTTGGCTTCGAGATCGTCTCAGACAAAGACAACATAAATTCGTACATGCCTTGGCTAGCATCGTTATGCCATTCGTACATGCCTTGGCTAGCATCGTTATGCTTACGATTCACGCTCATGTCACCAAGCAACAAAACTTCAGTGTATTCATGAAGTTTCCCTCTATTAATCCAAATCCTTGTAGAAAAAAACAGGTTCGGCTTCTTGTGATTCATTGGACAGTAAAGGTTCAGATGACGGCGAGGAAGATGAATCGAAAGTGGTATGTAATGCGCTGTCGTGCCAACTTTAGACACTCGTACTCGATGCAGTCGAAAACCGCTTCTCGCCTTGTATTATTTCACTCGTTTTTTCGTTACATTTGCGCAATATTTGCCCCATTGTGTAATCCACGAGTTATAGGAATGACATTGGGACAATTTTGGGATCACTCACTCACAGGCAGCCCAAGCAATACATTTGTGGAGTGTACGAACGTGATTTACAGTGAATGTATGGGACGAAAAATACGTATTTTTTGTTTTAATAAATTTAAACATACCTTGGTCCTGTGTTGTTGTTAATGCTATTTAACATCATTCTGGCTGGTTTTTAGCCGTTTTAGAGCGGTTTGGGCTAATTTTTCAAAAACCGCTCTAAAACGGCTAAAAACCAGCCAGAATGATGTTAAATAGCATTAACAACAACATAGGACCAAGGTATGTTTAAATTTATTAAAACAAAAAATACGTATTTTTCGCCCCATACATTCACTGTAAATCACGTTCGTACACTCCACAAATGTATTGCTTGGGCTGCCTGTGACTCACTCGGCTGTAAACTTTTATTACGTTACCGCTGAAGTACATCGCAGGCTGATGCCTTTGATTTATTGTTTTGTCATCGTCCTTTCCATTGGATTTGGACATTTTTATTTTAAGTTTTTTTTTTTTTTTAAATTAATGGTTTTTGTTTTTCAGTTTTTCTCTCTCAGAATTTTCGAGCTTTATTCAATTCACACACATGAGTTACAATGTAAAGGTTTAAAAGGTGAAATAAAATACAATAAACGAATTGCAAATTACAAGATGAGCATTGGAAACAAGTAGAAGGAAGTGTGTGTGGTTGTTGAAGGAGTTCAAACTTTCGAGTCGCCAGACACCCATAGAAATAAGCTATCGATAATTCTGTAGACCAGTATACAGCTATTTCAAAAAAGGTTGGCGAAGGTTTTGTTGCATCTTGCATACCAAGCCCGAAATGCACTATGGGCGATGTGAATGGAATCAACGAAAGGTCACAACAATGTGGACTCTGGGAATTTTCCCAAAACTTTGTCTTCGCAATATGGAGCCGGCATGTTTTCTTCTGTATGTGCATGCTGACATTATTTATCTATGATCCACAATACATTTCGGGCTTTGTATGCAAGATGCAAGATGCAACAAAATCTTCACCAACCTTTTTTGAAATAGCTGTATAATACGCTCGATCAAAGCTATTGCAGTACTAAACTTATAATATGTATGCTACAATGTATGAATATACAATTCTACTGGCTTTTCACGACCTTTGCATACTCCATGGAAAAGTCTTACATCTTGTAATGCTTCGTTGGCCCAGACACCAGCAATTCTCTGTGACAGATTTTGAAAAACTGGACTATCAATACTAATGAATGATCAATTTCTGTTGTTTGTTGCAGGGGAATGGTACGACGCCTCAAGAAGGTCTAATAAATGTCAGGTAGGTTTACCGTATACTCATTTTTGTGTCATGATCTTTCTTGAGGTTGTTGGTCAATCTGTCTGTCTATCTGTCTGCCTGTCAATCTATCTGCCTGCCTGTCAATCTATCTGCCTGCCTGTCAATCTGTCTGTCTGCCTGTCAATCTGTATGTCTGTCTATCTGTCGGCCTGCCTATCTATCTGTCAAACTGTCTGTCTGTCTGACCTTTCTGTAAGGTAACCGTTCTGTCATCGTCTTGCCTCCCTTTCATTGGCTCATTGTTTTTCTTTGTTTTCACTCGTCATTAGAATGGAACCCGATGATAAGGGACGCTTTGGTTTCAATGTTCAGGTAATTCATAGTAAATCTCACATTAAATCAGCTTTATGACCATTCATCCCTAAGAAACCCATTTTAATTATTGTTTATAGGGTGGTTTTGACATCGAATTACCCGTTATCATTTCCAAGATTGCACGTGGAACTCCGGTAAGAATACAACCATTGCTCTATCCTTTCCTCGTACCTTGCACGAATTCCACTCTTCCATTTTCTGTTCTTGTTTTGTCATGTTTGCCTTTTCAATAACTCCCTTGATGCATTATTACAGGCCGATCTATGTATGCCACAACTACAAGAAGGCGACGAGATCGTTTATATCAATGGTCAATCTATGAAGGGCCTAACGCACCAAGAGGTATAGTTATTATCTATATCTTCTGATGTTTTATTCCTTAGCTCTATTTATTTTAATCTCGATAATAATAATAACAATAATAATAATAATAATAATAATAATAATAATAATAATAATAATAATAATAATAATAATAATAATAATAATAATAATAATAATAATAATAATAATAATAATAATAATAATAATAATAATAATAATAATAATAATAATAATAATAATAATAATAATAATAATAATAATAATAATAATAATAATAATATTATGTAAATAATAATAATAATAATAACTTTATTTGAGTGTCTGGTCTTCTAGCAGAGCACAAGTACTCCACTAATCGGGGACACTTAGAAGTATAGGTCAGGCCACACACGTCGGGAACGTCGTGCCCTACTCTTAGTCAAACAGTGGTGTGGGTTCTTTTACGTCCCTCCGGTGCAATGTAATGGAGTATGGAGAGACGGGACCGCCATTTTACGTGATCATCCGAGCCACGCGAAGGTCTAACCATTTGTATTATATTTGTATCGCTTGTTGTCAGATTGTAGACTTAATACGAAGTGTTAGCTGTTCAAAAAGCCAAGTATTGATACTAACAATAAGACCCAACGGTTAGTAATATAAGTGGTTGCTTGCTTGTTCACTTGCTCGCTGTCTTGGTGTTTTACTTTCCTCTTATGTCCCTCCATTCCCTCCTGCATTCTCTACCACCCTGCTTACTCCCTTATTTCCTTGCTCCCTTGATTTCCTTGCTTTCTTCGTCCCTTCTTCCCAGCCATCTCTGCCTTGTTGTAAACCAATGAGTTGGTCTGGCTGAGATGTTGGCTCTCTATCAACAGTATTTTCTGAAATAGAACAGTTTCATACGACTGTTTGCTTTCTTTTCTCAAATCTTCACGGCTGGTACTTCCCATCGTTAAATTTATATTGCACTCTCACTCTAAGTCATTTGTAAATACGTTTTTGTCTTATTGTTTCTTTCAGTCTTCGCATCTCAAGGCGCAAGGTCGTTGACAGAGTCCCCAGAAAACGTCATTTCACCTGAGCAATATTCCGCGGCCGAACGTAAACACGAACAAGATCTCATGATAGCAAAACAGCAGAAGGTTGAATCTCGTGACGAGGAAGCACTAAGAGTATCGATTGAACAATTGAAAGAGGTAAAATACCTTGATCACCAGTCGTTTTCGTATGAGTGGGAAATCTACGGTACGGAGTTACGGTTACGGTACGGAATCGAAGACATTGTATTCAGCCAATCACAGCGCGTAAAATCATTGCTCAACCAATCAGAATGCTTACACACGGTACCGTTACCGCACGGCACGAACCGTACCGTAACTACTTCCCACGAAAACGACTCTAATGTACAGCCATACGGATCAACATTGTGCGCAATATTGCTGGCAGTATGGTTGCAGCGTGTGTCCACCTCTGCAATTGTTGTCACCAAGCTGATTAAAGGTACAGACACATGGTGTAACATTGTGCGCAATATTGCTGGCAGTATGGTTGCAGCGTGTGTCCACCTCTGCAATTGTTGTCACCAAGCTGATTAAAGGTACAGACACACGGTGTAACATTGTGCGCAATATTGCTGGCAGTATGGTTGCAGCGTGTGTCCACCTCTGCAATTGTTGTCACCAAGCTGATTAATGGTACAGACACACGGTGTAACATTGTGCGCAATATTGCTGGCAGTATGGTTGCAGCGTGTGTTCACCTCTACAATTGTTGTCACCAAGCTGATTAAAGGTACAGACACATGGTGTAACATTGTGCGCAATATTGCTGGCAGTATGGTTGCAGCGTGTGTCCACCTCTGCAATTGTTGTCACCAAGCTGATTAATGGTACAGACACACGGTGTAACATTGTGCGCAATATTGCTGGCAGTATGGTTGCAGCGTGTGTTCACCTCTACAATTGTTGTCACCAAGCTGATTAATGGTACAGACACACGGTGTAACATTGTGCGCAATATTGCTGGCAGTATGGTTGCAGCGTGTGTCCACCTCTGCAATTGTTGTCACCAAGCTGATTAAAATGTGCAGACACACGGTGTAACATTGTGCGCAATATTGCTGGCAGTATGGTTGCAGCGTGTGTCCACCTCTGCAATTGTTGTCACCAAGCTGATTAAAATGTGCAGACACACGGTGTAACATTGTGCGCAATATTGCTGGTAGTATGGCTTCAGCGTGTGTCCACCTCTGCAATTGTTGTCACCAAGCTGATTAAAATGTGCAGACACACGGTGTAACATTGTGCGCAATATTGCTGGTAGTATGGCTTCAGAGTGTGTCCACCTCTGCAATTGTTGTAACCAAGCTGATTAAAGTGTGCAGACACACGGTGTAACATTGTGTGCAATATTGCTGGCAGTATGGTTGCAGCGTGTGTCCGCCTCTGCCATTGTTGTCACCAAGCTGATTAAAATGTGCAGACACACGGTGTAACATTGTGCGCAATATTGCTGGCAGTATGGTTGCAGCGTGTGTCCACCTCTGCAATTGTTGTAACCAAGCTGATTAAAGTGTGCAGACACACGGTGTAACATTGTGCGCAATATTGCTGCAGTATGGTTGCAGCGTGTGTCCACCTCTGCCATTGTTGTAACCAAGCTGATTAAAATGTGCAGACACACGGTGTAACATTGTGCGCAATATTGCTGGCAGTATGGCTTCAGCGTGTGTCCACCTCTGCAATTGTTGTAACCAAGTTTGTTGGAGTACAATGTAATTTTACTTTTGCAATATTGTATACGCTTGTCACTGGTTTAGTTTTCTCCAAACATCATCACAAACCAACTGTAATTGTACTGTATATTAATCGTTACTGTTTTCCTCCACAGAATCTAGAAAGCGGCGATCTTCTCATGTATTTCCAAGTGAGTAGTTTTCACATCAATATCATTAGCGGGTTTCAATGCGAATGTCATAATCCACCTAGTCCAGAGCTGGAACCACTTTCCACAAATTATACTTTGTAGTAAATATGGCGCTCGTCAAATAAATTTATAACAAGAGGTCTTCGGAAATTGTGAAAAGTGTCCTCGACCCAGATTTCTTTTTTTCTGCGCGCGTTTCTTCAGACAGAGCGACAAATAAAATTTGGGTCCAGTTCGGGCAAATACTGCTCGAGGGCATGCCAATGTATATTGTAAACATCCTCACGAGATTGGAAATGGCATCCATCGTCTTCACGTATCTACCCATGTCTCTACCCAGTGAGATAATACAAAGGGTTATTTTTACAGGAACTTTATCGAAAAAAGCCAGGAATGGCAATGGACGAAGCAAGGAAACCTCAAAATCTACCCAAGAACAGATACCGTGATATCCTTCCATGTGAGTATGAAGGATTGTCTTGTTACCATAAAGGGACCACTTATATTGTAAGGAGGGGTAATGCTCCCCTGGTGGGTGGACACTCCCTGGGTATGCCCGACGGGATTCAGCCTGGCTTTGAACCTCATTTGGGTTTATTCCGGGTCAGGGTTTCACCTATTTTGGATTCTCTCTTGGTTAGTGTAAGGCTATTCTATGTTTGGATGGAGATGAGGGCGCGAGGATTTCCTCTGCGTATTCAGCAGTGTAGAGTTTGGGCTGTCTTTATGTGATGGACCCTCCCCATGGGGCCGATTCATCTTTTCTTTCTCATATTGCAAGAAATTTTGGAGCCTTTTCATAAAATATTTTTCAAAATCTTTAAGTTTTTAAATTTTAAAATAGGCCAATCGGTATTATCTCTTAGTGTCTACCTTGTCGCATTCGATTTGCGTTATAAGTCCTTTCTATGCTATTTGCCGTAAGCAAACTAATAAACGTCGCTTGTGTTCTTCTTCAGACGACGAAACGCGTGTCAAATTAGTCAAAGGAAACGAGGACTACATCAACGCGAACTATGTTACTGTAAGTTACCACTTGACGGTTCTATTCAGTAAACACCAACAATGCATGTTCCAAGTGAATTAATTACGGCGAACATTCCCTGTATTATTAAAGTGTAAGTCCTTGTGATTCTTTGCAATACTCTAAACGAATTTATTGCACCAAATCACATCACGTGTCTTTGATTTCAGATGGAGGTACCGTCACGTGGTATTGTATTAACGTATATCGCAGCACAAGGACCTCTAGAAAAAACGTGTGGAGATTTCTGGCAGGTAACGAATGAACGCTTGCGTGGTCCACGCACGCACAAAAGAACTCTCGCGTGGTTAATATTGACGATGCATTTGAGGGCATCAAAGATGTCTATTTTCCCATACAAACTCTGTAAATTTTTGACGTTGTCCATCCAAACCATACATTCACTGTAAAATTTTGGCTGGACAACACAATTTCAAAAGATTATAATTCCGATAGAATTTACTCAAATCGCATCAAACTTTGCACAGATACTAATTTCAACATGCTCTTTCATGTCATGAACTTAATTTCATAATTACATTAATTCTAATAAACTCGTTCCCAGTCCCCTGCTCGATTTGATAATGGCTAATTTCAAAAAAGGTTGTTGAGGAGATCAGTCCATAGGTAATAGGTTATACGTCGTTGCAAGACCGAACTGCATTATGGTAACAGCTTGAATAGCCAAAGATAGCACTTCCTGTATGAAAAGCTGTATGATATTATAACTATTTGAATTCAATCATGCCAAGACAAATTTTGAATCGAATTTTCTCTGGCATCCACGACATTCAAGCTCTTACCATAATGCAGTTCGGTCTTAGAACGATCTATAACCTATTGCCTATGGACTGATGTCCTCGACAACCTTTTTTGAAATAGGTGTATAAACCTATATAAAGAAATTCAATAGTGAAGAGGTGGTTATTTTAGACCCGGTGCTAATTAGATCATGTGCATAATGTTTTAGATGATATGGGAAAAAGAATCCACGCTGGTTATTATGCTGACAACTACTGTTGAAAGAGGACGGGTAAGAAATGCTCCATGTATTGTTTGTCTGTCTGTCCGTCTGAATGTCTATACGTCTGAATGTCTGTCTGTGCATCTGAATGTCTATCTGTCCGTTTGAATGTCTATCCGTCTGAATGTCTGTCTGTCCGTCTAAATATATGTCTGTCCGTCTAAATGTCTGTCTGTCCATCTGAATATCTGTCTCTCTGTCTATCTGTCCATCTGAATGTATATCCGTCTGAATGTCTGTCCGTCTAAATGTATGTCCGTCCGACTATCTGTCCATCCGACTATCTGTCTGTCTATCTGCCTGCCTGAATGTCTGTCTGTCTGACTACCGTATCTGTCTGTATGTTCGTCCGACTGTCTGTGTGTCTGTGTGTCTGTCTGTCTCTCCGACTGTCTGTCTGTCTGAATGCCGTGTCTGTCTGTCTGTCTGTTCGTCCGTCTATATGTCTGCCCATCTGAATGTCTGTCTGTAATCATAATCAAAAGGGTGTTGTTTACTGTCTTCCATTATACACCTATAAACCAACATACCAGTAAGGTTCCTTATTTGTTCTGGATTCCTTTAGGTAAAATGCCATCAATATTGGCCTGAAAGTGATGATACGTGGACGTTTGGTAACCTAGAGATAGTTTGTACCAAGATCAGAGATTTCTCACCTTCATATGTGTACCGGGAGATGTATGTCACCGATAATACTGTAAGTCATAATTTAGTAGTTCTTTCTATTATTACTGATAAAGAACTATGATAAGTATAGAAATAGAAACTAATGAGGAATATACTGAACAAATGTTCGGAAAAATCAGACGCCTCGAGTGGGATTCGAACCCGCGACACCCTGATTTCATGAGCACCTGTCATGAAATCGGTGTGTCATGGGTTCGAATCCCGCTCGAGGTGTCTGATTTTTTTCGAACAATTGTTCTGTATATTCCTCATTAGTTTCCATTTCTATACTTTCTATTATTTTCTCCTATATTAACCAGCTTGTGTATTCTTCAGAGCCTACGAAGTAGGGTCGTTGTGCAGCTTCAGTATTTGGCTTGGCCAGATCATGGTAAGAATGTTTCTCTTACTAAGAATATGATAGTTAGAGATAAATGGATGGATGGATGGGAAATAAAAAACGAAAGAAAAGAATATTGGGAGTGAATGTTGTTTTGAAATAACTTAAAACCATACACTGAATAGTCAAACACCTCTCTTTTTTTCCACGAGTGAGTTCAGTGAATTTGATAGTTAGAGATAAATGGATGGATGGATGAGAAATAAAAAACCAAAGAAAAGAATATGGGGAGTGAATGTTGTTTTGGAATAACTTAAAACCATACACTGAATAGTCAAACACCTCTCTTTTTTTCCACGAGTGAGTTCAGTGAATTTGATAGTTAGAGATAAATGGATGGATGGATGAGAAATAAAAAACCAAAGAAAAGAATATGGGGAGTGAATGTTGTTTTGGAATAACTTAAAACCATACACTGAATAGTCAAACACCTCTCTTTTTTTCCACGAGTGAGTTCAGTGAATTTGATAGTTAGAGATAAATGGATGGATGGATGAGAAATAAAAAACCAAAGAAAAGAATATGGGGAGTGAATGTTGTTTTGGAATAACTTAAAACCATACACTGAATAGTCAAACACCTCTATTTTTTTTCCACGAGTGAGTTCAGTGAATATGATAGTTGGAGATAGTTCGAGATAAATGAATGAATGGAATGGAAATAAAAATCGAAAGAAAAGAATATGGGGAGTGAATGTTGTTTTGGATTAACTTAAAGCCATACACTGAATAGTCAAACACCTCTATTTTTTTTCCATGAGTGAGTTCAGTAAATATGATAGTTGGAGATAGTTGGAGATAAATGAATGAATGGAAGGGAAATAAAAATCGAAAGAAAAGAATATGGGGAGTGAATGTTGTTTTGGAATAACTTAAAACCATACACTGAATAGTGATAGTTAGAGATAAATGGATGGATGGATGGGAAATAAAAAAAAGGAAGAAAAGAATATGGGGAGTGAATGTTATTTTGAAATAACTCAAAACCATACACTGAATAGTCTAACTTAAATACCTCTATTTTTTTCCACGAGTGAGTTCAGTGAATATGATAGTTAGAGATAAATGAATGGATGGATGAAATAATAAAACGAAAGAAAAGAATATGGGGAGTAATGTTGTTTTGGATTAACTTTAAAAAAACATACACTGAATAGTCTAAACATCTCTATTATTTTTCATGATCGAGTTCAGTTTAATTTTCGATTTTCCCCTTATGTAGTCCCGGAACATTGGTGTTATGTGATCTTGTTTATACAAACTACTGGATCTCTAAATGTCTACTCAACTCTTTTAAAGTTCAACATTCTTGGTATTATTTTTGATGTGGTCCAATTCAAAGGTTTTGAAAATAAAGTCATAATAAATTCACTGTCTCTTTCTTGAAGGCGAATTGCCTAACAACTTGTAAAGTCTAAAAACTTAAATAACTTAAGTTAAGCTTATATAAGAATAAAAATATAAGAATAAGATTTTCTTATGAGTTTATTAAGCTTAAATATGCAGAGAAAGAAGACTTAAGCTTGAAGCATATTCCAAATATTTTACCACAACACTGATAACCCTTTGTGACTGAACAACAACTGGATAATATACAAAAACAATGTAAAGTGGCGTTCTTCAATCGGCGAATCCTCTTGTCTTTTTGTGTTTGGCGTTGAGACGAAGATGCATTTTGTTGGCAAAGAAAGTTTTCCTCCATCCAACATCCTTGGACGTGTTCTTCATTTCGTCAGTAATGGTTCCACAGTTTAAGCGAACAATCCTTCTCCACACATCATCACAACAACAGACATTCCGCATGTAGCGGTTCAGCGATCCAAGATGAACTACATCGACGACATCGAGAAACGAAGTCAGTCTTACGACAACTCTTGGTGGAAGTCGAACTAGCCAGTCGCCACACGCAATCCCGTGCACAAGCCTCAACATCTCCTCTCCAAACACTCGATTGATATCACTCTGCATTAGCTCTTCTTGTCCAAAGTCAGTCCAAAGGACTTTCTTCTGGTTGGGAGGAATTCCCCGTTCTTCCCTTCGAAGAGCAATCCGCCATGTTCGCCAAATCACTTCAGTTTCGGTCACGACCAGCTGATGGAAGTCTTTACTCGGTGAAGGGGCCTGACCTGCCTTTTCCACGTAAATCAGACCTTTACTCATCGTTCTGCCTAGTTTCTGTCAAGTGTTGTGGGATTAGATCGCGAAATTAAACCTTTCTTTTCACAAAACTCGCGAGTGAAATATCTTCCAGAGCAAAAGATCGAGACGGCAAAGGCGCCACAACCACAGGGAATCAACAGGAGAGTTTTGGCGGGAAAGCCAACAGCCAATCAGATTGCATTTTGAACGCTCGTTTATTTTGGCAGTGGAGGGGTGGGTGGAGATATTTTCAAAATGTTTTCGATTATCCATTGAAACAAAAATTAATTAGCTACGAATTTTAAAAAAATACATTGTTTTCTCTAATATTTTTAACGAGGAAGGTCGATTTATTGCAGTGCTTCAACAATTATTTTTTGTAATTTTTACTCAGACGTTCCTGAGGATTCAACAGACTTCCTAGAATTTATCCACAGCGTACGGCATTACCGTGAAGGAACAAAAACGCCGGTCGTCGTTCATTGCAGGTAAAAGCAAGAATAAACAATATATTGTTACTCAACGGGTTTCCTGTGGCACAATATACTACAATATACTACCCCACTATAGCCCACTCCACTAATTTTGTATTTTAATTTTTTTTATTTTTTTATTTGCAGTGCTGGAATAGGTCGTAGTGGAGTACTAATGTTCACCGAAACGGCTTTCAATATGATCGAAGGAGCAGAGCCACTGTACCCATTAGAAATAGTCAGGAAAATGAGAGATCAACGAGGATCTTTAATTCAAACACCCGTAAGTATTATACATCATGTTATATATGTATATCATGTCGTTAAGAAGTCTTGTAAAGCAATCTCTATTATTTATAGTTTTGTACAAATGAATAGAATGGAGAGACTGATATGTATTATCCCTACCTTCCTTCTATCCCTTCCCTTCTATCCCTTCCTTCTATCCCTTCCTTCCTTCTATCCCTTCCTTCTATCCCTTCCTTCCTTCTATCCCTTCCTTCCTTCTATCCCTTCCTTCCTTCTATCCCTTCCTTCCTTCTATCCCTTCCTTCCTTCTATCCCTTCCTTCCTTCTATCCCTTCCTTCCTTCCCTTCCTTCCTTCTATCCCTTCCTTCCTTCTATCCCTTCCTTCTCCTTCCTTCCTTCTATCCCTTCCTTCCTTCTATCCCTTCCTTCCTTCTATCCCTTCCTTCCTTCTCTCCCTTCCTCCCTTCTATCCCTTTCTTCTATCCCTTCCTTCCTTCTATCCCTTTCTCGCCTTCTATTTATTCATTTTGCCATTCATTTCTATTATTCATTCATGCATTCATTCAAAAACAACCATATGCTCTTTCAAAAAAAATTTTCATTGTCACCTGATTTCAGGGTCAATTTTTGTTCGTCTGTGAAGCGACGCTAAAAGCCTTCGATGGTAAGTCAGACAAGATGAATACATTTTTTCCCTTGCTTTTGTTTTGATGACAATAATTTTTCCAATTTTAATTCTAATTTCCACCTATTGATATAGTCATGTTACCCTTTTGATAGTCTCCCTCGCATTCGTCTTTAGTTCCGTCACGCATAGCTTCCGGGAACGTTGCGTGATGGAACTAACGACGGGTTTGAGGACCCAATGTCCACGATTCGTTGCGCGTACAACAGTCGAAATTTCGAAATTTAAAACAGATTTCAGATCAGAAGATTACTTGAACCATTATTGACCATAAAGCAATACTGTGCTCTATATTTAAATCACCATTATTTGTTTGTTTTTTAAACCGATTATATATAAGCTGAATAGAAGGAGGGTTCAGTGTTTTGTGATTTGAACCTTGCGTTTATGAGTTACATACAAATGAGATGACGTCTCTATTATTCTCGCAAACCATCATGGGTCTTTACTCTATTCTTTGTTTTTGGTCGTTTACTTGCAGAAGAAGTTGTGCGGCCATTACCCCTCAGCTGAGAGTAATTTGTTCAACGAACCTGTTAAATACGATTTTTATACTATCGAGAACGATCGAGAACTGGTCAATGACAAGCTTCGAATACTCTACATACATAGCGCATACGTCCAATAACTCCAAGAACCTTCGCTGAGGAATGCCGGGGGTCAATGTGAGAACTACCAGTTGAACTATCGAAGATTTCTGAACGAGGAGCACCGAAATTATTTCAATTGAAAGCAACGAGTGAAATAAATGATTACGATGATGGTGATTCATGATGATGGTGATGGTGATAGATGATGATGGTGATAGATGATGATGGTGGTAGATGATGATGGTGGTAGATGACGATGGTGATAGGTGATGATGGTGATTGATGATGATGGTGATGATAGATGATGATGATGATGATGATGATATCGTTGGTAACCCTGAAGATTTCTTGGAAATCACTTGAAAGTTGGACAAACCTCGAATGGTGGCAACTTTGAATGAAAACCGAATCTACACAACCTTCTGCCTAACGCTTCCTCTGCTACTGGTTGGAGAAACACTTGAATTGTCGCTGTGGACTTGTCACTGATAGGTCAACAATAACATATTATAATAATAATAATAATAATATTATTATTATTATTATGCAAGACACTAAATCAAGTAACGCTTCTCTATGGGTTCCCTGTGCTGTTGGTAAGAGAAGGACTGGAGACTAGAAGAGTGACTACTAAAACAAATCATCGCAGGAGACTGATATTTGAGTGATGAGTATTCAGTTGTTTGTGATATCGAAACAATAGAATTTGGATGAAGAAGATCGAGATTTTTTATTAGAAAGGAATAATCAGAGTTATATTAGGTCAGTGAGCCATCCTGTTCCCAACTAAGGCTATTTATGTAACGATTTTCCATTGTTCTAGAACCAATCAGATTGCACCAAGTAAAAATACCAAACAGATGGTAATTAAATCATATATTGTAGTGGTCCCTGGTTTAACAGTCAGGAGCTGCTGCCAGTTTTATTTACTATTTTTACTGACATTCCAAGCTCAAAGGAAACCAATAATAAAATAGCTTGATATGGGAACAGGATGGCTTACGATACTAGAACAGATTTTTATCATTTTAATTCACAGAATTGACGTTTTAGCGGCAGCCTTCATCCTACAGACATAATAGACCATAATGAAAATTATGCTTTGCATGTGCTGTGTTGTTTAATGGTCATACAATCAATATCATTAAGGTTGTCCACCTCGGAAAAGTACATTTACACATTCGCACATTTACACATTTACACATTTACACATTCGCAACATCACGTGTATATATTCGTTTTGCGCACGTGGAATCCAGAGTCCATAGATTCAGTAGAAGTATACTGCCATAAGAATGTCGCGGCCTTATACAGAAGATTTGAGGTGGAGAGTTGTATTTCAGCGCTTGTAAAAGTGCTTTTCCGAGGTGGACAACCTTATGACATTGACTGTATAGTGACAAACAAAGTACATAAATATAAATTACAATAACCTGCGACTTAAATAATGACAGAGTTTTGGAAAGATCGTTTATAATTTCGTAAGATTCAAACGGATTGCGAAGAAGGATTGACATCTTGAATTTCTAACTGCGACAAATCAGTGGCGGACACGAAGCGCGCAAAGCATAATGTTCTGTTATGGTGCTTTAATTATGGTCATCGCCTCAATTTCATTTCAATGCATTTACTAGATAACTGCAAACAGTCCCGAGGTGGAGCGCTTTCTATTTAGTCAAACCGCTCGGTTGGATCAGCTAGCTTCCAAATGATTACAGTCACCTCTCAGCCTAGCCTCCTAAAGCAGACGCGTGTCCAGGCTTCCGTTTTACTTCGCCGGCCTGGACACGCGTCTGCTTTAGGAGGCTACTCTCAGCCGGGTTCCTCTCTAATCCGGACACCTCTCTAAGCCGGGCACCTATCTAACCCGGGCACCTCTAACCCGGGCACCTCTCTATGCCGGACACCTCTCTAACCCGGGCACTCTGGATCAATCCTTTAAAATCTGAGAGAAGAAATTTAGAGTAAAACAGTGCAGGATAACCGTTCTAGAGTTGACTGACACCAGTTTGAATTCTAAATGATCAGCCCAGGCACTTCCATTCCCCTCTTCCCTCCTCACAAGTCCCCCTCCCTTTTCCTCCCCTTGGAGAGCCTGTTAACAGGCTACTTCCACAGTAATTGCAAGGCATTCTATTAACACACTCTTTGCTCAGCTTTTTATTGATCACGTTTTATTAATATTAGTAATTGTCGACGGGTCTGTATTTAAATCTTTATCAGATTTTGAACGTTCTCCAATGAAGACAATGAAAGTATAAGAAAGAGCCTGTAGCAGAACGATGGAAGATAATATAGATTGGAAGGGATTGGAATAATTACCAACTAGGTGTGAACTCCTAAACACTGGAACAATCACGTGCTTTTTAAACCTTGGGAATTACTTGGATGTTTTCAATGTCCTTCCAAGTTTTAAAGAGCGCGCGGATTTTATCAGTCAAATCAGGAGGGGATAAAGTTTAGTGCTTCTTTGGGTGGGAGAGGAGGGTAGGGGGAGATCCTGGAAGTCTGTGTACGCTTTTTGAAAGAAATGCTAGCATTTTAAAATTGTCATGATCAATTTGAAGGGCCTGATCAAAATCTAAATTCTCGATATGCTTTGAATTTCAGAGGGAATTTGGGTTTTGATCACAAGTCACTTACTCCGATCTTGGCAGGATCCCTTCAATTATGGAGAATGTGTTAAAACGAATACTTGACTATGGTCATTTGGAAGCTAGTTAAACCACTCCCTTTCAATAACGTTTTTTTCCTTCGATGCTTTCAATTTTATAATTTCAACCCCCCTCCCATCTCCTCCCTCCCCCTCCCCCTCCCTCCCCCTCCCATCTCCCCCCTTACCTCCTACCTAACGAATGACCAGTCGCCAGTTTGATGAGTGTCGGTCATAATGTTCAACTTCGGGAGTAGTATTTTGACTAACTTATAAATTAATTTTTTTCTATGTAAAAAATAAGTGTTGGACTTTAAAAGGACACATAGTGAAAGAGTGTATACATAGATGATCAATTGACTGATGTCAAATAAAAAGTCACATCGTCTTTAATAGTATTGGTGCTTGTAACTCCTGGCGGCCATTTTGTATTGCAGCGGCTATTTTAAAACGCAAGCCTGCGTCGGGCCCGTTTTCACAATGAAGTAAGACCTCTTGTGCTTGCGCTTATATGTTTGTCTCGCTAGCGACGAGACAATATCAAATATAATCCTGCTAAGAAAACAAGAGTGGAATTGACCGGAAGGACAGACTAGTTTCCAGTCATTTCCGGTCTACTCGCAGAGAATCATGGGAAGGACGAACCAAGAAAAAGAAACGTTGCACCTTCTTCCCATGCTCCTTTGCGAATTCAACTCGCCAAACGCAAATTCTGGGTAATAGAATAGAATAGAAATGATCTATTTGTTTTATTTATGACTAGAAGATGGCGAGGACGTTCATTTAGACGCCACCATGCATAAAACGTTATACATTTTAATTAGAAAAATCAGAAAACTGAGAGAGTCAGAAAAAGTATTGAAAAATATGTGGGTTGGTAAATCCACGAGTTATAAGTTTTAGGTTCGCAAAGGATTATGGTTTCAGCACGGCAGCCATCTTTTGCAGTAGTTCGTTGCGTAAGAGCATTTATTAATGAGATGGCTGTGAATTATTAGACCGTTTTCTGCTTTAACCGGACGCGTGTAAATTAAAGTAGTAGATTTGTGAATTAACGACAAAGTCATTAACTTTTCATCAGTAGAACGTACAGACCTGCGGTTTACGCTGAAAGAAAGGTTTTCAGCTGGAATCGGTACTCAGTCTATAATCCCACAAACATGTATTAAAGTTAATTCGCGACTGCAAACCCTGGATCCCGTTCCTGATCAAAGGCCGGGTAGTCTTCAATCCCCGCGGGTAAAAGTGAATGGTTTTCGTAAGGTTTATTCTTTGGCAAGATGTTTACAAAGCAACGAACCAGCACCAAGTGGCTGTTTTGATACGTTTTCTTGGATGATGACAAGTGTTAGTACTACTGAGTATCAGAAACACTCGAGTGCTACATGAACTGTGGCGGTAGGAAAGCGATAATGCAGTGGCGGATCCAGGATTTTACAAAGGGGGGGTGGATAATCATAAAGCTCTTTCAAGGTATATATTCTCCCTCATAGAGTCGACTGATTATAATTGTCCAGGTCCGGTGTTTATTGACGCCAGGAGCGTAGTTAGCTAGACCTATTTTTGCTGGTCCACCAAAGTGAACTAGGTCTGTAGCAATGGCCAAGCGGTGGGGAAGACGCATAGCGAGCGCCGTAGGCGTGAGGCGGTAGGGGGGTATGGGGGCATGCCCCCCCAGAAAATTCTGAAATCTAGAGGCTCGGAAATGCTATTTCCAGCGTTCTCCAAGAGTTATTTGTGATTTACACGTATCGCTAATTACTTCCTACACTGTCTCAGCAAACCAATGCTGACTAACACTTGAGAATTTCGATGGCTGAATCGATTCGGACAATCTTTTAATTCACGAAAGTCCGTAAGAACGCGCTATGAATCGTGCTCTGCTCTGACCAAGGCTGGTTTACAACCGGTTTCTCCTAAACCGTGTAATAACGCGAAACATGAAAGGGAGTGTTAGAACACTTACAATACAGTGGAATTCGAACCCGGTTAATACGGACACCATCGGGACGAGACGCAGTATCCGTATTAACCGGGTGTCCGTATTAACCGGGTATATTTTATAGGCATTTGTTTGAGTTTCGATTCAGCCGGGACAGAACAATGTCCGTAATAATTATAACCGGGTGTCCGTATTAACCGGGTGTCCGTATTAACCGGGTGTCCGTTAGGCCGGGTTCCACTGTACTTCTAATTCATATTTTCTATCAGTTAAACCTCTAGAGGGGGGTGGCTAGCCACCCAATCCACCCCCCCTGTATCCGCCCCTGTAATGGACTACCTTTATCAATCTGCTTTAGAAGTCCACTTGCCCCCCCCCCCCCCCCCCCCCCAAATGAATTTTTTTTTTAAATCTCACAAAGTTCCATGCAACAGAACCCGCGATTTGATGGACAAATTAAGCCCTTTTTGAATGAATGATGGAAGACGAGTTGCACTGATGTTGTGTAAGCCGAGAATCATATTGTGGAGCAGTTGTAAGGCCGGGTTAATTTATTGAAAGCTCAGTCTTACGTCTCACAGAGCGTTAAGTCTGGTCCTCACTAGCGACACTGATAAGAACAAGCACAAGCACCATACGCAGACTCAGTAAATGCATTATTGCTCATTAACGGTGCTTGTCTTTTGTCACACCTATTGCATAAATGGTGTCCTGAGTCTGCGTATGTTGCTTGTGTTTATGCTTATGTCGCCAGTGAACAAATTTGTCGTTTCATTTCTTTCGAGGCACAAAACAAAAAGTACACCGACAAAGAATACTTTTTATTTCTATTTTTTTTATTTGCACTTTACATAATTATTACAAGATAAACGAGAGATCGAACAAATACAAATGTATTAAGTAAATGAACTGTGAGATTGAATTGGGTGTTTTTTTTAATACAATATACAAGAAGAACGCTAGCTAAGTGCAAGCTGAGGTACTTTTGAGGTGGATGACTGGAAAGAGAGACGGATAAATGAGTGGATAAATGGATTACATGTAAACAATATGAACAACGTAGTATATGAATACGCGTACGTGAGTATAAAATATATGCCGATGGGACAGATATGGATGGATGGATGGATGGATGGATGGATGGATGGATGGATGGATGGATGGATGGATGGATGGATGGATGGATGGATGGATGGATGGATGGATGGATGGATGGATGGATGGATGGATGGATGGATGGATGGATGGATGGGATGGATGGATGGATGGATGGATGGATGGATGGATGGATGGATGGATGGATGGATGGATGGATGGATGGATGGATGGATGGATGGATGGATGGATGGATGGATGGATGGATGGATGGATGGATGGACCGGGTGGATGGATAAATAAATACGAATGAATATATGGGTGCAAGGATGTATTGATAATCATGCATCAAGATTAATTATATTAGAGCTCTACATATCCAAATATACAGAATTGTATTATTTTCTCTATTCTATTCTCAGTATCATTATAAGACAATTCTATTAGTCTATTCTATTCACTGTTTTGGGACGAGATTCACATACATAAACTTTATTAATGCGTCAGTTACAGCTACAGTTACATTTTTTTATCCAACTGATTTGGTAAATACTAAAGCAATTATCCCCCTCAGTGTCGGTGAGTAAAATAAATATCCATCACTACTCACCTCCACTTCGGGGAATAATTGTTCACTATTCTCAGTCTAATCTATTCTCAGTTCTATTCTATTCTCATTCTATTCTCATTCTATTCTATCTCAGTCTATTCTATTCTATAAAAGCGGTATTACGAACTCTTCTTAATAACATTACCCATACTTCCTTTCGGGCTTGTGCGTACTTACTGGAAACAGCTATATAACATCCTATCACACTGCTTTGTCTTATTTTACACTGGACACAGACAACGGTGCGTTAGGTATAAGGTAGGTTTATATAGCTAATTGCATAATCGTTGTCGGGTTGAAAAACATGAAAGCTATGACCAAAAGGAATTCTGGGAAATTAAAACTCTCAAATCATCGTCAAATCATCGACCTTTTTATCCAGACTTGTTGGATCTTAGTTAAATAGCTCATATACCTTCAAAACTACGAGAACATTGAATATATCTGCATGTAATGTAGCTCATGAACTGATTTCTCATCCATCCTTGCGGTCTCAGCTTCTATGATTTATGATTTTCAACCCGACAACGATTATGCAATTAGCTATATAATGTTGTTTTTGAACAAACAACATAGCTCATCTTAAAACGCAAGCTCAAGGGTGAGTCAGGAAGAGGTCGGTCATTCAGGAAAACGTTTTTGTTCCATCTACAAAGAAAGGTTCATTAGATCCAATATAAGATTACATGCAATACTGTCCACATAGAAGCGCTTATGATGATTTCATAGTACAGTAGTTGTACATAATGCATGACATGTACAGACAGAGGCTGACAAACGGAGTCGTTAATTGTGTAAGAGATCGCGAAAAGTTAGAAAGTCGCGAGAAAGTATGGAAGAAGAAGAAGGGTGGTCGAAAGGTGGATGGTCGCGCATGCGTCATGTCGCAATCGAAGCGCGGCGCGCCTTGGGCAAACGCAATAACGCAGCTGCGGTTAAGGTCAATGTAACGAATGAGAAAGACAATTCATAATGACAACATCCTTTTATTCATTCATAATAAATTGTAATTAACGTCACTGTATCATTGTGAATAATTATTTTAAAAACTTTCATGCTGTAACAAGTTCCTTGGTATTTCAAAGTACAAGGACGAAAAAATAGAGACGTTTTTGCGATGCTGGAAATATCACAGGTCGACGACCTGGAATTATCATAATCAAACTGTCTTAATTAATTGTACTAAAACAATATTGCTATTGTTCTTTGTGCCTTAACTTTGTTCGCTTTATGCCCCAAAGACCGTGCGCAAGGCCAAAGACGAATTCGTAATCACCGACTGTCTCGATTTCCGGCACAGGAATTCATATTAGACACCAACAGAGTTCGGCTACTGCAAGAACATGGCACGTTTTACGAAGGTTACGCCAGCGCTATTCTGTGTAGTCTTATACGGTGTTGCATCACGAATATCAAGGTAAAAGATGTAATGATATTTGTTTACCTTTGAAGTCTGCAATTTAGTATTGAAGAAGAGTGCGCAGCGTTTGTAGTTTGACCATGGTGTTGTTGGATGTGGTGCATTTTCACGCGTTTTTGAATGCCAATTCTATATCCAGCAGTAATGCTTTTTGGTTTATTTTTATCGCAGTTCTAATGCTGATGTCACGAACAGCAAAACAGCTGAAAAACAGGAGGACAGTTGTGGACGAGGGACTTGCTGTGTAAGTTTACCTATATGAGGTTTTCCGACAATCTTTTCATATCTGTTGTAACTTCTACAAAGCCTTTTATCGCCGAATACATTCAAACCACGACCAAAAGGTTCATTTGTTTTCGTTTAAAAAATCTTCCAAGCTGTATACTCAAGGATAGCTCTGTCGTTTATTAAGCCATTAATTATAAATGTTCTTCTTCCGATGTGTGCATATGTCAGATTTTTAAACCATTTCTTCAATTATCGGCTGTAGCGGAGTTTAACTTCAAATTTCCTCCGAAATTTCTTGGCTTATTAAATAAGAAAATAATACTGAACGTCAAAAAGTCACTGAAGCTCGTCCGCGTTTGAAAATAAGATAATTTTGACAAGAAATCCGCTTGACAAGAACCTTAGATCCATAGCTTAAAGTATGAAAAAAACGCCTCGGCCGAAAAACTTCTACAGCCATGTTATGTTAAAAAATATTTACACATTTGTTCATTCAGTTTACATCAACACAGTACATATATTGGAACGAATTCACACTAACTCTATCCCATGGGAATTGTCTTGACAATACACTCGTGAACAAGAGCTTTGATCTGGAAGCAGAAACGACAAGAGCCGATTGGTCGGTCATTCACTCGGGGTTGTTTGTTTGTGTGCTGAACTGCTGTGAGAAATCAGCGTGAACAATAAACAAAAGTCGGTTCCATTGGAATCAAAAGCATGATTGTTAGACTGGTAATCATGAAATAAGTACGTGTTAATTTGTAATGTCATCAACACTAAGTATATTTATAGATAGCAAGTGATAAAATCTAGGCTCTAATACAAAGCTCTATCCCTTTCTAACGCTAAAAGCTCAACACCACGATGCTAATAATCTATCCGTAAACATGTTTTAAATTCATTTGTCCGGTTCTGTAGTCGACTTGTAGTGGTCAGAAGGCTTAGTCGGCATGAAGATAAGATCTTTTGTATGATCTTAAGAGCTTATCAACAAGCTAAATTATTTGATGATTTGAAGAGTTCTACCGACGGAGGTAGACTGGAAACTACGTTCGTTGAGATCCCACATGTAAAAGCCACACACGATTCTATAGGTTCCTAATCAAAAATTAGAAGAAACACTTGCTTCTTCAGCTACAGTCGACATGAGTGAATATAAATCTGAAGTGGAACGTGAATCGGGAGGAACCGCCTAGCTCAGGCAACTCGGCATATTGTGTGTGACCAGAGATTTGGACAAGTGAGAATACTGAAAACAAAACGGTAGTTGAAAGAATTTAAAAAAGAAAACGATCCTGACTTGACTCGTTGGTGAAAATGAATTGGAAAAAAAAACACATGGAAAAGTTTGAATTAAAAAAAATAAGTAAAAATGGCTGTGGTTTAAAACTAAATCCGAGAGAAGTATACATATATAGCTAATTGCATAATCGTTGTCGGGTTGAAAATCATGAAAGCTATGACCAAAAGGAATTCTGGGAAATTAAAACTCTCAAATAACACCGTCAAATGATCGACCTTTTTATCCAGACTTGTAGTCAATTGCGAGCAACAGCAGTTGCAGGGGTAGTTAAATAGCTCATATACCTTCAAAACTACGAGAACATTGAATATATCTGCATGTAATGTGGCTCATGAACTGATTTCTCATCCATCTTTGCGGTCTCAGCTTCTATGATTTATGATTTTGAACCCAACAACGATTATGCAATTAGCTATATACACCAATGCAAATATATACATGGTAAAGACCGGTAATTCCGTACTATATCCCGATTAAAAATCAGCACAAATGATCAAAAGGGTTCACAAATTTCGATCTGCTTAAACGTTTGTGCGGACACACGATGCAACATTCCTTGCAACATGTATTGTTGCAGCGTTTGTCAACCACAAGCAACATATTGCGCGCAACATTATTGCTAGCAATGTTGTAGAAGTTGAATCGAGTCCAACATTGCGAGCAACTAAAAATATTGCACGAAATGTTGCACCGTGTGTCCGCACTGCACCTTTAGGCCTTGTCCACACTAATGTGTTTTTGTTTGAAAATGCTCGGTACATTTCGATGCATTCTGGCCTTGCGTCAACACTAAAACGATCGCATCGAAATTTTAATTAAAAATGTATGCGTTTTCAAAACGCATTATTGTGGACGGGTGAAAATGACTTCTCGAAAGTGCGAAGATGTTGTTACCATAGTACTTTCAAAAAGGTGCAGGATGCCTTAGAAGAATGTTCTATGACCTACGACCTATGCCCTATGTCCGATATCATAGATAACCTTTTCCCCCGGGGGGGGGGGGGGGGGGGGGGGGCACTCCCACATAAATGCTATATAGGTATGTGCCCCCAAATAGGGTATGGTTTTTGAACCTCCAGATCCTTAAATGGGGTACCCTATTTTGCTTTTTCACCATTAAATAAAATATTCAATCTTTAATTTTGGTACACTTTTTTTATATTGACTAAAAAATCCGCTTAGCGTAACAGCCAGCGTATGCACTTCTGATGATTAACGATTTCCAACGGAATACTATTAACTTTTTCCTTAAATTGGGTCTATATTTCAGCGACAAATCCTTGGAAAGGGTATGAATTTTCCAATTCTTCATCCTTAAATAGGGTCAGGGTTTCGACATCCCGGGGGCATACCCCTATCCTAAATTTCCGGGAGTGCCCCCCTCCCTCCTCCCCCCCGGACCTTTTCGCAGTATGGTTATGTCCAGTGTTTGGCTTAGTTTTAAGGATTCAGTGAACTGGAAGGTGGATTATCTAAAATTAATCAATCTTCTAAATATGTCACGAAAAAATGTGATCAACAACATAATCAATGACAAACTCTATGAAATAATAATGTCCAAAATGTTGAAACGGCTATAAACGTTTGAAGAAATTTTGTATGTATTGAGTGTCTAGTTTTTTTATGTAAATTATTTAGTATGCAAAACGTGCGAAATCAGACCGTCGTATAATTGCGTTTAATTAAATAGAGTTATTATTATCATTACGTACTATGAGTGGATTATTTTCTCTTTAGTACGGCTAAGCATATTAGTATTCACTTATTCCTACTAGCAGAATTCGTTAATTGTAAACTGAACCTTGGTGTTGCTAAATAGTGTGTCTGAAGCTGGACTACTTTGGTACAATTCCAACTGAACCGTCTTAATGGATGCATTTTAGGCATAGCTAACATTCTTAACTTTGCGGTTAGATTCTATAAATTGCTTTCAAATTATTATTATTTTACAACAACCTACGCTTATAGAATGATCTCGTCATCTATGCTAAAATTATATTCTACAAATACAAAATATATCCGATCGATTGTGTTAATCCATCCATGGGTCGTAGTTATAGATAAGATTTTTCCGTTGTTACGTGTCTCGTACCTAGATAACGCGGTATATACAATCATCAGCGAGTGGATAATAGTTGAAAATATATCAATTCCCCTGTCGTTATTGTCATGCCATCTTACCATGGCTAGTTATGGTTTTACTAGTACTTACTCCGGCTGAGCTAGGTAGCCTTCTTTGTGTACCGCCAGTAGCCAGTAGCCGTCTCTTATGCTGTCCTTGCATGCATGCAGTTCAATAAATCTCATCCAAATGACACCTTCTCCCGCCGCATGGGTATAAAGAGCTGAAGGGATTGGAAGTTAATGAAGTTATTTTCAGCCTAGTCTTGATATTAGGAGTGTGTTACACCTGGTAATCGGAAGCCAAAGTAGTGCAATCGATGGAATTCGATTTCGAATGTAATGACGTTCACCTTCTATGAAAGAGCCAATCAGGCGTCGACGTGATATTATTGTGGTATCGCTAAACTATTTGAAAAAGCGAAACTATGTGAACAATGTCAACGCGTCGTCACGATATGTTGTTGGAATGCTCTTATCAATGTACCGATGTTTATCATGGTACATCAAGACTGATTGCTTTTAGCTGTTCCCCAACTGAATTAGCAATTTTGTTTTTTCTAAATTGTACATTAATTACTTCGTGTGTTTTTTTCTATCAGGACTGACTGACTCCATGACTGACTGACTGACTGACTATATCAGGACTGACTGACTGGCTGACTGACTATATCAGGACTGACTGACTCCATGACTGACTGACTGACTGACTGACTGTATCAGGACTGCCTGACTGACTCCATGACTGACTGACTATATCAGGACTGACTGACTCCATGACTGACTGACTATATCAGGACTGATCAGTTGACTCCATGACTGACTGACTGACTGACTATATCAGGACTGACTGACTCCAATGACTGACTGACTCCATGACTGATTCTATCAGGACTGACTGACTCCATGACTGACTGACTCCATGACTGACTATATCAGGACTGACTGACTCAATGACTGACTGACTCCATGACTGACTCTATCAGGACTGACTGACTCCATGACTGACTGACTGACTATATCAGGACTGACTGACTCCATGACTGACTATATCAGGACTGACTGACTGACTCCATGACTGACTGACTCCATGACTGACTCTATCAGGACTGACTGGCTGACTCCATGATTGACTCTATCAGGACTGACTGACTGACTGACTCCATGACTGACTCTATCAGGACTGACTGACTGACTGACTCCATGACTGACTCTATCAGGACTGACCGACTGAGTGACTGACTCCATGACTGACTCTATCAGGACTGACTGACTGACTGACTGACTCTATCAGGACTGACTGACTGACTCCATGACTGACTCTATCAGGACTGACTGACTGACTCCATGACTGACTCTCTCAGGACTGACTGACTGATTGACTCACTCCATGACTGACTCTATCAGGACTGACTGACTGACTGACTGACTCTATCAGGACTGACTGACTGACTCCATGACTGACCGCTATCAGGACTGACTGACTGACTCTATCAGGACTGACTGACTGACTGACTCCATGACTGACCGCTATCAGGACTGACTGACTGACTCTATCAGGACTGACTGACTGACTAACAGAAAGGCATGCCACGATCTGGATGTGTTTTCAGAATGAATAGAGTAAGAATAGTTTAATATAATTGACTTTTTATCATTTTAGGCTGGGGTGTCTGGAGTACCAGGAACAAATGGTATGATTATACTTCTAAGACTTTCGGTTTCATGACTTACATATGATTTTTCAATATTAATAAATTAAACTGTTCATTTTATCACTATAAGGATTACCAGGGCGATCGGGTCCTATGGGACGCAGCGGACCTCCGGGACGCAACGGTCTTAACGGGATACCGGGTTCCAAGGGCACCAAAGGTGATCCGGGTCACGATGGACGACGCGGACGCAAAGGACCCCCGGGGCTAGATGGAAGGAATGGTACTGACGGAGCACCTGGATGGCGAGGAAAAGAAGGACGAAGAGGAGCAATGGGACCCATAGGACCACTCGGTCCACCCGGAGCCATCGGGCCACCGGGCAATCGTGGTGAAAGAGGTGCACCAGGACGAGTCGCACGGAATTGCAGATGTAACAGAAATGCGCCAACCCAGATGTTCTTCTTAAACTCTGGGTTTTGGATTTCACATAAACAGATGCTGGGGTTCCAGAATGTTCCATCAGCCATTGGAGCATTTCACATGAAAGTGGTATATCCCGTCACATACGTCCTGCACGTTGGAGGTCAGTGGAATGTATTAGATATGGTTCCATTAATAATTGTCTATATCTCAGTTTGCTACTAGAATGCGAAGTTTCCTTTCTCAAATTTGAAAGGAAATCAGGCCATGAGGATTGACCAACGACGGTGAAACCATCGTTTCATGCAGATGGAACACTGGAGTGAAAATAAATTATGGGATTAAAATATGAAAAGGAATCGCCATCCAAAAGCATTGCGGAGTGACCTGTTCTTTGATTGGAAGAAATTCATACATGAGCGCGCGGGTCCAGGATTTTTTTAGGAGGGGGTGCACCATTCATGATCAGGACATACACAAACTCAAGCACCAATAACCTGATAACACAGTAGATATCAGCTCATCCAGGGGGTGCGCACCCCCTGCACCCCTCCCCTAGATCCGCCCCTGCGCGTACGATGTCGATATACCCTTTCACTGATTGCAAAGTATGGTTTGCTAAGCAAGGAACAAGCGAAAAGGCGTAAGGGAATTTGAAAGAGAAGGGTTATGGGCATGCGGAGCTGAATAGGGGAATGCGAAAGAAAGGTGGAGCAGTTCTTTAATCCTTATTTTTCTACGTTAATTATTAAGTTTATATAGTCCAAAGCTTTCGGATCATTTCAAAGGGGAAATTGTAAAACTGCGCCAAATACCACCCAGCTGAAATAGTACAACTCCAGCCTTCTAGTGAAAGTGCAGGTAGTTCCCAGAGATACTATGAAGACTGGCATACTCGTCATTTATTCACATGGAAGTGTTTTTCATTAACAGGTGACTGGGTAAACGACGATTCTGTGACGCTCTATCTTCGACTTCACTGCAGTCATCGCCGAAGAGTAGTCTACCTTCCCAACGAAACTGGCCACAGGATTTACAAATTTAAGCAAGAAAACCGACTCGAATCCGAGACATATACTTACGTAACAACGAGCATGAGCCACACTGGTCGATGGAGGTGCCAGTTACAGATAAGCAAAGGCTATGTGCAGGCCTTTTATCGATGGGATTCGCAGTATGGAGAAATGAGCCTTGCAATGTGGTAATTGAGAGAGTCGAAATGAACAATTGACTGCATATCCAAATTTGACTCAAGTTGAGGAGAGAGCGAACATTGTTTGAAGCTTTTGAATTCAAGTGAATTTTATCTTTGCGAATTAAAGTTTATAGTAATCACATGGAGATCACAGGTGGTGGTGCGCTAGCTGTAGTAAAACTATGGAGCTTAGCTTTGCGCTGCCGGACGTCACTGACTGCAAATGATTTTACCATATCAGAAATCCAGGGATCATGTTCAAAACATTATGGAACTTTGATGTCGATCCTCGAGCCTGCAGTGAATTTAGCAAGCAGCAAAAATATTATATACACTTATTAACAGTCCTAGGAATTATAAAACTGTGGAGCAACGACGCCATGAAGCACCTCATGAAGGGTCCAGGTCGATAAAATGCTCATAAAGAAAGCGACAAGTTTTTTTTCCCGCTTTGTAAGAATAAAAGAAGTGCGCTTGATGCAGTTAGTTATACAATTAGCTGTAGTTCTGTCAGTTTAGAACTACGATGTATCATGACAGTGTTAGAGCACTTGGATCACTTTGAAGTAGTAACACAGCGACGTTGCATGCCATTTGTAGGGAATCGTTTAATGTTAGAAAATTCGACGAATTGAAATGGACAAAGAAGAAGAAGAAGAAGAAGAAGAAGAAGAAGAAGAAGAAGAAGGAGAAGAAGAAGAAGAAGAAGAAGAAGAAGAAGAAGAAGAAGAAGAAGAAGAAGAAGAAGAAGAAGAAGAAGAAGAAGAAGAAGAAGAAGAAGAGAAGAAGAAGAAGAAGAAGAAGAAGAAGAAGAAGAAGAAGAGAAGAAGAAGGAGAAGAAGAAGAAGAAGAAGATGATGAAGGAAGAAAGAAGAAGAAGAAGAAGAAGCAGATAGAAGCAGAAGCAGAAGCAGAAGAAGAAGAAGAAGAGAAGGAAATAGAAGCAGAAGCAGAAGCAGAAGCAGAAGCAGAAGCAGAAGCAGAAGAAGATCAAAGAAGAAGAAAAAGAAGAAGCAGAATAAGAGATCGACAGGATCGAAGCCGAAGAACAGAAGAAGAAGGAGAGGAAGCAGCAGAAGAAGAAGCGAAAACTGCAAAGAACTTACAATTGTACAGATTAAACGAGCCAAATATATATATATATTTAGAGTGAACAATCTGAACTAGAATAATTATGTTTTCCTGATGTAATTTACGGATGAAAAAGCACAGTGTGCATAATACGTGATGACCTTGAGCAGCACCGTAACCGCTTCTCTACAATCATTGCCAAATGAGAATAATTACCTGACATATCAAAATAGAACTAAATTTTCTCGTCACTGTTGTAAGTGGTGAATAAAGTCGAACGTTACAAATTGGGCGTTAATTATAGTATAATTATATTATTAACAAACTTGTAGTATAAGAAATGAACTTTCTTCTAGATGCAAGTAGTACCAATTTACTTCGCAACAACAATTACTTATGATTAAATAGATTCTGATCAGAGTAATACTTCAGTTTGTTGCGTCGCCTATTCCTTGCTTGATACGCACAAGGCTTATATGGAGTGAACACAACGATAGCAAAATAATGCCACTTCAGAAAACGATCTATTTCCTCGCTTGACTTAACTTTCCTTATGGCCGTTATATTGCCCGTAAAGAGCAATTATTGTTATCATTATTATAAAGAATGAATACCAATAATTTCAAAGCGAAAAAGGTAGCAGAACAGTAGCTATTTTGACGGCGACTTTATAGGACCCTTTATAGGCCTTTTGAAAGTGGAGTATAGCAAGAATTCCATATTATAAAGCACGCGCCACTGAATTCCTATGTGTGTACTATTCCTTCAATTTCAGGTATAGTCTGAAACACACTTCACGTGCTTATTGTCTTTTAGAGTGGTGTTGATTTTTAGCTCAGAGAAGCACAGTACATTTGACGAAATGGAAGTTATAAACGTTCTCTTACCGTTGAATCTGTGCTTGATAGTATTGCAATGCCAAGCAGGTAAGGCTATAAAATCCCAGTAACGTTAAAACTGACTGAATGATGACATATTTGTGTGAATATGGTTTCAATATTCAAGTATTGTTCGAACTGATTTATGCCTCATTTATCCCGAACGACAAACATTTTGTCTCAAACGCGACAAGAAAACTACTAGACGTTACGAAGGGTTAGAGAATAAACGCGAGTGCTTTATGCGATTTAGAGCTCCGAGCAGCAGATAGAAGGCCACGAGGCGCGTAGCGCCGAGCGAAAAAGGTAGCAGAACAGTAGCTATTTTGGGCCTTTTTGTGTGAATTAATAAATTCACAAAGATGGCGGCCATTTTGGATGACAGCACGCACGTACAAGAACCTTCCGCTCTTCCAATATGGCCGCCGCGTCAGTTATCGAACTATCATGAAGTTTGTAATAATAATAATAATATTGTAAGGATTTGTAAAGAAACTTGTATTTTATTTGTGTATGCGGCTAAAGTATATCTGTACCGATGGGCAACCTTTGCAGATTAAAGATTTAGATTTAGTTGCTATAATCAGATCTAGATAATGTAAGAACATGAGGCAAGACAAGTGGGTTTACCTCGGTGTGAAAACCTCACAACTGACGTAATGTGATTTTTCTCTTCACTGCGTGTATATATCAACTCACTTCGTATCAACCCACTCTTCTAAGTTCTAAAGATCTCCAAACCCTTTGCAGTACTAGTACTGGATTGATAACTCCACATCTCTATGAATTATTGTGGTTATTTTGAAAATTAGCGCCGGATTCAGTAGTCTTACATTGTTTGTATGTAAGGTTCTTACACCGAGGCCATCAAAGAAGCAATAAATAAAGAAGCTTAAATTGCCTTAAGTCGCCTTATATATGTCACACAAAATTGCCTGAAGTTACTTAAAAAACGGCGACTTTATAGGACCCTTTATAGGCCTTTTGAAAGTGGAGTATAGCAAGAATTCCATATTATAAAGCACGCGCCACTGAATTCCTATACGTGTACTATTCCTTCAATTTCAGGTATAGTCTGAAACACACTTCACGTGCTTATTGTCTTTTAGAGTGGTGTTGATTTTTAGCTCAGAGAAGGAACAGTATGTAAATGTTTGAGAAACCATGCAGCTCTCAGTCTCGCTACCAGAATATTCCATTCCATTCAATATATTTGAATATAATAGCCTTTTATTCGCTGGTATGTACAATTAGACTAAAAATAGTGAGCTTGGGCTTCCTGTGTTGCTGTTAAAGAGGAAGAAACGCTTTGCTGAACAAGCTCGAACTATAAAATAATTTCGGGGAGGTTCGTTTGCTTGAAGCACATTTGACGAAATGGAAGTTATAAACGTTCTCTTACCGTTGAATCTGTGCTTGATAGTATTGCAATGCCAAGCAGGTAAGGCTATTTATAAAATCCCAGTAACGTTAAAACTGACTGAATGATGACATTTTTGTGTGAATATGGTTTCAATATTCAAGTATTGTTCGAACTGATTTATGCCTCATTTATCCCGAACGACAAACATTTTGTCTCAAAACGCGACAAGAAAACTACTAGACGTTACGTAAAACCGTTTTAGAATATAGTCATACTCACGAGAGTATTATTTTGCTGCATGATCTGTTGCTTTCCCAAAGGAATACTGATTTCAAATGCAAATTATGCAAAGCTGTTCAGTTGTGTGTAACTTGGAGCCGGCGAAGATGAATATCCGAAGCTTGAGGCTTAATACAACTGAAGCTTGCAACGCTAGAAATTACCGGTATTTGTTGTGGAAATGAAGAGCAGCAATTTCAAAGTTTCCTCAAGCCAGTTAGAACGGACGAAATTTAAAAACGAGAGAAATAATGGACACCAAAGAAAACTCAAGCACGATGTGGACATTAATATATTGAAAGATTGGGCTAACTATATCGCAATAATCATACGGAGAACTTGGATGACTGATGAATATCCGTACATCTACACTTCTTGTAGAACATGGAGAAACTGAGTTTCATTTTGTAGAGTAAGTGACTCGCTACGGTTTCCAGTTTAGTGTTTAGTAATTTCTGTACCATTTTTCGTGTATAAATCTATAGCTAGCTGCTACGAATCCAAATAACTGTCGATTTATTGGATTATGATATAATATTTGGATAGTATTTGAAGATTAAACTAAGATTGTATTATAATATTTTTTGTATATAGTTTAGGGGTGGATCATTAGAAATCTCGGGAGGGGGGGTTAAATATTTTTTAGGCACGATTTTTTTTTGTACCTGTATTTCTCTGCAGGAATTTGTTTTTGAGATGTGTAGCTCTTTTTTTAGGTGGTAGGGTACTTGCAGGAATTTTTTTTGGGACATTTTTTCTTTGCAGGAATTTTTTTTTGGGAATTGTCACCCCCCCTCCCGAGATTTCTAATGATCCACCCCTTAGTACACGTTATTCACTTATAGAGTGCAAATATTATATCCATGAAATTTAAGCGGTAACATTTAGTACTAATTAACATTGTACTACTAAGTAGACAACAATAATAAAGCATTTGGTGCTATTTATTAGTACTATTTAGTTAGTTAACTATTTCACGGATATAATATTTGCACTCTAGTCAGGTATTCTCTAAGTTAGTCATTAGTATTCCCTATATAGAGAATACTAATAAGGCTTTGTAACAAAAGAAAACAAAAAGCTTTATTAGTATTCTCTATATAGAGAATACTAATGAGTCCATTGTTAAAGCTACATTAGTTACTTTATGAGATATAGAGCGCACAAATGCTGGGCGCTGATTGGTCGAGTGAGTATGACTATATTCTAAACTGGAGTTAGAGTGATTGCAATAAACTCGTGAAATAAAACTTGGATGTTTGTGTGTAATAGTCAAATAGTCACAAAAGAAAACAATAATGGAAATATAAAGTCTACTAGTGAAACTAGTTTAATTTTCATATCAAACTTATGTTATACAAAAGGTCATTGTTTCACATATGGAGATGAGGCGACGGCGGGTCTATCAATAAAAACAGCATGATTTTGATACATTTTTGCTTTTTACTGGATTGTTAAAATAAAAACCAAAATCCTACCAGTAAAATCTAAAAGACGAATATGTAAGGAATGAATAAGCTGGAAATTCAAGCAAAAATAAATATGTTTGACCGCGGCATTTCTCGTTTCTTCAAAATCGATCGAACTGAAATCTCTCTGCACACAAAATTCCTCTGAATCGCTTGGGAATTGTGTCAATCAAAAACCTAGCGCCAGATTCTAATGCTCTGTAATTTTACGCGCATTTTGATATAAAATACATGTATATTGAACTAAAGGCCCAGCTTAGACCGTGATGCTTTTCGCGCTTCTATTTTTGTTTTGAATCGGTTTGATAGTCAGTAAGATCTTTGTAATAACTCTCGATCTTTCAAAATGGAAACAAAATGACCAGCCGGACTCTATGCAAAGTACTCCTAGAGGCGAGAAAACGGCAATTTTTATTTTTAAACGATTCCTTTCTGGGAGAAGAATGTGGCGAACACACTCGACTCGAGAGTGATTTTAGTCACGCTGAGGTACGGTATAAAGTATTCTTCTTCGACACCAATTACTCAATAAGCACAACAAGTAGATGGTGGGAAGCTCACCGGTTTACAAGTCGTTCTACGTGAGTTTTTCTCTTCAATAATTAGCTTTTATCAAGATCATCAGTAAAACACTAACACAATGTTTCTTTGTACTACTAAGGATATTGAAAATGAAGCGATCAAGTGCTGATGCAATGGCTGTTCGAATTGTGTACCTTCGGCTAGTAGTACTTCGCTTTGCTTCGAGTTTCGGTGTCTTCTGTTTCTGAATGTTTTGTGCAGTAGAAATTCAGCTAAAATACTGTTTGTTCTGTCTTTGAAACCCAAGCTTTTTTGTTTCGTCGTTCATTCCACAGATCGAAAAACATGAAGAACGAAGACAATTTCAGTACTCACAATCACCTCGGGTAGTTGAGATCATCCGCGGACTTCGGCTTCGACATGAAAATCGAAATAAATTCCCAAAATACTTTAAAAAAATAAAATAAAGGGCTAAAAACTTCCCTTGCTCATAAACGAATACTAGTAATTATCGTTAACTGAATAAAATAATTCTCAAAGGCCGATGCAGACGGATTCTAAACCTCACTTGAATCATTTGAATCGCTATAAAAATAAAACTTATTCTTATTATTATTATTATTTTCAGCATCACAAAAATGGCTAATTTGATTAGCATGCGCGCTAAGCATCACGGTCTAAGCCTTTTTAAGCCTTTAAAAAGGGGCAGTGTCAAGCCTCACGCATGCGCATTAAAATCAAAACAATAACACTCGGTTAAGCCTACCTTGCCCGGTAGCGTGTTACAAAACCCCCCTAAAACCGTTCTAATCGCTAAATAAATGACCTACAAGACTCATGTAGATACTTATCTTTATTTAGAAAGCAATTTTAGAACTTCAATATATCAAAAGGATTGAATTCTAGATGTGAATTCACGGCGATATCATTTTCCAACGGCCGATCAAATAAGACACAGGAAGCCCAACACATAAGTAGATGGTGGGAAGCTCACCGGTTTACAAGTCGTTTTTCTCTTCAAAAGTCATGAACAGTACTGCACCTACGATTGATGATCAAGATTCCTTCGCAATCGACCAGAATTGCCGGTTTACAATTCGGTTTTCTTCACTCGAGGATGATGGCGGCCTGCCTCTCAATAGTCTCCCTCGCAGCCGTGCTAAGAAATGTAGCCTATTTGAACTAAATATAGATATCTTATAGTGCGATTGAAACAGTTTTTGGTTGCTCGTCGTTGCGTGACTCGAGCTCGATAGAACATGCTTTCCTTGCAATTTCAGTACTGCGAACTTTACAGTATATCAGTAAAAACGTTATAGCCCGACTTCACGCTACTAGAGCGTCCTGTTTCAATCTAAATTCAGATTTAGACGAGAAAAGACTTATATTTTGGCCCCTTGACCTCCGGTGCTTTCCCTGATTGGTTTGTGCTTTCTAATCTTTCTTGGCTAGACTTCATGTCTCCTCCAATTCGGCTTTAGCACGCATGCGCTGTAGAAAGGCGATTTGGAGCCTAAGACGAAGAATACGACCGCTCTGCATTTTTAGAGTCGGTGCTTCCACAGGAAGCCCGACTAATAATCCAACTAGGCTGAATCCCCACTAGGAATTGTTGAAAATGAAGAACATGCTTTGAATTATTACTAGTGATCCATTAGACGCTTGAACAAACATGATTAAGGTCGATGGAAACGGATTGAAAACATCGATAATAATAAAAGTCCACGGTGGACTTTTATTATTTCTCGCTTCTTCGCACCCAGGCTTACGCGGTCATATGGCTTGACACTGCCCCTTTAATTAAGCTTAATGAAATCTAAAACTCTTTGTTTGGTAATCGTGAACATCATATTGGTGCTCTGTATCCCGGTCTGTATGTAGAAGCTACATAGGGGAATTCGCAAGTAAATTATGTCTCGGAAAGGACGCTTTTTGAAGGCAATTTCCAATATTTACACAAGATCAATAAGTAAGTTCGAATTTGTGATATATTTCCCCTGGATATTTTCCCCTCGAGGGAAACATATGCAGCTTACCATCCTCTTTTATATTTTAGCTACCTGATTTACACTTAGGAAAAAGAGGAATTCAGAAATGATAAACCAGTCACGTACGAATTTGCTTTATTTAGTGGCCACAGAACACTGAATTGCTGGATCAATCGGGCCTCAAACATGCTTTAGTAAACAAAAAGCACCTTTGCAATTCCGTCAATCAATTTGCGCAAGCGCATTAACAAAAACGTTGTCCGCGTGATACTGGAGTCCCAACAGTTGCAAATGTTCAATGGTGCAGGCCATAAGTTTGATATGGTTACTAGTCTCCTATTTTAGTCGAACGAATTTAAAAAAAAACTTTCTAAAAAAATCTTCTTGGTTACTAACCATGTTCTTAGTCGACTTTTTTTAGATAATTGGTAAAAGAATATAGATATTACTTCTTAGAAAGTACGGCCTACGGGTTTACATTACAACACGAGGAACGAGCGAGTGAATACATGTCGTTTACACAAACAATGAGTGAATAGAAACGTTTTAAACCGTACAAAGTACTATTCTATATGCCACTTATATATTTAAAAAAAATTCATATGATTATGTATACGCGACTGCAATAACATATGACAGCGGACATCCCATCACGTGTACATCACATCAAACATCACATCCATCACATATGACAGCGGATATCACGTGTTATTTAATAGTTTGACGGCAATTTCACTTGGTTGAACCAACGACTAGTGTTTCACTTTCAGTTTATTCACATTGAATAATAATATGTCAAATAAAGCTTTGTACTTCGTTGTGTAAATAATTCATTTATCACTACCATTACTAGCTAATAATAATAATAAATAGAATTTATATAGCGCCTTAACTAATGACAAATATGGTGTACGCGAGTCAGTACTATGCCACGAGTTGTCAATGAGCACTGAATACTTTTCCATTGTTTCACAGTTTTTCTTCATTTGATTCATGTTTAGCTCTAAGTTCTGAAGCAAACTACTTTGATGGAAATGCATACGCCGAATATCTGCTCCATAAATTGTCAGTAAACAGTAAAAAGAACAGCATTAGCCTGTCCTTCAAGACTGTTCAACCCAACGGTATGATACTGCAAGGTGACAGTTCTGGTGATGCTTTTGGAGATTATTTCACTTTGGAACTCCTTGGAGGAAAACTGAGGTAACTGATGATGAACTGGTAGATTAATCAACAAGGCGTTAGTCAAGTTAATTATAATTACTCGGGCCCTTCCGAAGGAAGCCCGAGTTATAAAATGCGTTTTTCGGTAGTAGTAGTATAGTCGTAGTTTTTTTCTTCGGCTAAAGAATGACGAAAGTATGCGACGTATTTAATCGTATCGAGTTTCAAGATTACTCAGCAGATAAGAGAATTGCGAAAACAAACGACACACAGGACTCAAGTAGATTTGAATCTTAGTTTTGAATCTTAGTTTTGAAAGCAGCTGTAGATCTTCAAGCTATTAAAGGTCAGGATTCTAGTTATAACTAGACGCTCTTCTAGCGTGAAGTCGGGCTTCTAAATGAAATGTAACCTATTTGAACTAAATATAGATATCTTATAGTGCGATTTTCAGTGCGATTGAAACAGTTTTGGGTTGCTCGTCGTTGCATGACTCGAGCTCGATAGAACATGCTTTCCTTGCAATTTCAGTACTGTGAACTTTACAGTATATCAGTAAAAACGTTAATCGACATCTTTCAGAGTGGGCCCACACGAATAGCCGTATGCTTTTGTCTGTGAAATGAGCCTGTTTAAAGCCCGTGTTTTATCGGCTGTTCTATAACGCCTTTCCACGAACTCGAACTCATATCCAAAAATGAATTGAAAAGCAAATGAACATGACCTCGCTATGCGATGTTTGTTGCTTAATTGTAATTACGTGTACAGTTATGTCCTTGAGTATTTATAATTAAACTCACGACCAGCGATGTAACAACATCTATTGACAGAAAGCTATATGTACAGAAGTCATGCAAACAATCGAACCAGTCGAGTTATTTTCAGTAACTCACGATGGATGTTTATTTTATTCCACGTTTGAAAAATTCGTGTTCTTTTCAGTAAGATGACAGTTGTAAAGTGATCCTTATCTGAGTCATACATCTATTAGGCGACCTAATTTTAGAACCGTTGATTTAAAACCGAATTTCCACGCTCAAAACAGGTCAGTGAACGGCAAAAATACAATCGAAATCAAAACGTCCTTAGATTTTAGGGATCTATTACAGAAGAAGACGCTCAATGACGAGGGAGAATTGTGTCTGACTCATAGATAAAGATCTCCGCGGACTCTTGTTATAACAAGACGCTCAATGAGCGTTCACTCGGGCATTGTGAAAAGGAAAATGTCAGTTGTTCGAGGAAGTACTTGAAAATGAATGCCAGTTGGTTGAAGAACAAGGACAATGTCAGCTGCGCGAGGAGAGACCTGACAATGACTGACAGTTGCGTGACGAGGGAGACTATGTATATACATGTATGTGTCGAGTTCATTTGATTTGCCTTTGAGTTCATTTGATTACCTTTTGACTTTGAGTTCAATTGATTTGATTTTGATGAGTTTGTGTAAAGGCCCCCTCTCTAGCTTCAGATCCCGAAACGTCGAGTTTGGAATCGAGTTCGGGTTCGAGTTACGGTTCGAACGTCGAATAAAACAAGGACATCTTCTTCCGATACAATATAATTTCTCTGACGTCATGACAACCAGTGACAGTTGAGTGACGAGGGAGACTATTAGTCCGGTGAGTACGAACATGATACGTCTTGAGGTTGCATAGGTCAGATGGTTCCGATAACGGCCTCGCGTTTGTTTAAAAAAATATATATTTTAAGCGAGCTTCTAGTCCTTTTACCACTTCTAGTCATTGAACGATGAACTAGAATCCTGACCTTTTAATAGCTTGAAGATCTACAGCTGCTTTCAAAACTAAGATTCATAATCTACTTGAGTCCTGTGTCTCATTTATCTTTTCAAGTCTGCGGAGTAATCTTGAAACTCCGGATACGATTAAATACGTCGCATACTCGTCATTTTGAAGCCGAACAAAACTACTACTACTACTACTACCGAAATCCGCATTTTCTAACTCGGGCGGCCTGCGGCCTGGGCCCGAGTAATTAAACTCACGACCAACGCCGGTCATGTATAACTCCATCTATTGACAGAAAGCTATATGTACAGAAGTCATGCAAACAGTCGAGCCAGTCGAGTTATTTTCAGTAACTCATGATGGATGTTTATTTTATTCCACGTTTGAAAAATTCAGAAGGAAAAGGAATCGTAAAAATCGTACTTCAAAACTACATCAAAGCATTTAAGCCGGCAAGCAAGGTCAATAGTTCGTAAATCGAGATCGTATAGCCCTTCATCTGGCAGACATATAGTCTCCCTCGTCACGCAACTGTCAGTCATTGTCAGGTCTCTCCTCACGCAACTGACATTGTCCTTTTCATAAGCCCGAGTGTACGCTCATTGAGCGTCTTGTTACCATATAGAACAAGCGCGAATGGAATAATTGTTTTATTAAATAGTCAACCACGTTTTTTCCTTTACTTTCACAGAATGTTTATGTTTTACATTAAAAAGCAAAAGACTACACAGCTTCTATATTTTACTACGAAGCGCCGGCTAGAACAGACCTGGAGAGGCGATGTATACAATATAATTGTTTATATTGTTTTCATTGTTATTTTTATTTCCAGGTTTGCTTTCAGCTTTGGTCGCCAAAATGGCGAGGAAGAAAAGAAAAGTATTATCCTTGGAGATAACCTGGCAGACAACAAGTTACACACCGTTAAAGTGGACCACAGAGGCCACAAAGTCAAGGTTCTTCTCGACCCCAACTCTCAAAATGAAAAACATCGAAGCACTGAAACAAGATTTGAGACTCTCCATTTGGATGACTTTTTCTTTATTGGTGGCGCGCATGACTTCTCTGTTCTCAGGGACGTTGCGTCAGGCACGAATTTCAAAGGATGCCTGTACGATGTGCGGTTCAGTTCTTGGAATCTTCTCGGTGCAAAAGATGATGCAGCGATTTTACGAAAGTATGGAGTGGAGAACAGCTGTTCTGGACTCCCTAGTTACGTCCCCTTTACACTAAATGGTAGAAGTTCGCAGTTCTCAGTCCCTGTTAATATCGTTTACTCGACCTTGAGAGGACACTTCAAATTCCGCACCTACAAGAAAAGAGGAACCATTTTGCATCAGCCAGTTGTGAACAACTCCAAAAATGGATTTGAACTCAAGTATCATCCTGATGCTGTTGAGTTGTATGTGTATAGCAAGAACCCAACTTATGTGAAAGTCCGACAGGCATTCAAGCATACGCAAGTCAACCAAGGCACGTGGCACGATGTTGAGTTCGAGATCAGCCCCGTACGTGTGTCACTAACAGTTAATAACATCAACAACTACCGGAAAACAACCTATGACTTTCCGAACCTATTTTTCAAGGACTCTGTCATAGTGGGCGGGAAGAATTATGTTGGTTGTCTGTGGGATTTGTCGCTTAATAACAAAGTCCTTAATCCATCTAATCTTTCCAATTCCGGTGTGGAGATTGGAATCTGTAACATCAGTGATTTCTGCGCACCGAATGTTTGCCAAAATGGTGGAAAGTGCAATCAAGACGGGAAAGAGTTTGCATGTGATTGCTATCACACTGATTACAAGGGACCCACTTGCCAACTACGTAAGTCGTTTATACCTCTTCCCTCTTCCCTCTTCCCTCTTCCCTCTTCCCTCTTCCCTCTTCCCTCTTCCCTCTTCCCTCTTCCCTCTTCCCTCTTCCCTCTTCCCTCTTCCCTCTTCCCTCTTCCCTCTTCCCTCTTCCCTCTTCCCTCTTCCCTCTTCCTCCGCTGCGGTCCTCCTTCCCCTCTCCTACTTCCTCTTTCCTTTCTCTCTTCTTTCCTAACTTTTTCTTTCATCCTTCGCTTGCCTCCTTTTTATTTATTTCTGGCTGTTTTCGTTCTTCCTTTCTTTCTCCCTCTCCCTCTCCCTTTAATTCCTCCTTCCATTCTTACTTTTTTACTTAGTACATTATTCATCTTCTCTTTCTTCGCAAGTTGTTTCTACAACATGTACATGTACAAACTTTGCTGGAAACGTCTTACCATTACATCATTTTTACAATCTTAGCTAAATATCTCCGAACGTGCTACGAACTCCGACAAGAATTTCAGGAAATAGAACCAGGAAACTATGTAATTGATCCTGACGGTCCTGGTCCAGGGAAACCTTTCCAGACCTACTGCAATATCACCGCTACAGGCCTTGATGAGTTTGGTGATGAAATCTCAAGAATTTGGACGGAGGTCAAGAGCAAGGACTTGAACGTTTTACTCCAGAAATATCCACCAGAGGAGGGCAGAAAACCAGAGTCTGTTATCCGAGATATCAGATACACACCCTCATTTGAGTCTGCACAAACAGTTGCTCTGGCCAGTGAGTACTGCCATCAGTTTGTCGAGTACTTGTGTACAAATTCAAAACTTTTGCACAAGCTCAGCCCAGCCTATGGCCACTGGGTAGGATCCCACGGATGGCACAAATACTACTGGGGCGGGTCAGGACCAGATCATCCTGGAAAATGTGCTTGTGGTGTGAGAGGCGACTGTATTGGAGGTGGAAACTACTGGTGCAACTGCGATGCTTCGCGAGACACTCTTGAAAGCGACGAAGGTTATCTTGTTGGAACAAACGGAAAGGCACTGCCTGTTTCACAAGTTTTGTTCGGAGATGTGAATAACGACCAAGATCACTATGCTAACTATAGCGTAGGAAGTTTGTATTGTTATGGTGAGGGTATATATTGTTCTGTTGGCTCGTAGTCAGATAACAATTATAATTTATAAATTATGGTAATATTCAAGAATCAATGCTTCAGTCAACTTTTGATTTTCTTTGAATATCCAAGCTTTCGGACTAAACGAATAAGGTATTACCTTGAATAAGGCATTACCTTGAATAAGGCATTACCATGAATAAGGCGTTACCTTGAATAAGACATTACCTTGAATAAGACATTACCTTGAATAAGACATTACCTTGAATAAGGCGTTACCTTGAATAAGACATTACCTTGAATAATATATTACCATGAATAAGGCATTACCTTGAATAAGACATTACCATGAATAAGACATTACCATGAATAAGACATTACCTTGAATAAGACATTACCTTGAATAAGACATTACCATGAATAAGGTATTACCATGAATAAGACATTACCATGAATAAGGCATTACCATGAATAAGGTATTACCCGTTGAATAAGGTATTACCTTGAATAAGACATTACCTTGAATAAGACATTACCTTGAATAAGACATTACCTTGAATAAGACATTACCTTGAATAAGACATTACCATGAATAAGACATTACCTTGAATAAGACATTACCTTGTGAATAAGACATTACCATGAATAAGGTATTACCATGAATAAGACATTACCATGAATAAGACATTACCTTGAATAAGACATTACCATGAATAAGGTATTACCATGAATAAGACATTACCGTGAATAAGACATTTACCTTGAATAAGACATTACCTTGAATAAGACATTACCTTGAATAAGACATTACCCTGAATAAGACATTACCATGAATAAGGCATTACTTTGAATAAGACACTACCTTGAAGATATAACCCAATTCAATCTTTATTTTATTTTAATAATAATAATAATAATAATAATAATAATAATAATAATAATAATAATAATAATAATAATAAATAACATTTATATAGCGCCTTAACTATTAAAATATTCGAAAGCGCTTTATTATTTATTTATTATTATTTTCAGGTCGTCCGAACAATACTGCTACATTTGTGCGCAGTGATGGAGTTATTGTACTTGAACATCGCGAAGCAACGATGGTGGGTGATCATGGCTATGTTTCGTTTCACTTCCGCACTCCCTACGCTCAAGGAGTACTCTTTCAACAAGGGGATGTTAAAAATGGCGACTTCATCAGATTGGAAATCACTGGTTACAAGGACGTGACGTTTTCACACAACATTGGAAATGGTCCACGATCTTTGACTGCGTCAATGGAAACGTCACTCTCGGATAATGACTGGCATAAAGTTGTTGTCTGGTATAATACCAAAGAATTTGGTCTAAATATTGATGGAGGCGGACAGAAGAATTTGTCAAATCCTTTGCTTTTGAAAAAACAACTGGACCTTGATGGGAACTTGAATATTGGAGGTCATGCTGACGATCGTAACAAAGGATTTATTGGCTGCATCAGAGGCATGGTGAGTCAGTTGTTCTATTTTGTTATGTCTATGCTTCAGTATGAGATATTAATCAGCCGCAAAATCTGACATTGGCAAATAATCCAGCATTAGACTGTGTTGCATACAACTCAAAAAGTATGCTATCCAAATACGTTTGCATTTGACATGACTTGACATGACTTGACATGACTTGACATGACTTGACATGACTTGACATGACTTGACATGACTTGACATGACTTGACATGACTTGACATGACTTGACATGACTTGACATGACTTGACATGACTTGACATGACTTGACATGACTTGACATGACTTGACATGACTTGACATGACTTGACATGACTTGACATGACTTGACATGACTTGACATGACTTGACATGACTTGACATGACTTGACATGACTTGACTTATAATTTGACTTGACTTGACTTAATTTGACTTGACTTGACTTCATAACTAATTTGACTTGACATAAGTAAAGCTGGGGGACATTCATATATGTTTTTATCTTTCTTTAGACCATTAATGGAAAAGTACTTGATTTGGACAAACTTGCTGAACGAAACAAACATGTACAGCCCGGCTGCAAAGGTGCTTGTGGTCATTCTTACTGCACACATGGCGCCCAGTGCATTGACAACTACGACACTTACCGATGTCGCTGTCAAGATACTCCCTTTTATGGCTTCTTTTGCGAGAAAGGTTTGTGGAGCAACCGCTGAAATTCGCTTTCTTTCCCTAATCCTAAATGTTGTGCTCGTGTTGTGCTCGTACGTGTTGTGCTCGTGTTGTGCTCTTGTTGTGCTCGTGTTGTGCTCGTGTTGTGCTCGTGTTGTGCTCGTGTTGTGCTCGTGTTGTGCTCGTGTTGTGCTCGTGTTGTCGTGCTTCAATAAGCTATTTGACAATGGGGATGACATCAGGGGACAGCTCTGGTTAACTTAATTTAGATAAATGAATACAAATGGGCAAATATATCCAAATAAGGAAGATTGTTACTAGCAAATAAAGAGTGAATGTATGAGGACCAAATAAGACATAGACAAATTTCAATGGTTTATTTTCTCTGAGTTCTTTTCACACTTCTGTCTAGTAATTAACGTATTCTCATACATGCACGTTTACTGCATTTTATCAACCTTAACCTCAACCACCAACTTAGTACCACTGAATTCGAAATATCCAGATTTTATCAAAAGGAAATCAGATCAGTTTACCCTTCTGGCGAAAATCAAATACTCTCCCGCATAAAATGTCTGACTGTCCGATAGTGCGCATTATTATTATTATTATTATCTAATGTATAATATCAACTTTTCCATTTTTAGATTTTGGTGCATCCTTTAAAGAAGAAAGCCACATCGTTTACAAATGGCCAACGCTACAAAAAGACGCCATTGGAACAGACATAGCTATTGGTTTTCGAACTGCAATTTGTAGTGGAATCATAACGTATATGGAAAGTGGAAAATCCCCGCATTACTTTCGAGTCTCCATGAACAACGACGGCAAGGCGCGCTTTGAGTTTAATGTGGGCGATGGAGAGCGTGCCCTGATATTCTCCCCATACAAAGCAAGGTCTTTTTGTGACAACAAAACCCATACGATCTTCATCAAGAGAATGCTGGGAAAAGTCACAATTAAAGTTGACAGTGGACGTGGACCAGGGTTCAGATACTACCGCATAAGACCATCACCGTTCGAACAACCATCCAAGGTGATTGTTGGGGGCACAGGACGAAGTAGCTTTCATGGTTGTATCTCTGGTGTGAAGGTTACCAACTGGATTTCCAAGAATGTCCAGGTTCCGACCGTTGAACCTATCAAGTGGATTTTGTACGACCATAAAAACACTAAAAATACCGTCAAAGTTGGTGTTTCAAGTGAAAAATGTGGACCAGAACCAAAGGTTCCACCTATTCCGACAAGGCCTTACTTAAAGACGACTTCACCCCCACCGACAACGACGTCATCAGCAGTCATGGCGGCATTATACGACGACTACCTGATACTGATAAATATATTCAGTATTGCTGCAGTATTTCGCTGATATTGTAATTAGAGTAGCTGTTGGTAAAGAACTAGCGAGACAAAGTTAATACGACGTTTAATTTCGATGTTGCCTCTGACATCATCATGGAAAACTGACAGCTAGCCAGGACAACTGATAAGCGAAAGGCGCATTGTAGTATTGTAGTATTAATTGTAGCATTAATTGTAGCATTAATTGTAGCATTAATTGTAGCATTAATTGTAGCATTAATTGTAGCATTAATTGTAGCATTAATTGTAGCATTAATTGTAGCATTAGTTGTAGCATTAGTTGTAGCATTAGTTGTAGCATTAGTTGTAGCATTAGTTGTAGCATTAGTTGTAGCATTAGTTGTAGCATTAGTTGTAGCATTAGTTGTAGCATTAGTTGTAGCATTAGTTGTAGCATTAGTTGTAGCATTAATTGTAGCATTAGTTGTAGCATTAATTGTAGCATTAATTGTAGCATTAATTGTAGCATTAATTGTAGCATTAGTTGTAGCATTAGTTGTAGCATTAGTTGTAGCATTAGTTGTAGCATTAGTTGTAGCATTAGTTGTAGCATTAGTTGTAGCATTAGTTGTAGCATTAATTGTAGCATTAATTGTAGCATTAATTGTAGCATTAATTGTAGCATTAATTGTAGCATTAATTGTAGCATTAATTGTAGCATTAATTGTAGCATTAATTGTAGCATTAGTTGTAGTAGCAGTTGTAGCATTAGTTGTAGCATTAGTTGTAGCATTAGTTGTAGCATTAGTTGTAGCATTAGTTGTAGCATTAATTGTAGCATTAGTTGCAGCATTAGGTGTAGCATTAGGTGTAGCATTAGTTGTAGCATTAGTTGTAGCATTAGTTGTAGCATTAGTTGTAGCATTAGTTGTAGCATTAGTTGTAGCATTAATTGTAGCATTAATTGTAGCATTAGTTGTAGCATTAGTTGTAGCATTAGTTGTAGCATTAGTTGTAGCATTAGTTGTAGCATTAGTTGTAGCATTAATTGTAGCATTAATTGTAGCATTAATTGTAGCATTAATTGTAGCATTAATTGTAGCATTAATTGTAGCATTAATTGTAGCATTAATTGTAGCATTAATTGTAGCATTAATTGTAGCATTAATTGTAGCATTAATTGTAGCATTAATTGTAGCATTAATTGTAGCATTAATTGTAGCATTAATTGTAGCATTAGTTGTTGTAGCATTAGTTGTAGCATTAGTTGTAGCATTAGTTGTAGCATTAGTTGTAGCATTAGTTGTAGCATTAGTTGTAGCATTAGTTGTAGCATTAGTTGTAGCATTAGCATTAGTTGTAGCATTAGTTGTAGCATTAGTTGTAGCATTAGTTGTAGCATTAATTGTAGCATTAATTGTAGCATTAATTGTAGCATTAATTGTAGCATTAATTGTAGCATTAATTGTAGCATTAATTGTAGCATTAATTGTAGCATTAATTGTAGCATTAGTTGTAGCATTAGTTGTAGCATTAGTTGTAGCATTAGTTGTAGCATTAGTTGTAGCATTAATTGTAGCATTAATTGTAGCATTAGTTGTAGCATTAATTGTAGCATTAATTGTAGCATTAATTGTAGCATTAATTGTAGCATTAATTGTAGCATTAATTGTAGCATTAATTGTAGCATTAATTGTAGCATTAATTGTAGCATTAATTGTAGCATTAATTGTAGCATTAATTGTAGCATTAATTGTAGCATTAATTGTAGCATTAATTGTAGCATTAATTGTAGCATTAATTGTAGCATTAATTGTAGCATTAATTGTAGCATTAATTGTAGCGATTATAGCATTGTATAGCATTGTAGCTATTGCCACTGTTATTTCTAGTACTTCAAAGTTTTACCAATGAATTTTTATACTTTTATTCATATGTACCAAATGCAAACGTACCCTTCAGATACACCGATGCCGTGCTAGTATGACAGCTCGACAGTTGCTTGGCATCAGCCGGCGTAGCCTGAGTAGCGGCGCAAAAAATGAAAGGAAAAGAAGGGAAGGGTCGAGCGGAGAAGGATCCTTCCGCCTTCCGCCTTCCGCCTTCCGCCTTCCGCCTTCCGCCTTCCGCCTTCCGCCTATCTTGTTAGAAGTATTTCAGTCGGGCACGATGCTACGCAAGTTTAGTGTAGCTAAGATGCGCTTTCAGTTAAGTCTGTATTTCAGAGGTCTTTCGATGACATCCATTCTTCATCGATACCTCTGTGAGTCTGATATCCCTGTGCTTTTCTATATTAAACTCCTCTTTCAAATTTCGAGAGGTATTTTGACAACCTTTATACGGGTAGTTCATTCCATAGTAGGGAACCATGCACTATAACTATTGCCAAGGTATCTCTAGCTAGCTCCTTTAATTCACGTAAATTTTATTGCTTAATAAACGAGATTTCCCATCCTTACATGTGTCTTGTAAATTAGTTTGAAAATAATCTGTATTAATTAACGGCTGAAATAACTGTTTTCCAATAAAGTGGCCATGGTTAAGTTGTAAGTTTGACTAAGTGTAAACCATCAATACCATTATTAATAATAAAACCAATGCATTATGGACAATGCACATAGCACTTATGAAACAAGGGTTTATATCGGTAAATTAAATAAATAACATATATTTATTTAAATCATCACCTACATTTCTATCATTGTGGGATTGGCCGAATTGATTGATGAATGTAGTTTAACAAATACTGTGCTTTAATCATGTTCATACCATATCCATAATGCGTTCCATCGTAGCTATAAACTCCACGAGTCATGGGAAAGACATCAAAAACGTCTATTCCTTTCTCTCCCAGTTTCTTAGTCATTAGCTGATTGAATGCAGAAATCTTATGGTTATTTTGAACGCCGCGATAGGCGAGTGGCTTCAGGAACCCTTGAGCATGAACAGTCACCCAGACAACGCGCGGCCATTTTTTCCCGCCTATTAACTCCAGTATAGGTTCTACAAGTTGAGCCATAATTGCTTCGGCATTTAGACCGTAGTGCATGCCGAGCCCTACTAAAAATAGTGAACGATTATTAAGGTTTTCTTTAACTATTGCAATAGCTTGCTTTCTGTAAGCCAAAGAGTAGGATTCATTCAAGACCAAGGAAAACTTAGTAGTTCCATTGCAGAATTTGTCTGCTTTGAGTTTAGAGCTTCTTGCGATTAAAGCGTGACAGTTAGCTTTGCCACGGTCTACGAACTGTCTATCGCCTCTACAATTGTACCCGTGTTGTTTATGCTTTTCTAATAATGCTCCTTCTTGGAAATCGTTGGTGAATACCAACATCAAAGCAGCAAAAAAATGGCGCATCAATGAATCACCAATTACGACCAAACTTGTCAATCTGTCACTGACCATCGCACAAGCTTTTTTACTGCTATAGTTCCTTATCTGGCAATTCATTGGCATCCACTCGTGCAATTCAGCTGATACCATCTTTCTGAAATCGGTACATTCTGCGCATGAGCAGTTGCTGGAACCGTGGCTGCACCAGCCTTCTGCATTACAGCAATATCTATCACTGTCACGGTTGCACATGGATGGCATGTCAGGACCAAACGCTGGTGCATGGATGGAGTGCTTAGTCCCACATCGAAAGTCACTGCGGAATAGACTATCTGGTTGGCCTCGATGTCGTCGAAGCATAATGTCCTGAGAGATTCTCGCCGTCATGTCTTTCTGAGTCAACTTGGGCTTTTTCTGCCAACGACCGTTTACCATAGCATGGGGGATGTTGTGACAAAATGGCTTCGCTCCTTGCACTTTCATCGCCATATTCTCCAATATTTTTTCTACAATTGTTTCCCTGTTGTCTTCATTGTACATCATCATCAACATGTCTAGCAGAACTAAAGACAACGCAATGACAAGCACGACCAAAGTTCGCCGACAGCGTTTCTCTAAGCATATCTCCAGAAGCGAAACCTGTTGTGAATCGAAGAAGAAAGTTTTTAGAACACAACGAACGGCGTGACATAATGACATTCAAAGTTAAAGTCAGTATTTCAAGCGGGATCGAAGTTAGTCTTTTTCCGACGAATGACTAACGACCGAGATGCCAATATAAGGACCTAACTCAGTCAATAAGCATTTTATCATATGACCCTTTCATATGGACTATTTTGGTACTAAAATTATTCACAGCCAAGGGAAAGTGAACACAAATGCGCGATTACTCCTGATAAGAACCAATTTTTGTTTTCACTTTTTTTTTTTCACTTTTCAAGTCGTCCACATTTAAAAAATAACTTTTGCAAAAAAGTATAAAAAAATTCCTGACAACAATCGGGGCCGGGGCCGGATACGGCTTTGTACGGACCAGCACAGGCAGCCCAACCATTGCTTTTGAGGCTACTAAATAATTCCAAAAAAAATTTGTTTTGATGGGCTTCCTGTGGTAGAGCGCGCGCGCATTTATATCAGTTGGGTTCCCTGTGCTGAGTAATGTCCTATGTTGGGCTTCCTGTGTGCCTCCTGCGGGATGCGCCCGCAGCAGATGTGTATATTTAAACAAGGTATGAAACTCCAGTCACGTGATGGCCTGATGTGCGGCGCAAGGGGCGCAAGTAGATGGTGCACTTTTCCGTGAGCCGAATAGCCGAAGTCGTCGTACGCTACAGGCCCTTGGGGGGTACCCAGGGTGAAGTCGTTATTATGGCGGGGAGTGGAAGAGAAGTTCATATCAAGAAAGACTGATTTTTTCGGTGTAAACGTTGGGATTCTTTTCCCTATTCATGGTAAGTTTAGAAGTTCACAATTCATGTCAACTTTAAGTAAATCTAGAAGAAATTCGACGGTTTTAAAGTAGTCCTTTTTCATTTTGAATGGTGGAGAAACTTTGGATGTGTTTTGCTCGACACGTGAGAAAGTTTTGCAGTTGAAAATAAACTGAACTAAAAGTACTTTTTGTCATGGTTTTTACGTAGTAATTGCTCTAAATGTTCTCTAATGAAAGGACTTGCCTATACTAGGGCAGAAGGGCTGCTTAATACTCCTCAACAAATCAGTTTTTTTTCTATAAATTATGACTGAGCAGTGAGCTATTTCAGTATTTGACAAGTGTGTCAGTGATCGAAATACACTTCAACAAGGAACCTCTCTCAACTGACTGATTTTACTTTATCTGTTTAAACATTACTAACTCTCTCATCTAGAAAGTGTTTGACATAATTTTGTACTTTACTTATAAGCTTAGTTCTTCTGACACAAGGGAACGCCAACAGCATAAACCATCTCAGTGTGAGCAAAATATAGACAAACTCAACATCGAAGACGAAGGAGACATGAATGGCGATGGACTCGTGAAGCTGCCGTGAACTAAAATATTAACAGTTGTTCGTTATTGTCATTGAAATAGCACGACACATTTAGCAAATATTAAAGTCTTACTATCATCTGAGAGAAACAGAGTAATTTTAACGGCGTATTTTTCGTAACCGGGAACGTAAGTAAGCTTCAGTATCGCTTCCAACTTCGATGTTTGCTATTCAATCAGTCATGATCATCCATTGTTATTAAGCTTATTTCCATGCTATTACTGATCAATATAGTAAATAAATTGCACAGAAAGTAACGGCAAAACAGTGTGTAAAAAGCTAGTAAACTTATTGTTGAAATAAATACGTTTGTTTGTCATTTTGTGTACAAGTACTGATAGCAAATGTGTTGTGCAGTACTAAATATTGAGACTATTCAGCATTTATAAAACACAATGCGTCAATTTTGAAGATTTTAATCGATAAAAATCAAAATACAAAACAAATACTTTACAGAAGTCAAAACAGAAAACAGATAAAGTATATTGTAGATGTTTTGACTCATGTTTAGTGAACATATCATGTTAAAACCTTGCCAAAAAGAGCATCGTTCAGATTTGCCGAGCGCTTGTCGATGCCTTCTCGAAGGTAAAATCCGAGTACTTCACGGAAAAGTGCACCATCTACTTGCGCCGCACATCGGTCCATGACGCTCAAAATTTCAAAAATTAGTTTCTCAGCGTACGTTGAAGTTAGACGACTGACACTTACAAAGTGTTTCGAGAATACGGTAAAGTTTAGTTATTCGAAGAAAAATTGAATTTTCACATCACATTGACAAAATTAGGGTCAAAAACGTATTTGTCACGTGACTGGAGTTTCATACCTTGTTTCGATATACACATTTGCTGCGGGCGCATCCCGCAGGAGGCACACAGGAAGCCCAACATAGGACATTACTCAGCACAGGGAACCCAATATATAAATGCGCGCGCGCTCTACCACAGGAAGCCCATCAAAAAAAAAAAAATTTTGGATTATTTAGTAGCCTCAAAAGCAATGGTTGGGCTGCCTGTGGACCAGCTCCAAAAATCCGTATCTGCCCAATCACGTGACTTTCTCTGACGGTTTTATTAAGAGCGCGCGCACGGGGAAATACGGGTCATATGATAAAAAGCCGTATCCGGCCCCGGCCCCGATTGTTGTCAGGAAATTTTTTATACTTTTTTTGCAAAAGTTATTTTTTAAATGTGGACGACTTGAAAAGTGAAAAAAAAAGTGAAAAAAAAAATTGGTTCTTATGAGGAGTAATCGCGCATTTGTGTTCACTTTTCCTTGGCTGTGAATGATTTTAGGACCAAAATGGTCCATATGAAAGGGTCATATGATAAAATGCTTATTGACCAGGAGCCCATAAGTAGGAGCATCCATACGGTATTGGATAGTGTCACAGCGTTTTCACAAGTGTGGTTATTTTTAGAACAGTTTTCCCGCGAATTTTGACCAATCAGAGAACGTTTCAGGTATGACGTTTTTTATGAATTTTGATGAGATGGCAGGTAAAATAAAGATGGCATCCGATAGCGACAAAGAGTATTCTTCAAGTGAACTAAACTACGAATCGTCTAGTGATAGTGAGAGCAGTATTGAGTCATTCGGTACATCAGAATCAATTGAAAGTGATAGTGGTGACGATTCTGCTTCTAAAGGCATCCAAAGCAAGTGGTTCGAAGAACTCGAACACGAAGTGACCGACTGAGAAGCTGTTGACTGTTGTACAAAGTTGTAGCGTGTGGATGCAAATTTAAGCCGAAGACTTTCAAAGACACTATTTTCGTCTAAACGGCTATTTCGTCAGAAAGTGAATTCAATTTATTCTTGGATGTGGTTTAGTGGTATCTTGTAATTATCGTTGTGGAGTTTGAAGACAAGGCTATTCAAAAACAAATTCGCTGAAACTGCATGATGAGCGACAGGACGAGTCACGAGTGAATCAACTAGATTACAAATAAGATTGGTGAAAGTAAGCGTGTTTGTTGTGTCTTTTCTGTTACCTAAAATGACTTAAAAATGGATTGTGAATATTTTTTTGTGAGTCTGATTTGAAATATACTTAATAAAAACACGCTTCATTCAAGTTTTGATGTTTAATTTACACGTACACGCTTCACTGTCAATATATAAAAGTTGAGCAAAAATGACTCAAAATTACTTTGTTTTTAAACATTCAGTGACCTTCTTACTGCGGTACTCAGTATTATGCGAACTCAGACATTCAAACAGTCGGCTGGACTTGTCAATTACTCTAGTAATCAAATTCAAAACTCAAACGAATTCAAAACTAAATACATATTCTTCGACCAAATGATCCATAATTTAGCTCAAAATCATATTTGGTTTCCATTTGGTCAGTGGGTCTTCTGACTTTCATTGAGAATCGCAGTAAGAGGTTTTTGACTGGTTGAAGTAAGCCGTGCTTTGAACCATCGGCATCAACATGACCATGTGCTCGCGAAGAACTATCGCTTTCAATGCACCTTACTTGACTTTAACTTTGATTTTCTAACGTTTCAGAGACACAACGCTCCATAATACGTTTGTATTTCTCCGTGAAGTTAACATGAACTGATATTTCTGATCAGAAAACACGCGTTCACATTATCTATCCTCGAAACTCTACCACGAAATCGCCTGGCCATCACTTCAATTCAAATCCTGTAAGTTCACTTCGTTCGGGAAACGCAGTCTAGAATTTTAGGTCAAGGTTCAAAGTAGCGGCCTATGGAATCCCGGGAAGTTGTTGGTATGATAAAATTAGGAATCAGACACAAGGAAAACTGGATAATTCTGACTTTTATTTGTACATTTATTCGGGTCTGTCCGCCATTTTATTTTTGTAGTGAAACCGGAAATGAAACCGTTATACCAGAAACTTTCTCTGATTGGTCAAATGACCTTCTTTCGCGGAAAAACTGTTCTAAAAATAACCACACTTGTGAAAACGCTGTGACATAGACCCAATATGGAGCATGGACGCTCCTACTTATGGGCTCCTGTATTGACTGAGTTAGGTCGGGCCGGACGGGAAAATATTTGGCTCTCGGTCATTCTGTACGGACCTCGCTGCGCTCGGTCCGTACTTCCATGACCTCGAGCCAAATATTTTCCCGTCCGGCCCTCCCACTCATTCAATAAGTACATAGTACGGACCAGCTCCAAAAATCCGTATCTGCCCAATCACGTGACTTTCTCCGAAGGTTTTATTAAGAGCGCGCGCACGGGGAAATACGGTTCATATGATAAATATTTTTACACACTGTTCAATTAGTCTTTCTATTCACTAGTTTCCACACTATCAAGCCAAAAGAGGGCGGTACTCATAAAATATATTGCATTTTATGGAATATCCTTGTTAATGCAACACTCTTATCTAATTTTAAGAGAAAATTAATTCCACTGCTGTAAAACTGGAAGAAATCATTTTTGGGCGTGGCGCTACATCAGAAATTAGTTGTGCCAATTTTCATGCTTGTAACCAAAAACTGAACAATTCTGCAACAGACATTTTCAATGTGGTGTTCAGTTGAATTGAACGTCCATTGGCAACTTTTTCCCGGGTTTCTGCTCTCACGATTCAACTGAAACATCGTCAGTGTTGACGCGGGATCGATATCGACTGATTCCAGAGTATTGAGTAAATATCCCGAGGGACCAGGAGCCCATTACTAGGAGCCTTCCTCTCCTATAATAGGTTTGTACGACATCATTTGCACAAATTGAGCTAAAAATAGAACACTCATTATAAATTCCGCGCGATTAACCAATCATGTCTCGTCTTACACAATAGGAATTTGACGTCAGATTCAACACTGCTTTGCTCCAATGTCGGCCGAAAGCGTACCGTGTAGTTCCAGTGATTCTAATAAAAGAATCAGAATCTAGTGAAATTTCAGATCAGTTTCGTCGTCTGACTTCAGTACTTCATCAAGCGAGGAAGAACAATGATTGAAAACATTAAAAACAAAACAGAATACTCCAGGTATTATTATTTATATCAAAACTTCAAGTGCGAGAACTTCTAAAAACAAAGCTAGTTCAAAGGCCAGTTCAAAACCCGGCCAAAAAACGAACATCTTCTGCTCTTTCTGAGAAGGAATTCAACGATCTGGTTTCATGGATAATCTCTTACGAAGAACCTAATTAAACTTGTGCAGGACTAGCAGTGACAACCAAGCTATGAATATTCCAAACCGCCGGTGTGTTTTTCAGTAATTAGCATTTCTTGTCTGAAACGCAGCAAAATGAATCACGAACTTTAAAGCTAATTGAAGTGGGATTTTGTCGAAAATTCTCGACATTGACACAAAGTTCCTTCTAAAACAGCGAAGTGAGGTACAGGGGAGCTTCTTTTTCTGTGGCCTGGATGAAGATTTTATCGCATTTTTATTCAGCGGCTGATCTTGGAGTGCCGGCTTTCTTGCCTTCTTTGAACTGAAGATGCCTTTAATTTGGTGAAAGAACTTCGCATACACTCAGTGATAACCCTCTTGTTTTAGTGTTCTTTGCCGCTCTTTAAGGCACGGTTCGTCGGATGAAAGTTTCAGTTGTTTTTCGACAATCTTTCGGCGAAGAAGTTCTTTAGCAAAGTGCACATTTGTGTGGTTGGTTATGTTGGCGTCGCTATCCAAAACTATATCAGTGATGATGAAGGTGATGGATTTTGCTTCATCAGAGTCGAAATCACTAGCTGTGAGAAAACGCTTCAGTCATTCTTGCGGCACGTAGACTAAATCATGAATCAAAAACCAACAGAAGAAAGTTGATAAAACAAGAATAAACATATGAAGCGATAGGTATAAGAACGTAGAAGAATTTCGCGACATCGTGAGTCGCCAAACTATAAAAGTCGCCACTAAGCGCTCTGGCAGTATGTCAGTTTATTGATACATGTGATACATTCATTGTACAGAGTTCGTCTCGTTCTTGTGCAAGGGAAAATAGACTTGGACTTCCATGGAATAAGAATATCAATATTTTGGATCAAGTCCGCGCGTCTTCCGTTTGGCCGCCATTTTATTTTTCAATTTGAAATTCTTCGGAAATTTGCATATCTAAAAATAGCCCAATTTGTGCAAATGATGTCGTATGAACCTATTACTAGAGGAAGGCTCCTAGTAATGGGCTCCTGGAGGGACAATTTATTTCTTATTTTGTTGAAATATTGGTGTCTTTATATTCCTTGATTTAATTGTACATGTGGACCAGCTAATCTAACTCGTTGAACATTGTAATGCGGAAACAATGTAAATTCAGCCCAATTTTATATATAGGTCAAAAAGTCAAAGTTGGGGGAGTGGTCTTTGTGAAATTTAGACAGCAGAGAAGAATAGTTGTCCTATGATGATCCAGGAGGGGAGTGATACTTGTCACGTGACTAACCCTAGCCCCAAAGCCAGCCTTCAGTGAAATCTAACCTTCCAGAACTTAACCCAAGGGCAAAAATAATAATAACCCTAAGCCTGAATCGTTACCCTAACCCTAGTTTTGAGTTAACCCAACCCTAACTTCTTCTCGGGGGTGTCAAAAGTCCTGGTCAAGTGCCCTATATATTTTTTTGTTTAACCCATGCATTCGCTTCTAAGCTATTTTGAGTTTTTTAGCGATTTTCTGGACCTAATCACGCCATAGGAAATTTCGATTCCATATAAGGGGTTTCCATGGAAATCTTGACAGTTCTGAGACCCCACGGGCTCACGTTCTCGTGACCAGCAGTTCGTAGCTACTAGGAGCGGCCTATTTTGCATTTTTAGAGTGTTTTATAGCCATTATTCACCACAGAAGCCCCCAGAACAGCATCATTAAGCTTGACTGGTGTGGTAGAGACCGTTCTGCTGAAAGAAACCAGCAACGAGAACCGATTTCACGAACGGACATATCGGCAGTGCGTTGAGGAATTCACTGAAATGGCGGACTCAACTGTGAAATCGTCTCTCTGGTTGTTCTGTGGTGGATTCCAGGACCTACAAAGGCATTTTTGGCGACTTTTGACTCGTAAAGAATACAACCGGTGCAATATTAATTTTGCCTGTAGAACCGAGTGCTTGGGCGTGCATAAGGAAAACACGTGTTTGCGAAAGTGGTCCTAAGTAGTCCTAAAAATTCACGAATTTATCAAGAAGAGAGATGGAAGTTTGCTGAGAAAGTGGCGTTTTGTTTCGCAATATGATGTAAGAAAATCCAAGTCAAATGTCGTTCATTTTCGAGGTGTGAAATTGCGTCAAAAACACGCATTTTTCATTTCTATGAAAAACAAATTGAACTAATGCCCAGAAATCGGACCTCTAAGTCAGTTTACTTGAGGTTAAAATTTGAAGAGTTATCTAGTTGTCGTTAATAACTGGCTATGAGATCGATGTTACGAAAATTCAGAAAGTTAGAATTTTTCAAAGCAGTATCAATGTTTACGGCCGTTTTCGGCCGGTGTCGGATAAACCGAACTAAAGTTATCAACTGAACCACAGGGAGTTCTAACTTGATATTTGTGGTCATTTTAGAAGCTCGTACGATCGATCAGTAATCAAACTCGCCCTCGTGCTTGATATTTGTGGCCATTTAGAAGCTCTCAAAGTCTGTATACAAATCGCTCGTACGATTGATCAGTTTGTATTCGCTGTGTAACCACGTCCTGTGGAATCAAACTCGCCCTCAGGCTTCCCGCGGTCCGGAGCACAGGACGTGGTTACACAGCGAATACAAACTGATCGATCGTACGAGCGATTTGTATACAGACTATGGCCACAAATATCAAGCACGAGGGCGAGTTTGATTACTGATCGATCGTACGAGCTTCTAAAATGACCACAAATATCAAGTTAGAACTCCCTGTGACTGAACAGCAACTATTGAACACAGTCTAATACCCCATTCACATCAAACGTTGTTTAGTTTAAAAACTGAGTTTTTCCTCGCTTCTCTAATTCGAGATTCACAAGAATCAAACTATCTGATATTTATTATACTGTGCAACACAAAGGACAGTTTACCAGCCGTTTTGTGCCAAAGTGCGTGGCGTTTGTAGATCATTTCCTAAACCTGTTTAGTTAGACCACCTTAAACTAAGCCTTGGTGTAAATCAGTGGGGTTTAACTTATCAACTAAACAGCGAAAGCCGGCGCTTTCAAAAGTCAAGCGAAACCAAGTGAACTATAAACACAGGATCGCTGAACTTCATCATTGGGCCGGGATTACTGACTCGAGCCAGTTTTATTACCAACAAGTTACTAAACTAATAACTACTCACCATTTCTACCACAAGTACGTCCAAATGTATACATACAATTCTACTGGAAAATGTACGAGTCCAGTTTGTTTATATGGACCGGCCTATTGTAGCTAGCTGTAATAGAACCGGACTAAATAACCCCATGGTAACGCCGACATCCGAGTAAAACATTTATTTCAATTAAAATTACTTGATTTTGAATATTCAGAATCAAATTAAGTGCTTTCGAAGTTAACATACAGCTATTTCAAAAAACGTTGAAAACTGAATACCGTGAATACTGAATAGTGCATTCCAAGACCAAAGGGCATTGTGGGCCTCATTATTTTGAAATAAAAAGTAAATATACAGCGATTTGTTCGCCATATGGAGCTAGTGTGTTGTTTCTGATGGAATACACAAAAAATAAAATAAATTATTATTATTTATATTACTTTAGACAATATTACATGAGTCCCAAAATGCATTTCGGTCTTGGAATACACTATTATTCAGTATCAACGTTTTTTGAAATAGCTGTATATATTTTTAACATATAGCTAAACTAAAATAAGACGAGCGCTCTGATTGGTTAATTGGCGTGCGCGAGCGGTCATCCATTACTGATGGTTTTGAGTCGGTCAGAACTCGCAGCGATTGATTTCACTGTGAACATTTGGACATGTCATGGCGTCAAGTGTGTGTCAAAGAGAGTACAGACAACGCAAAAACCATCTGCAATTTTTTTTACAAAAATTTGAACCTTTCAAAGCGGGAAAGGCTAATTTTTTCACTTCACGTTGTGTGACACGCTGTCGTAAGAACTGTGTGTCTGTATTCTCTTACATTAGCTGTAAAACAGCCAATCAGATTAATTGATTGTTTAAATTAAAGAAATGTTTAACTAACTCTTATTCTATAGAAATTCTCAATACATCGCAGCGTGTGTTAAAACACAAATTTTCAACACACGCTGCGACTCCCAGTGTATTGAGAATTTCTATAGAATCAGAGTTAGTTAAACATTTCACTTTAAACAATCAATTAATGAACTTGTTTAGTTATACGGCTATATGTAATAAAAAGAAATGGTCAACACTCAGCTAGCGTGCATCTATTGAGTTATACAGTCATTTGCAAAAATTCTGGCCGCCACGATATATCAATATATCAATATATCGGGTGCATTATGGGTAATTAAATAATACTATTTTCAGTTTCCTAACAGTTATTAAATGAAGTAAAATGTACAAACAACAAACGTAAGACTAAAATAAACATTATAATAAATATTTAATTACCCATAATGCACCCGATATATTGATATATTGATATTTCGTAGCGGCCAAATTTTTTTGCAAATGACTGTAGATGCACTTATATTGGTCGCCAGCTATAAGCACTTCGAGAAGCTAAGCTTCGCCTCATGAGTGACAGCTGTTACGCTTCCCTCAGCAGTCATCCGCGTGCAGGCCATAACTAGCAATGGACGAACGCTGAGTCCATTTGTTAACCAGCCGAGTTCACTATATAATAATAATGGAAACTTTATTTCATGTATTTTTACACAAACAATTGCAAATCTCACTACATGTAGGTAATTTACAATAATAAAAATAAAAATAATAATAAAAAAAATAATAATAATAGTAATATTAATCATCATATAGTAATCATAATAATCATAATCATAATCATAATACATCTAAATCAATAATCATAATAATAATCATCATCATCATCATAAAAATAATAATGATAGTAATAATCATAATAATAGTAATCATAATAATAATAATACATCTAAATCAATAGTAATCATAATAATATAATAATCATAATCATAATAATCATCATCATAATCATAATAATCATAAAAACCGATATAATATAAATACTCTAATGTGTTGATAAATATGGATATAGGTACAACTGAGAAAAACGATCAGTATATATGTACATGATTTTCTTTCTTATTTCTTTGAGGGCAACTAGAGTGCAGTTTTGAAACTGTTGTGTGTTAACCCCGCATCAAATAAAGTTCATTCATTCAATTCTGCTCAGTTTCAAATCAAACACAATATATATTCAGTTCTATCGTAAGTTTTTCTCAAGTTTTTGTAAATGATTGAAAATCGGCTGAAATGTCTAGCAAGTATTGATTATTTAATATGCATGTAGGTGATGTATACAACGTGGCAAAACCTTTTGAATTTTCTCTTTACTCACTGAGCCAGAATTACAGAAATTATAACTGATAAACATGATCTGTTTATATAAAATAAAATATAGAGCGTCTTGTCTAGTAATAAATGTGTTGCAAGGGTGCATGGTCTTTATTTCTCGTGAACAATTGTCTAGCTATAGTTTTATCTCCAATAATTATGAGTTGATAACGCCGTCAGCTAGTATTACAAGGGATTTTTTTTTAAACGTTTTTACCGGCTTTAGGGTACAATGCGCGCAGATTACCACTGTTACCAAGGTAACCTGTGGGATATTATAATTTATGGAACCTTCCACGTTGCGTACTTCAACAACGCAAAACCCTAACATTTTGGTCGGGAAACTATTTTTTAATTATCAGAAACAACAGGTAAAATGCAATGATTTTGAAATGACTTTCGATTCATTCGTCACTGTAGATTTTCTCCGTCTCAGTACCGGCACCTATTTCAAAAAACCGCGTTGTCTAGACCGAAAGGGAGATGGTACATTTTGATGTTTATATATGATCACATTGAGCAACATCTGAATGTCTATTTGTGCTTTTATAACCATCAAGCGAGAGTACAACGCAGAACTAAACTTGGCCATGTCAGAATTAAAATATGTTGACATACCCATGCTCCCTTTCGGTCTGGTCGCGTAGCCTTGACAACTGGTCACCGACAACGTTTTTTGACTGAAATAGGTGTATGTACAGTCGATTGCAAAAAGTATGTAAATCAAGTCAGTATGAGAATATCCATATATCGGGTGCATTATGGGTAATACTATTTTAGTGTCAGTTTCCACAAAATATGCAGCAGAGACTTACAAACAGCAAACTGGAGACTAAATTACATAACATTCTAGAGTTTCACCAATGTTGCTTGCGTGAAACATCATTTAGGGGACTTTTTCGATTACCCATAATGCACCCGATATATGAATATACTGATATTCATGATTTACAGAATATTTGCAAAGGGCTGTATACTCGGACGATACTCGAGCATGCAAGTGTAAATATAGCCAAGAACTAAAGTAATAGTAATGAACATCATTCTGTGATGCATTTATTTTTCACTACGAGCAAAATTTCGTGTATTCTGGGCACGACAAGTTTCAACACTGACAGCGAATCACGTTTCAAAACACGTTAATATAAACATGAATTCCTTGCAAAAACGATTTCACAAACTCAGCAATAAAATGAACAATACTACACTTACGAGTTCTTGCTAAGCCATGAATACACTTTCAGCCGGAAAAATTGCAAGCCGCCAATGGAGCATTCCCAAATAGATACCTCTTAATATAATGGTTAACCGGAGAGTTATTATATAACCCCCCTCACCTCCCTCTCCCCCCTTCCCCCTTTTTCCCATATTTTCTATCAGCATGATGTTATGCAAGAAAGCCGTTACTATAGATTGCGCTTTTTGTTCCATTGTACATTTAGGGAGTCTTAAAATATATCTATTGTAAAGCAAAATTGCTCGACAGCTCACTTCGATTGCAGGTTTTTTTTTTGTACGGGATACCTGTGCATGATCTATTCGTACCAGTCTCTCGCATAAATATACCAAAGGAAGCCCAACCAGAGATTGATAGTGCGTACAAGTTTATTGACAAATATAAACACAAAAATGTTATGTTTATGCTATTTGATACATAATGATTTGAGCACTTTGTCAATCTTCACAAATCTTCACAATCTTCATAACATATATTTGCGAAAGAGTTTGTAAAACATCACATTGTTCACCTTGGGCTTCCTGTGCTTTCTCGTTGCCTAGTGGACCATCAACAGACTTTCCAATTAACTCACATGATCAAGTGACATTTGAAAGATTTCTTCAGTCTTTCTAAGGATTTAGAATGTCCAGACAAGTTCCTTGGAGACGGAGCTGCCCTGATGTAGTAAGCCGACGGATTGAACAAGCGAATCAAGCAAGAATCTACCTTCTACGAGAGACAGGACCGACAGGATTCCTAGTCAAAGAAGATGGCGTCGAGAAGAAATTCAAAGTAAGAAACGAATTTACTCTTGTTTTATCTGAAAGTCTTCTCTAGATCTCATAACGGGACCATCAGGCTGTGTAGTAACTACTTATATTAGTTAGAATTTCAATTAAAAACAAAGGAATCTAGCTGCTTTTAGGCCTCAAAAATTGTGACAGTTGGAATATTCCAGTTCGAACTCTCTTAATTACATGTACATTACAATGTACATTACATGCAATGTACCACTACAAAATGAGTTTTTAGCTTCCTTTCTTTCACCTTTGGCCTTGTCTTGCTTTATGTGGTAATTTTGGGCACTTGTAAGTTGTGTAAACAACAATAAATTACTGTCATTGTAATTTTGTATTGCAAAAACGGTACTTCAATAATGACATGTCGGTATTTTATTTAAAATTAAAATTAATTCGATTAATTAAGCTTATTCTAATTATTAGGTATTTCTTGGCGATCTGCATTCTTGTACATGTAGTACGTTTATGAAAGAGAAGGAACTGTGTATTCATATATTATGGTAAGTCTATTGGTATGTAATGCTCTATTAGACTGAATTAATAAGGGCAGTACAAATCCATCTGTTTTGCACAATATCTTACAAAGTCCATATAATGCATACAACATGTATATACAGTTTGTACACTAGTACTGTGTATCAAGCAGCAATTACTCATGGTCATTATACATTGTAACTGTCAGTCGATCACATGGCATACAATGGTTTTGCATTACATGTACATAATATTGTAACAACATAAGCAGCGCGCCGCATGTCACGTACATGGACATCAACATTAAATCAAGAATTACCCCCCCCCCCCTCCCCCTCTCCCTCGGGAAAAACATTGATAGGTGCATTATTGATCCAACACTACACTTGAGTTGCTACGAACATGTACTACATGTATGTAAGTAGTAAAAAACATATTATGATCATTATTCAAATTCAAGGAATACATGTCCTCTATACAGGGTTTTACTCAAGAAATTCAGAGTTCCTACAGAGAATGCAGGTACCTATACTAGCTGTTATTGCTTAGCAACTCCATAAATAATAATTATTACTGTCTTATTGTATTGTAATTAAGGTGCAGAAATATTGATTGTCAATATTTTCACTTTGCTGCATGTAGGTACATGTACTGTCTGCCCTCTTATAAAGCAGAGGCATAGACAGGGGGAGGTCACTCTGGGTCTACCCTTTAAATTTATATGTCTAAGGAGGGGAGGGGGGATTTGGTGGTGAACGATAATAATAACGATATGGAGTGTGACCCCCCAATGGAAAATCCTGGCTACGCCTCTGTACATGTACATTTTTACCTACCGTAGGTGACACCCAAGAGTATTGGAATTGATAATACACTACACATGCATACATCAGAGCACAGATCAGGGATCTATCAGGTTGGGCTGTACATTTGTGATAATTAATTCACACATGTTTTCTAGCGCTGATCCCTGCAGATCAATTGCTACCACAGCAAAGTGCCAATTGATACACTTAGACTCCTTGTCTGAACTTGTCTTTTCAAACTGTTCCAATTATGTACATTTTTGTACATGTAATGATGCAATTTTGTTAGTACACTGTACATGTATGTCCTCCATCAGGTAGTGAGAATCAGGTCCACTGGGCAGAAGCCTGAGCTGGACCATATTACTTATGGTCCAGAAATGAAACATCTGTTTTAACATATTAAAATATGTATATATGTATATCTATACACAGATACGCATATATCTCAATGTAATCACAAATGAGCGTTGTTATTACTCGGGCCCTTCCGAAGGAAGCCCGAGTTATAAAATGGAGTTTTCGGTAGTAGTAGTAGTAGTAGTAGTAGTAGTTTTGTTCGGTCAAAGAATGAAGAAAGTATGCGACGTATTTAATCGTATCGAGTTTCAAGATTACTCAGCAGATAAGAAAAAAACAAACGACACACAGGACTCAACGTTCTTACTCAAATACTTCAATATTTCTGACATCAACAGTCACCAAGAAGAAGCAATAAGATCAATCAGTAGTATCACAAAGAAGAGATATGTTTGTGAATCTGGACTACAGGCTTCATTTACATGAGCGACCTCACCGAAGCTGCTTGATCACCTAAATCGTACGTGTACAGTTATGTCCTTGTTGTTATAAATGAAACGACATCTTTCAGAGTGGGCCCACACGAATCGGCATATGCTTTTGTCTGTGAGATGAGCGTGTTTAAAGCCCGTGTTTTATCGGCTGTTGTACATTACGTCGTTCCACGAACTCGAACTCATCAAAAAATGAATTGAAAAGCAAATGAAATGAACTCAAAAAGTATCAAGACCTCGCTATGTTGTCATGTTTGTTGCTAATTGAGCCAGTCGAGACTGAAAAGTAAATGAAATGAACTCAAAAACTATCATGACCTCGCTATGCCATGTTTGTTGCTAATTGTAATAGTACGTGTACAGTCCAGTCGTATGTCCTTGAGTACATGTTTGTTGCTAATTGTAATAGTACGTGTACAGTAATTATGTTCTCGAGTATTTATAATTAAACTCACGACCAACGATGTATAACTACATCTATTGACAGAAAGCTATATGTACAGAAGTCATGCAAACAGTCGAGGTTTATAATTAAACTCACGACCAACGATGTATAACTCCATCTATTGACAGAAAGCTATATGTACAGAAGTCATGCAAACAGTCAAGCCAGTCGAGTTATTTTCAGTAACTCATGATGGATGTTTATTTTATTCCACGTTTGAAAAATTCAGAAGGAAAAGGAATCGTAAAAATCGTACTTCAAAACTATATCAAAGCATTTACGGCGAGCAAGGTCAATGTTCGTAAATCGAGATCGTACATAGCCCTTCATCAGACATACATGTATAGTCTCCCTCGTCACGCAACTGTCAGTCATTGTCAGGTCTCTCCTCACGCAACTGACATTGTCCTTTTCATAAGCCCGAGTGTACGCTCATTGAGCGTCTTGTTGTTGTTAATTCACTTTCCATGTATTTCCATGGTATTAATTTTATGAAACGTTTGTTGTTGTTTTACTTAGTGGTATTCCAGTTATCACTGGTAGAGAGAGAGATCAATGAGGTGATACGAGGAGCCTTTGCCCAGCACCGACAACCAGGCAACCAATATCAGAATGCTCATGCTGATAATAGAGATAAACTCAAGCAGAAAGATATCGCTGAAGATGATGTTTGTCCTATTTGTCAAGACGAGCTGTTGACTAAATCAGGGGAGCCTCTTACATACTGCAAGTAAGATGACAATCATCATCATCATCATTTTGATATCATCCTAAGTCCATCATTATTGATCAATTTACACATTTTATAGAGAATAAATTTATTCCATTTATTATTACTATCATTATAAATTAGTAATATTGCACACATGTAATTCAGTCTAATGATTGCAAGATGTTTGTTTTATAAATGATTATTATGATTATCATAATACACCACTTCATGGTTCTGTTCAGTATAACAACCTTGACTTGGAACCATTGTTCATGGCTACTCAATAGAACCGTGATGTGGTGTATTACAGTATGGACACTCGAACCATGAACACTTAGATTTTTTACTAAAGCCCGGGTTAAACGTGAACGCAAGTCCCTGCAAGTTGCAGTAACTTGCATGTAGCCGGTCAAACGGTGAACGCAAGTTGATGCAAGTTCATGTTTCTTTACCGATAATTTTTCTTAATTTTTGGGCCTATTTTTTCTACTTTTTGAACGATCATCCGAACTATCGGACTAACTGTGGTTTATTCGTTCAGCTGAATTGCGAAGACACTTTCAGTGACTTGCATTTGCCGGTCAAATGGTGAAAAACTTGCAGTGACTTGCATGGACTTGCGCTTGAATTGAGCGTGTTCAAACTTGCTGCAAGTCAATGCAAGTCGATGCAAGTCCCTGCAAGTTAGCGGTCAAACATCTACGCAAGTCAAAACTTGCATGGACTTGCATGGACTTGCATTCACGTTTGACCGGGGCATAAGACATTATATATATATATAAATTATCAATTGAGCAAACTGATCAGAAATATGATTTGTATAATGTATTTATTAAATAAACTCCATGCTCCATTTGAGAGGCTATATGAGGCAATAGAAAGTTTGAAAAAAAAGTTTGTAAAAAACTTGAAGTGTTCATGGTTTGAGTGTCGAGACTGTAATCATGATCACAAACATATATTATCAGTATCAGCATCATTTCATCATCAGGACAGTCATCAGGACATCATCAATTTCATCACCAATTTCATCATCATCAACAATAACTTCTCGACTATTATATCATCAATATCATCATCATCATCATCATCACCATCATCAATTCATTTAACACTACAAATGTAACTGTGTTCTTATGAGACCATGCAGTCTAAAGTGTTGAAATATTCCAAAGTTTCAAAATGTGTCATGTTATGTACAATAATGTTTTTCAGATATGGATGTGGGAACAGTATTCATTTAAAATGCATGAAAGTGTGGGCCGAACACCAGAGATCTACTGGAGAGAAAATTATGAAGTGTCCACTATGCAGGGTGGATTTTGGATCATTTCAGGTAACTACATGTAATTATGTACATTGTAGATTGATAAATATAGTCGATAGGTACTACTAAATAATGGCCTTAGACAGAAACCCATGAGGGCGTGGTCAAGTGGGTGTGACTTTTGCAATTTTAACATGATGAAAATAAAGGCTAGTGTTAATTAATAGTAAATGAAATGTCTAAAGATACACAAAAGTTGTCCATTCAAATTAAAATATGGTAAGCAATTTCAAAAATTGTCTAAAAATCATTTACAATTGAGCTTAGCCATTCTGACAAATAAACAACCTGCATCGCTGGCAGCTTTGAAAGCAAGGGCCTGTCAGGGAAAGAAAGGAAGAAAGATATCCCTTTCCTATTGGACCCATTGCATGACTCCTACCAAACTACAAGTATATATTAAATACACTCAGGAAAATAAATCACTTGAATTAATTTGCAACAGAATTACAGTGTGACGACTTCAGATCATAATAATAATAATAATAATAATAAATTATTAGTATTGGCATCATGCAATTATATATATTTATTTAGGTGATATATTTTCAATTATTATTTTTATTTCAATTTTTCTAGATAGGTGTCCCCAATTAGCATACTGTCACTGTAAGCTAACTATTTAAGACACGTTAATAAAGTTTATTTTAATTTTATTATTATTATTATCAACCGGGGCCACTTAAAAAAAACGAGAATGCTCTCTCCTGATTTGCTGAAGTACACACATTTTGAAATTGGCTTTGTGATTGGTTCTCGTTGTCTAAGTGGCCCCAGTTACAGTAGTCACACTGTTAATTATTGGGCTTTTCTATTTTACTGATAGCATTGTTTGTACCCCAAATGTAGGAATTACTAGATGAATTCCACAAGTCATCAAAAAAGAAAACCAGAGCAGAAAGACAGGATATCCACCTTGGTGCCATGTGTCATAAGTGTAGATTTTGTCCAATAGCAGGGAAATGTTACAGGTAATCAGACAATAAGGCCTTACCCCTCCCCCCCTGCATGGAAAATATGTTACTTCTCAGGCAGGGGTAGTAGCCTGAATATCAGCCGCCTCCTCTGGGTCTATTTTTCACCCATAGGAGGCAGCTGATATTCAGGCTAGCAGTTGTAGGGGTAGGGTTAAGATGCTGCAGTTTACAGATATAACTGCAATCTTTACTGACCCCTCCCCCCTGCTCGTTTCTTGAGACTGATCAGTTCCAGTTCTCGAATATGGTAATTCTGGATTTGCAAATACTGAAACTGTACATGCCGGCCTGACTTTGAAGAGTGCTGCCACACAGGCTGTTATTTCACAAATGAATGTTTTGTCACTTTATTTATTTACTTTTGTTCATTCTAGATGTGTGATTTGCGTTGATTATCACTTGTGTCATCAATGCTTCAGTACTGATCATCACATGCAGCACTCTTTCCAATTTAGACAGGTACAGTGTAACCCTCATCTGTCTGTCTGTCCATCTGTCTGTCCATCTGTCTGTCTGTCCATCTGTCTGTCTGTCCATCTGTCTGTCTGTCCATCTGTCTGTCTGTCCATCTGTCTGTCTGTCCGTCTGTCTGTCCATCTATTTGTCTGTCTGTCTGTCCATCTGTCTGTCCATCTGTCTACAGGTCTATCAATCTACATGTCTGTCTGTCTGTCTGTCTATCTGTGTGTGTGTGTGTACTTGTACATTAGCCTGCGCGCGCTTTTGGCACATTCGTTACACGCTATGGCTTTTTCTGTGAAAGCTTTCCACATTGGCTAGAACGCGTCACATGAGGAAGACGGCGCTAAGTCGATTTTATTCCTTCGCGCTCTTTCTTAACTTCATCAGCGTTGTCTCTGAAATACCACTTATTACAGTTGAGCCCGCGGTTCAGCGGCTCTAGTAAACTCGATCTTAGTTTTTAGCTCGTATTCGATCTTTCATGACGTCCAGGCTCTGTAGTGTTGATTTTAAAATTCCATACTAATATTTATATCAATATCTGGTTAAAGAATTCAAGTCAACGATGGCGACCTGCGTCCAGGGTAACACCGCTGCCCAATGCCGTTATGGACCAATTACAAGCCAGAGATATAACAGAGGCGGACTATGATCTGCTTCTCCAGCTTGACAGGTACGCGTCCAAATCTTCAAAATACATTAATTTATTATTAGAATTAGAAGCTTTCACATACAACTTGAGTGTAGGGGTTGAGGATGAAAGGAAGGGGAAGCTAATTCCACCAGCCTTATCCTATCCCCTCCCCCCTACCCTCAAGATTTAGTCTACACACAGTTCCTATTTTGGTGTTTATGTTTTTTCTGGATACATTTTCTCGAAAAAGAAGTTTGAGGTGAGCTCGGAACACGTGAACGTACAACTATTCGTAGAAAACGCGCTTTACTCAAGAGTATATTGAGAATGATTTCCTGATCTTTCATCCCCCAGGCCTCTTGAAGATCATGAGGGCGTGGCTGGACACGTGCTAAGTAGCATCCCAGTCGAGATCCTCAGAGAACATCATCCTTTCCTGTCGCAGAAGAAGAATTGCGGGATTTGCCTTCATGGTTACCAACCATTCCAGTGCATTCGTAAACTGCAGTGTCGTCACACATTCCACCGTGACTGCATCGACAACTGGCTGTCGAGCCACTCAACATGCCCTGTTGATGGTGGCTCGATCACTACCACGATAGCCAATGAGTGGTCAGGTTCTAACGACGTTTCTCAGCCCGTGAATGGTCGTGATCAGAATAACAAAGCTCTCACGCAGAGACAAAGACTTTTGGTTCGAAGGAGGGAATACGTTGACAAGCAGGAGCACACGAGGAAAAGTCTTCCCAGTACCTTCTCACTGAGCGGTTTCGGAATATTAGTTCGTGATCGCAGCAGGTAGGTCTCGAATACTAATCCAAGAAACCATGCCATGGGATTCCTGTGGTGGGGACTAGACTGAGTAAATCCCAGAGCGAGAGACTGGATGGAATAAGTGGGAGAAAGAATGGTAAGGTGGAAGAAGTAATAATAATAAGTGTAGGAAGTTTGTAATGGAGACAGTGGAAGAATACATGGTGTGAGGAGGGAGTGTGTGGAGGTGGCAGTGGTAAGGAAGGGGGGATTATGTGAAGGAGAGGGGGTGTATGGAGGTGGCAGTGGTAAGGAAGGGGGTGTTGTGAAGGAGAGGGGGTGCATGGCAGTGGTAAATAAGGGGGTGGGGGATGTTGTGAAGTGGAGGGTGTGGATTAGAGGGGATAGCATGAGAGTAACAAGGGGAATGATAGTTGGATTCAAGAAAACTGGTAAGAATGGAAATAAATACAAAGAAAGAAAAGATGTAGGAGTGAGGAGGAAAAGTGGTAAGAAATGAAATAGAGTGAATGAATGAGAGTAAAGTAGAGAAAGACGTGGAGTAGAAATACAAATCGAAACAAAAGGGGGAGAAAAGAGGCGTAAAATAAATGATAAAAGTGGATTTGTATTTGATTTTTATTGAAACTTAGTTTTTTATTTAAATTAGATTTTAAATTCTAAAAACTCGTTCATCCACTCGTTTTTGGCTAATCACACGCTCTATAAGTATTTGAATGGATGTAGTTACGTTACACAGATTGCCGGTTCATTTTGCAGAGACAGCAGTCCAGCAGAGGAAAGTGTCAGTCGTGTCACAGCAAACCGTATCGAGTGCTCTCCACTTGGCCTTGTGCACAACACTCAACCACAAACACGCGACCATATCATATTTAACCCTCACGGTGGCAGCAAGCCTCCCATGGCGCCCACCAGTGTAGAACGTGGAAACAGCGTTCATTCGCGGACTGCTGATCGAAGAAGGAGCAAGATCGGCAGCAGAACTCCGGCTAGAAGACATTCTTTGTCAGATCAACGAAGTAGTGTAAGTTTCATCGTCTTATAGAACAGTGTGTAACCAACCCCTACTCCCATGTGACAATGAGACGGGAGGCCAATCTGGGCGTGGCTTTTGCTTTACTGGACCCCTAAAAGATGCCATTCTAAAACAGACAGACAAACAAGAGCTGTAGTCACTTTAATGACACCACCAGCACAGTATGACGGCCTTGTTCATTTCTTCGCGAGCAACCCTAAATGTGCCTTGATGGCAAAAACTATTGGCGTTCCGTCGTGAACACCCTAAGTGATATCCGAAAACCGTAATTTACACCCCTAAAAGAGACGACGATCATTCCCGCCCCTTCACATGGTAGTCCCCCCTGAATATTATATAGATAGATAGCACTTCAGTCAAGTGTCCCTCAATTTCTTTATGTTTGATTAGTGGTACATGGTCACCTTTCTTAGTTCTGTCATATCTAATTAATCTAATTAGTTTAGTATATTTTATAGATCGGTATATCATATATAAAACTATGCGTTATGTCATATTTCAGCTTACCTTCTTATCTCGACCCTTCCTTCCCTTCCTTCCTCCCTTCCTTCCTCCCTTCCTTCCTTCCTTCCTTCCTTCCTCCCTTCCTTCCTTCCTTCCTTCCTTCCTTCCTTCCTTTCTCCCTTCCCTTCCTTCCTCCCTTCCCTTCCTTCCTCCCTTCCTTCCTTCCTCCCTTCCTTCCTTCCTCCCTTCCCTTCCTTCCTCCCTTCCCTTCCTTCCTTCCTTCCTTCCTTCCTCCCTTCCTTCCTTCCTTCCTTCCTTCCTTCCTTCCTTCCTTCCTTCCTTCCTTCCTCCCTTCCTTCCTTCCTCCCTTCCTTCCTTCCTTCCTTCCTCCCTTCCTTCCTCCCTTCCTTCCTCCCTTCCTTCCTCCCTTCCTTCCTCCCTTCCTTCCTCCCTTCCTTCCTCCCTTCCTCCCTTCCTCCCTTCATCCCTACCTTCCTTCCCTTCCCCTACCTTCTTTCCTACCTCCAAGCCAACCCTAACTCCTTACTGGCTCACACAGTATGTGTAAATAATATATGTTTAATTCATTAGTCGCTCGACAACTTATCTCTAAACGCGACTGGTTTGGTGGTGGAGAACGTGGTACGACGACATGGAACATCTAGGAAAGGCCAACTCATACGAGGCAAACTAGCCGCACAAACGCATAACACCTCTCAATCAGACCCGGAGATTTTTACTAACAATGAGCCATTGGTGGCCTCGGGACTAGCAATCCACGTACCATCTACAGAAGACAGTTGATGGTTTAGTTCTTTATAATTGATACGGGCTTCCTGTGGTAAGATTGGATGCACCACAGGTATCCCAATAACAGGAGTGCTGTCTTTTGCATGTAACAAATTCAAAATCTGTGTGAGACAAATCGAGTGATAATTAAAGAGGTTTTTTTACACAATTATACAGTGTCGGCGTCTACTCTACCCACAAAACTCGTTGAGACATTACGAATTTTGTAGCCATTAGAGCTGATAATTTATAGGATCGCAAAAGCACTTCTTTCTATTTCTTTAACCCCCCTCCCCCCGGTTCAATATTGATGTTTTGGAAACTAGACACACGAGGCATGATTTTGGACAACGAACAACATTGTTTTGGGAGAAGATCTAGAGGAGAGAGGCGAATCCTCAAAGCTTGGAAATGTCTCGACAGTTTTGTCCAAGATTGTAGATAATAATAATAGATCGAATCGGAAATCGATCAATAATGTAATATTGATAATTTGCTTCCCCCAGGCGAGATTCTTCAGTAGTGTTGCCCTACTCCCTACCGAATGTATATATATATTTTTTTCCTGAGGAAAAATAACTGAATTTTCTCATCTTTACATCATCTGTTCACATTTACCACTGATTTCATTGATATACGTGCCCGACAGAAAAGTTCCTGGTGCGAGTTTTTCGATTCTCTTCCGTCAATCAAACACGTTTGGTGAGAAGTACCGATTACACCAACCAAGGGTGCGTTCGATTGACCTTATTCCGGAATAGGAATCAGTTGGAACTAGACGCTCTACTAGCGTGAACTCGGGCTTCTTAATATAAAGCTGTTTTGATAGATTTTAAATGTCAAACCTAATAGCTTATACCATCATACAAAAGTAGTTTTAGCCTATTACTTACACAATTTAAAGCATGCAGAATTTCCACGCTCAGAACGGGTCATTGAACGGCAAAAATACAATCGAAAACACCTTAGATTTCGTAAAGTTCCGAAAGTAACAGTAAAAATTGATGCTTGCGCATGCTGACAAATCCCGAAAGTAACGACCCCCCGAAAGTAGCGATCCCCCTGAAAGTAGCGATCCTCTAGCGATGATTAGATTAGATGACAAACAGCACGTAAAGAGCCAGAACATTTACTGCTACACTGATAAGCAAATGTAACAAAATAAATACTGTAGTCATAATAAAATACGTTCCACTCGGATCCTGTGAATATTTGTTTGTTGGTTAAAATACCGTACACGATGTCGTTTAAGGTACCAGGGGACCTGTGACCCGACCACTGTTCACTGAAAGCCGCGTAGCGCACTAACCACTCGTCCAACATGTATAAAAGTATACATTTTCTTAAAGTGCTACTTAGAAGAAAATCGATCGAAGTTTAATTTAGCTGAAACTTCACTGAAATAATCTCAAAGAGCCATACAATTACTGGTTAATGTGTTTTCTCAAAATTCCTATGGGAAGTATTACCATTTTACAACCAAATGACGAGTGGGCACTGGGAACGAGAATGAGGCTCTGGTAAGAGACGTCTCAAGCCTCAATTTGATTGGTCGAAATAATTCCATGCGTAATTAGCGACAAATATGCACAACTACAATAATATGCAAAGAGAATACGAATTTTGGCACTTTTCAAGTCTTCCGTAATTTTTAAGTCCTCTTTCATCCTTAGCACAGCACATGGGATTCCTTTTTGCCAATTTGGATATCTGCTCCTCCATTATCGTAGTGTTAACACAGGTAGCCCAAGCTCACTGTTTGTGGCTATTTATTAGAGATATATTTGACTAAACGAAACATGGAATAACATCGTTGAATTTTAATAAAATCCAATAAGACTTATGGTGTCTTCTTTATATACTTGGTTGATCCTCCTGCTGAGTTACAGCGAATTTCGTTAGCAGCTAAACCTTAACGAAATTCGCTGTAACTCAGCAGGAGGATAACCAAGTATATAAAAGACACCATGTAAGTCTTATTGGATTTTATTAAAATTCAACGATGTTATTCCATGTTTCGTTTAGTCAAATATATCTCTAATAAATAGCCACAAACAGTGAGCTTGGGCTACCTGTGGTGTTAAGTGGCGAAATTACTATGATCATTTCCAAGACCACTCAAAAACCAACCGTTAAGCTTTGATGGATCAAAGATTTGCCGTATCCTGTGGGAAGAATACTAAATCAATCTTTGTTTATGTTCGTCAAACTCGTTGTAGAGTTTCAGTGATGTGAAAGGTAAAAATCGAACCTTATTACATGTAATTATTATTCAAAACAAGCACTTTTTGCCGTCGGTGTCTTGATCTGATCAGTCTGTTCTTGTTCGTTGATATAAGTTTGATTCACATTGAGTTTTTATTCAGCATTGTGTTTGCGAATCGTTTATCTGATTTGGTGACGTGTCAAACTAAATTATAAGAAAACCTCTCTTAGACCCCCCAGCAATTTTCTTCCGTGATTTATTGCTTCACTCATGCTAGTTTCGTAAGGTCTTGTTTGTTGGAGTTGAATAATTGTCCCTCTGCTTGCTTTGCGGTGGATTTGAAGTGTCCAAGTATCACTCATTCACCCGACTTCTCCGTAGGAATGTTGCCTTGTTTTGGCGGATTTTGTTCCCTTATACGGAAAAAATATCCACAGCATCACAAAAGTAGGCGGACTATTGATTTCCTTACAATGATTTTCTACAACTTCATTCTAGGGACGTAGATCGCTCACTAAATCTTCCACAGCAGTGCACTTTGCAAAACAATAGCGATACTTCATGTTTACAAACATTAACTTTGTGATGTAAATGTGCCAACCATTTCCACAAAAACTTTTCACAGTATCGATTATGCAAATATATATAGGTACTCAATCTCGTCCCCAGAGCCTGCGTTACTTTCGGCCAGCGACGAGTACGTTCTCGTCGCTGGCCGAAAGTAACGCAGGCTCTGGGGACGAGATTGATAGGTACTTTGAAATCTGAATCCTAACGCATGCGCAGACAAAATGTATACATGTTCCAGAATGGGTAACGGTAAGCCATAACGTGACAACAAGTTCGGTTACTCGTTGCGTGACTTCGTTTGCGAGCACTGATCGTAGTGAAAAACTAGCTACATATTCCTACTTCGAGGCGTAAATATCGGCCAAGCAATAAAGTTCAATAGTCAATGAACATCTGCTACGCGTCGTGCTTCTTCTAACACTTCTCGGGTTTTTTTCTTTTCGTTTTTTCTTTATTTCACACACCATGAATATGTTTATATATTTACAAGCATAAATATAAAATATTGATTTACAGCCAAAAAACATTTGGTCTTCTTCCAAATCCCGCGTGCTTCTATAAGTTAACTCATGGATACTGCCTAGACTGATTCCATAAGTCGCTGTTTTCGCGCTCCTTTTAGACAGGGTGGTCACTAGCTCATAAGGATCGACAGAGAGCGAACTGGGACCGACTTATGGAATCAGTGATGCTGCCGAGTTTTCCGCTCAGTTTCTTCAATAGCGAATTCCTTGCACACAAAAAATACGCACTGTATAAACCACAAACTCATCAGCAATAAAACGAATTGATTGAACAATATTTGCTTACGAGCTAGTGAAAGCATGGAATAACGATGTACAGTATATTTAGATTCTTGCCAAGCCACGAACATCTGAGAGACTACACTTTCAGACAGAAAAATTGCAAGGCCAAATTATATTCTCTAGGATATGATGATATTACCTGAAGCAGTAACTTCAAAGTATACTATAGCAACTGCTGAGAAATCGTACAAATTACTTCGTTTCAAGTGGAATGTGGAGTTGAAGGTCAAGTGCTTAGAGCCTTCGTTGACCAAGTACAGCGAAACTATATTTGAGCATGCGCTTTATCCGTTTTCCTATCGGACGGTGTAAAGTGCAGGTTGCAGGTTGCAGGTTGCAGGTTGCAGGTTGCAGGTTGCAGGTTGCAGGTTGCAGGTTGCAGGTTGCATGTTCGGCAGGTTGCAGGTTGCAGGTCAAACGTACAGTGCAACCCCGGTATTTCAAAATAACTCAAATCAATTTCCCTTGGATTATTTTCTCAGTCGATTTAATACTATCGCCGCCGTCATTTCGAACATTTTTTTGGCCGGAATTCGGAAAACTATTTTAAAAAGACCCCCGAAAACTAAGATCCCGTCAGACCCTAAGAAATTATAAAATGTCCAATGAGTGAGGAAAGGCTGTGTTCGCACCACGTTCAGCTTCAAAATCAGTCCATGCATGAGTTTTTTTACCTCTGATTCCGATTGCAGGGAGATTGGCTCGATGATATGCGGAATAGGACTTTTAAAAAATATCCTGTCTTTTCGGCTTTCCACGAATAAAACCACCCGCAGAATAACAGCTTCTTACTTTGAGGAGTAAAATTCACGTGTCCAGTGGTTTTCCAGTGGTTGTTTTTCAAATCAATTGGCCAACTGATAAGTCATCAGTTTTTATACAGCGACAAATCAGCCGCCATCTTTAGCACTATGGGTTTCCTGTGGTGGGATATAATTGTGTTTGGGTTACCTGTGCTAAAGATGGCGGCTGATTTGGTTTTATTCGTGGAAAGCCGAAAAGACAGGATATTTTTTTAAAGTTCTATTCCGCCAATCTCCCTGCAATCTGAATCAGAGAAAAAAAACTCATGGACTGATTTTGAAGCTGAACGTGGTGCGAACACAGCCTTTCCTCACTCATTGGATTTGCCTGATTTGCCGGACATTTTATAACAGTTCTTAGGGTCTTAAGGGATCTTAGTTTCGGGGGTCTTTTTAAAATAGTTTTCCGAATTCCGGCCAAAACATTTTTCGAAATGACGGTGGCGACTGAGAAAATAATCCAAGGGAAATTGATTTGAGTTATTTTGAAATACCGGGGTTGCACTGTACGTTTGACCTGCAACCTGCAACCTGCAACCTGCAACCTGCAACCTGCAACCTGCAACCTGCAACCTGCAACCTGCAACCTGCAACCTGCAACCTGCAACCTGCACTTTACACCGTCCGTTTTCCTATCGGTAAAACTTGGCAAAAACAGAAATATCAAGTTAAGTAGCCCTCCACCCTCCCCTCCAGAGTTATAAGCCTACGGCACACATAGAGTATGCGCTGTAGTGCCATTGGCATTCTCAATCTATACCGAAGTCGGCAGAAATAAATTCTGTGTCCGGCAGCTTCAACAAAGAATGAAGTCATTTGTCAATAAATTTCAAACGTCGGAAATCTAGCTTCCATTCTTAGCTTTGACCGAGTAAACGTACGGACCATTCTCGTACCCAGAGCCCGCTCGTCATTTGGTTTGTCGCTGGCTCTGGGAATCCCTGAAATTTTAGCGAATTTCATTGGCTGATGAAATCAACAATGACTGATCGTATTTGATTGGTTCATGAGATCAACAAAGATTCAAACTTGCAAGGCGAACGAAAGGAATGACAGCGACGGTTGTATTTTCATACAATGGTATTCCGTTATTGAATTATAAAGCTATGGAAATGAGAGTGACTGACATAAATTGATCTGAATTCGTAAAGGGAGATCTAACAATACATAAATTATAAAAGTAAAGTAACGGCTACAGACACAATCGATCGTACTCGCTTTGAGTATTCAAAGGAATATTTTTATAATTCAAGAGAAACAATAACAAAGCGGAAGACAGCTGGAAGGTTCACATGCAAGATTATATTAGAACATGTATTTATCGTCCAGCCTTTACCGCAACAGAGCCAGAGAAGAACCGGTGATGAACGTCGAAGGGATTTTAAACGGCTACACGAAGATAAATGTACAAACTTGTGTACTTGTTAGTTTGAATATTCAAACCAACGTAAATACTACGTAGCCAGTAGACTCTTCCACAGTACCCGCTCTCAGCGGTCTTTAGTATGAGCATGCGCTCTGACGACGTGGTCGTCAAAATTTGACGACCGAGCAACAGGGTTTCCCAGAGCCAGCGACAAACCAAATGACGAGCGGGCTCTGGGTACGAGAATGACGTACGGACGTGATGTTTTAGGATTGGTAACGAATCCGTACCGTGACCGTGTCACGCGACAGTACCCACGTACGTGCATGCCGCCATTATTTTCTCCAGTCATACGAAATCTGCTAGCCGAGACACAATATGACGGTAGGTCTAGTTATGCTGCAGCACTTGTTGTAGATGAAGTTTTATTGATATACTTGCGAGGAATTCGTGACCTTTAGAGGCACGATAGTTTTAAGACTTACTAACCTTACTTTATACCCGGGGGGGGGGGGGGGGGGTACTCCCATATATGGACTATACGGGGACGTGCCACTGGACAGGGTATGGTTTTTGGCCTCTCTGTCCTGAACAGGGTATATAATTTTATGTGATTCTGTCCTAAACAGGGTATGGAAATGTACGATTGTCGTCGTTAAATATGGTTTTATCCGGTATTTAGCCATATATCTGAGATCCGAGCTTCGCCTGTCTTTAGCACTCATCGATCAACATAAAACGCGTTAAAATTGTGTAAAGAAGACTACATGTGTATGTTGTCCTTTGTCCTAAACAGGATCTTAAAATAGAGTGTGTTGTCCTAGACAGGGTAGGTATTTTAGATTTTTTTTGTCCTAAACAGGGCCGGTCAGGTTTTTAAACCCTCAGCGGCACCCCTATACCCAAACATGGGTCAAGTACCCCCCCCCCCCCCGGGACTTTATACTACTTACTTTTAGCCCCTTTTAGCTGCCAATGTGTTATATTGGCAGCTAAAAGGGGCTACTGAAAAGTGGTCCAAATGAGCTGAAACCGCTACCAGGGCAAAAGAACACAACGAGCAACACTACATGTGAGTTTCAAAGTTTTTACTTTTAGATTACTCTCAAAAATGCAGTTTATATATTTTCACATACACCAGTTCTTTATAACGGCCACAAGAACAGAGCTTGGGCTTCCTGTGATCTGTGTTCTACTATCATTTTCAAGATACCTATAAGTTTTTGGCCTACCCTGGGTGCCAGAGGTTTTGAGAAGTTTCACGATTAGAGAGTAATTTCGTACTATCGTACAATCGTTGAGAAAGTTCCACTCCTCGACTCTCGGCGCTTCGCGCCACGCCGTTCTCGTCGCTTCGCGACTCGTTTAGCTCGTTTAGCAGCAAGCCCCTCTGGAACCAGGGTAGGTTTGGCCGAGAAAATCAAAGATTTAGCCAATGCAAATTAAGACGATTTTGATCAAAAATACAAGCTTTTCCACGGCTATGATTTCTATTGTGTTTTCCTCATTATTATTATAATAATATACATAATAATAAAATACATAATAATAATATACATAATAATAAAATACATAATAATAATATACATAATAATAATATACGTCCTCCGGTTGACTGATTCCGACTCAGTGGGGGAGGGTGGGGAACAATGGTGCATTTACTCGGGCTAAAATTTATTAAAACACGTTTTATTCGGTATTTTTTAGAGAAAATATCACTTTATCACTGTGGTAGTTTTGCCTGTGCTGCAACATTCCGGAGATTCCGGGTCCCTAAACTACTCGTTCAGTTTACCGCTTTTTCTATAGCCACTCCCATATATGGACTATACGGGGACGTGCCACTGGACAGGGTATGGTTTTTGGCCTCTCTGTCCTGAACAGGGTATATAATTTTATGTGATTCTGTCCTAAACAGGGTATGGAAATGTACGATTGTCGTCGTTAAATATGGTTTTATCCGGTATTTAGCCATATATCTGAGATCCGAGCTTCGCCTGTCTTTAGCACTCATCGATCAACATAAAACGCGTTAAAATTGTGTAAAGAAGACTACATGTGTATGTTGTCCTTTGTCCTAAACAGGATCTTAAAATAGAGTGTGTTGTCCTAGACAGGGTAGGTATTTTAGATTTTTTTTGTCCTAAACAGGGCCGGTCAGGTTTTTAAACCCTCAGCGGCACCCCTATACCCAAACATGGGTCAAGTACCCCCCCCCCCCCCCCCCCGGACTTTATACTACTTACTTTTAGCCCCTTTTAGCTGCCAATGTGTTATATTGGCAGCTAAAAGGGGCTACTGAAAAGTGGTCCAAATGAGCTGAAACCGCTACCAGGGCAAAAGAACACAACGAGCAACACTACATGTGAGTTTCAAAGTTTTTACTTTTAGATTACTCTCAAAAATGCAGTTTATATATTTTCACATACACCAGTTCTTTATAACGGCCACAAGAACAGAGCTTGGGCTTCCTGTGATCTGTGTTCTTCTACTATCATTTTCAAGATACCTATAAGTTTTTGGCCTACCCTGGGTGCCAGAGGTTTTGAGAAGTTTCACGATTAGAGAGTAATTTCGTACTATCGTACAATCGTTGAGAAAGTTCCACTCCTCGACTCTCGGCGCTTCGCGCCACGCCGTTCTCGTCGCTTCGCGACTCGTTTAGCTCGTTTAGCAGCAAGCCCCTCTGGAACCAGGGTAGGTTTGGCCGAGAAAATCAAAGATTTAGCCAATGCAAATTAAGACGATTTTGATCAAAAATACAAGCTTTTCCACGGCTATGATTTCTATTGTGTTTTCCTCATTATTATTATAATAATATACATAATAATAAAATACATAATAATAATATACATAATAATAAAATACATAATAATAATATACATAATAATAATATACGTCCTCCGGTTGACTGATTCCGACTCAGTGGGGGAGGGTGGGGAACAATGGTGCATTTACTCGGGCTAAAATTTATTAAAACACGTTTTATTCGGTATTTTTTAGAGAAAATATCACTTTATCACTGTGGTAGTTTTGCCTGTGCTGCAACATTCCGGAGATTCCGGGTCCCTAAACTACTCGTTCAGTTTACCGCTTTTTCTATAGCCACAAAAAGGTTGCCCTTTTAACTTTTTTACCATGTCAAGTGTACCTTGTTTACTCGATACGACGAAGGACCAACGCGGGTTGACCGAACGTCGCCAGTAAATTTAGTACCATTTTACAAGGTGATCCATTTCAGACTCATGCACGTGTCATATTCCCCTTATCTTATCCGTTCATTTTAAATATAAGTTTACATGATACATAGTCATGTAAGCTTATACTTATTGCTGACGCAGCGAGCGAGCCTGAAGCGAGCGAGCAAGGAAGCAATTCTAATTCATTCATGTAGGCAGAAAAAATCTCGATTTTTACCCGGCATGCAGTTTCCAAGAACCATCATGCAATTCTCAAGAACCATCATGCAATTCTCAAGAACCATCATGCTTTTCGCGCCAACTCCTTTGAAGTGAGTTTTCGCGTTTCTGATCGGTAAATGTCGTGCCCAAAATATGTGTCCCTAACTGAATGTGTACATGTCATGTTTCTTTAGAACATGATATTCTCTGGAGAATTGTTCCTTTACTGATATTTCTGAAATGTATTGGTTCATATTGAAAGGACTAATTCCCCAGAGAACACCATGTTTACATCACATGGTTTGAAATGGGCAATTTACATACGAAGCTAAAGAGGTCTATTGAGCTGATTTAGAATAGTGCCGGCTGACCGTGTGTCAGCCAGTTTCAAGTGTGAATAATAATATTCGCATTGAAATCTCAATTATAAGTAATACATTAGTTATTCATAAGCTACCACTTTTTCAAATAGACAAATACTCAGTTCAAAACAAAGAAAGGTAGACTCGCCTAATAATTTGCATACTTGTCACTTACATAAAACAAACTGACATTTCATAACTACAGTAGAGTGATTCCAATAAACCTGGGCATTACTAACTACACCAATACACACTATTAGACACTCACTCTTTTGTTGTCTTTTGTTACTTTGCATCTAATATACACTGACAGAGCACTGACAGCTAATTAGTAGTGCCCAGGTTTATTGGAATCACTCTAAGCTCTCCGGCACCAACTCTTATCCACAACTACTATAAACATTGCATTCACCGTCAGCATTCACTGCTGTTAGGTAGCCTAGTACTGTATTATTATTATATTATTGTATGTGTGTATTTGTATTTTTTTCTCTTGTTCTTCATTGACTGACCAAATGATATTTTCAAAATAAATTATATTCTCAGCTATCTATCTCGGTTAACCTAGCGTTATTATAGATAGCTTGTACCTAATAATCCAGTACGTTATATTACTTAACCCGCAAAACATAACTTTTCTTCATCTATTAATTTAACTTATAAACTAAATTGTATGTAAACTACTGGTACTAAAATAAAGTCTATGTCTATGTCTATGTCTATTGTGTGAGACACTTCCATATTTATATACTGTGAGTTTCTTCTAGCTCAAGCCTTACCGGTAATGAAGAATATATGCACCTATATTGAATCGCTAGTCCTTGTCCTTTATTGGACAGTGCAATGGACAGAAACCAATATATCCGCTGGGGCCAACCACCCATGCATCAGAGATTCAATTTGCAATAATTTTCTACGTCGTTTGTATATTTTGGTCAAACTTTGTCAGTGGGGTCACTCGATTGTGAACCATATTTTTGATTGATACAATGATGTCATAATGAATGTTGCAATATTTTATCGATGTTTGGATTTAGGAATTCAAAACTTTTATATTAGGAATTTGAAAGAGATATATCATGAGGGGAGTTCAAAGCTAAAAGCCGTTTCTTGATAGCATCAATAGTTGTTGAGTTATAGGAAGTTGAATAATGGACCACCCACCCCTCCCCTCAACCTCATTTTATTAGGAAGATATAGGAAAACAAACCCCTTGGGATAAATTTTTCGTTATTACTCGGGCACTTCCGGAGGAAGTGGCCGAGTTATAAAATGCGCTCTTTTTTAATTTTTTAATTTTTCGTAGTACACAAAATGCGAAGTATTTGATCCTATCGAGTTTCAATTGATTTTATTTTTCCCCGTTGTACACAAAATGCCAGGAATGTCTGTTTCAGGGTTTCCATTGGCTGAAAACGGGGGCGATGATATCTGAACCCCTAATGAAGTAATTCTATGCTCAAACGGGTCAAATAGTTTCCGAGCGTATATCAAACTAAATCCGAAGTATTGTTCGCTCTAGGTTCGAAGACTAGAAGTGCTGGATCATCGTTAATAGAAGTGCTAACTCATCGTTACACGACTACGAACTAGAAGTGCTGTGTAGAAGCTCGTGCTGTATCGAGAGAGAAGCAGTTGTGTTTAAGGTGATTCCCTTGAAATAGAAGCAAATCCTAAGCAAATCCTAGAATTTTCTATAACTTGGCATGGTGATACATTACGGTATGGAGTTTCAAAAAATGCACTAAAAACAGGGGGTCACCGTGCTCATTTTTGCGCTACACTGCTTTGAAATTATGGTATTTTAGGTCTTTCAGTCGAGTCTCGCGTGACATCGGGATCGGGTAAATAATGTTCCACAACTTAAAAGACAAACTATTAATAATGAACTAAAGTGGTTGCTATAGCTTTTGTATCTCTAGCCTACCGTCTGATAGTAAGAAAATGCTCGAATTTTGCATAGTTGTCGAAAAATAGAACAAAAAACACAGATGTTCGAACCACCGAGAGGGTCTAAAAATCGATACTCCGTATGCTTTCATTCAATTTTTTTGATGTTTGAAATCCTAACTTTTTTTAATACTTTGCTATTTACTAGAGAACTATAGTGTGATGAAAGTTATTGAATAAAAAATGGGGGTCACCGTGCTCGTTTTCGATTTATTTTGAGAAAACTTCAGTTACACTTGAAATATTTAACGATTTCCAATGGTCTCCAATGTGCGCGAGCTCGATGGCGTAAGTTAGCGCGCGCTCGTCAACTAAAATTTTATTCAGAATCGTGCGCAGTAGAGCGTGCGCAATGCAATTCAAGGGAATCACCTTAATACGCAGAAGAGAAATGATGTTGTATCGAAGGCAAGCCATCGATCACTTCATTTTAAACATGCTCATTTGAAGGCATGGATTCCGTAATTTATAGGCAGACAACAGCTTCGTCGAGCTTCGTCACATCATAGTCTGAATCGACTAGATGTTTAAAAAATACGAAGTTCGGGAATGATTTTTGAGTCCTTTTATTTGACCGACTTTCCTCTGCGACAACGAACAAACGAAAGACGTTGTTATCAGAACCATCTGACCATGAATATGCAACCTCAACTGGACGTCCCAAGTACGTACTGCAGACGGCCGATTCGGAGATCTTTATCAATGCTCACCGACACATAGTCTCCCTCGTCACACAACTGTCATTGTCATAATGCCCGAGTGTGCGCTCATTGAGCGTCTTGTTTCATTAACTCAATCCATTCTTGTTTTAAAGTACTTTACTAAATGGCTTCTAAGATCGTATCATTTTGAAATCTTTAATTTCGGTCTCAGAATGAAGATATTGAGGAATGTTTAATTATGACGTCATTTGATGACGTCACGAGATTTTGTTTTTCCTTAAAGTACTACTGATGAAATTTTGCGAAGTTGTTGTTTTTGCATTTTTAGTATCCTGGTAATATGTTTATTAACATATCCAAACCGTTTTTCGCTACGATAAAAATAACTTCCACAAAATGTACACATTTTGTACAAATTTCGAGCCCGCCATTATTCAAACTGGTTCCTGGCCGTTGACTTCTTGTACAATAGAAGTGACGTCAATTTCTCAACATCGTTCGTCCGTAAATTCGTCGTATTGCTAAATTTACACGCATCAACACTGCGATTTTTTGGCGATTCAAGACACTGTTTCTTCTTCAAATGTTTTAATCATAATTAAAGTAAAAATACAGTGCAGCGAGCCGTACAGCGACGCGTTAGATTGAGAAACTGACGTCACAGTCTATTGTTCACAGGAACACGATTTAGTAATGGCGGACGTATTTTTGCCTGTTTTGAGAGTCCAATATTTCACTCCTTTATTTTTATATCGACTTAAAAACAACTAAAACTGCTATCTACGAATAAATCATTTCTTTAGCAATGGTACGAATTTCGCCATAGTAGCACTTTAATTAAAAGAGACGATAAACAGAAACTCGGTATTTGTTCTTACGATCATTGAAATTTACAATAATTAAATAATTAATTTCGAAATCCCCAATCAGGTATGACGTAATTCAAATATCTCAAAGTTTAAAAATAATAATCTTCCTTCCATATCAATGCTATCCTCAATCCGCTTTCGGTATTCATCTCCCTATTATCGAGTCTTTCATTTTCAATACATAAATAAAATGTATTCATTATATGTAAAATGGTCAAAATGTTGCCACATGCGTGGTGACGTCATAATATCGATGTATTACGTCAAAAATGTATCAAAATATTCTCCAACACGATGTCACCCCACACCTGAAGTTTGGTCGAAAAACACTTTTGGGGAGAAAAGCTATGATGAAAAATGCATTTTTGTCATTTTCTGATGAATCATTTTATTATAGTCCCCAGGAATGATGTCAACGCGGCAAGGCGTCGACGATCCACCGCTTGGTATAGACTATGAGGTACACAATCGTAGGGTCAAGGAGACTATTGCTGCAGAACACGAACTAGAACGATATGAAGACAGAACAGAGGATTCGCCTTTCTCGCCTGAAAATTGGGAAGCAATTCATCAAGGTAACTGATGTTCTTCAAAAACAAGTACTTTGAAGTACTATAATTGCTATAATATTCACTGAATAATGTTCTGTGCCTACTTTTTTGGAAGAACTCTTCAAAATCTGAAATGCACAGATACCTCTGTGTTGCTATAATATTCAAACAATGTTCTGTGCCTACCTTTTTGGAAGAACTCTTCAAAATCTGAAATGCACAGATACCTCACCACCTATAATATTCAAATAATGTTCTGTGTGTTACTTTTATAATTTTTGGAAGAGCTCTTCAAATTATTATAGAAATTTTAAGAAATTAAGCACACTGTAGATCGGTGCACTGCTACCATATCACAGCTATTTCAAAAAAGGTTGGTGAAGGTCTTGTTGCATGTTGCATACCAAGCCCGAAATGCACTATGGGCGATGTAAATGGAGTCAGCGAAAGGTCACAACAATATGGACTCTGGGGATTTTCCCAAACTTTGTCTTCGCAATATGGAGCCGGCACGTTTTCTTCTGTATGTGCATGCTGACATTATTTATATATGATCCACAATTCATTTCGGGCTTGGTATGCAAGATGCAAGATGCAATAAAGCCTTCACCAACCTTTTTTGAAATAGCTGTATACAAACGATCTTCTATGTGTCTCCTTTTCGGAAGAGCTCTATAGCTCTCTTTGAAAAACGAAATGCACAGATGCCTTTAGCTCTGTGTTGTGCATGCATGTAGCTACAATATTCAAACAATGATTAGCTAGTCGTGACCTTTTTGGAAGACTTATACACTCATTTCGATAAAGTTAGTCACCCGTAAAGCTTCGAAGGTGAGACCGATGAGGATCCTGGGTTGGTTAAAATGTATGTACCCATGGTCCTTCTTGGTCTCACCTTCGAAGCTTTTCGGGTGACTAACTTTATCGAAATGAGTGTATCTATATCAGTTTGGTGCATGCATGGGTTGCATATATGCGGCGGCACTTCTTCTCAGTTCCTGCTCCTCTTTCTTCTACTTGGTCTTGTTTCTACACCTCCTCACATCCTCAGTCTTCCTCCTGCACTTCGTCCACTAATCTGTGGTCGCATGTACTTTTGTTGATTGTTTATTCGGTAAAACTTCAGGAAAGTACAAGACATGTTGGAAAGGAGTACTACTGATGAAAGATCCTTTTACGATCGTAATACTGCAGCAGTTGCTGTGGGACATCAAACCTCGAACCATCATTGAATTTGGAGCCAATATGGGAGGCTCAGCTCTGTATATGGCTGACATGATGAAGATGTACGGCTACAACACTCATGTATACTCGATGGATATCAACCTGGGATTGCTAGCACCACAAGCACGAGAAAAGAGAGAGGACCTTACGTTTATTGAAGGAGACTGTAACAAGGTGGAGAAAGCATTTCCAGCTGATTTCCTCAAGGTATTAATTTAAAACCAGAATAAAGCTGTTCACGAGACCATGGTTCGTGGACTGTTGCAATCAAATTCCGAGACAGTCACAGTATCTCAACCATAGCGGTTAAGACTGTGGAAATGGTGGAGGAGAGGGGAGGGGATGGAAATACACCTATTTCAACAAACGTTGTCGCGTTCAAAGCAACAAGCGTTGAGCCAAGACCCAAGTGAATGCTGGTTTTGTGTTGGCAAATTACTCAAATCAGACCTATTTTCTATGGAACGAAGTGATATATGCAAACAAGCACGTGAAAATGTTCACATTTTGTAATTAGTCCTTATAAAATTGTGATTTAAATAATTGTCAGCACATAACCAGCATTCACTTCAGTCTTGGCTTGACGCTTGTTGCTTTGAACGCGACAACGTTTTAATTTGAAATAGGTGTATATAAGGGCCAAGAATCAAGGCGGGAGTAAGGACTGGAAGGAAGGTAAGAAGTGACATCAATTATACTTTTTTGAGAAGTAAACTTTTTTAACACTACAGATTTATCGTCATATTTCTTTTCACAGAGTTTACCTCACCCCTGGTTGGTTCTGGAGGACGCTCATGTCAATACCTTTGGAGTACTGGACTACCTCGACCCGGTTACAGCACCCGGTGATTACATCCTAGTGGAAGATACCGATCCTTCAGTTCCAATCAATCCAAGTGATGAAGGGCCAGTTGGGTCTTGGGGAAAACAAAAACTTAACACTCTGACCAAGTTTATGGAGAAGCATACGGAGAGATACCGTGTCGACAAACGATACACGGATTTCTTTGGGTAAGAATAACGTAACAAATGAACGAACGAACGAACCGAACAACCCGAACTGATCAATGATGAATTAGAGTACAAATATTAATTAGAGTACAAATATTAATTAGAGTACAAATACTAACTAGATGTACAGATGACGTCAAAATATGGCGAGAACAAAAAGGTCGAGTGGTGTGATCACAGTACTTGTTCAACCCACATCTAAATGTAGCGCCTCTGTGCATCTATATGAGTACAACAAACGCACGACAAAATGGAATCTTTTTTTTCCCTTTTTTTGATTTTTTGACGTCATATGTGTCTGTGCTCTATAGTAACACACTGCCCTCGACCAATATCCTGAAGCGCGCGTAATATACCAATGCAATTAATATATTATTATAGTCATGTTAAATTTTCTTTTTGTTCTTTATATAGGTACAATGGATCGATAAATTTAAATGGGTTCTTGAAGCGTGTAAAGGAGTAAAGCCTGGTTTCACGATGAGCCACGCAAGCACAAAAACATTTCGACCACCCTCTATTTAAGGGCCACTCAAAGTTCCGCTATAATAATAATAATAATAATAATAATAATCAGTAATAATAATAATAATAATATTATTATTATTATAATAATAATAATAATAATAATAATAATAATAATAATAATAATAATAATAATAATAATAATAATAATAATAATAATAATAATAATAATAATAATAATAATAATAATAATAATAATAATAATAATAATAATAATAATAATAATAATAATAATAATAATAATAATAATAATAATAATAATAATAATAATAATAATAATAATAATAATAATAATAATAATAATAATAATAATAATAATAATAGTAATAATAATAATAATAATAATAACAATAATAATAATAATAATAATAATAATGTCCAGTTATTCCTCAGTAGATAAAATACATATCTATAGTTACAAATGCTAAAAACAATTAAACCCATCAAAGATTTTGTACGAATTAGAGTATAACGCTGACTACTGACTTGTTGGATTTTCAGATGAAATAAATGGGAAGTTAAAAGTACTTACCATGGAAGACTTTTGGGAATATGTTGGTCTTTTTTTGGCGTCGAGATTAATTACTGATATCTCGACTTATTTCATATGGTCCAGGCAATACGTTTGTTGTCGATTGTTTTCATAATTGTTTCATATTCCGTGTTTTCACTTAATTTGCACCGCATTTCATGAATGACATCGTCTTTTTGTGGTCCGGTTGAATAAAAACAACTATCTGCACAAATAACGAACTGACGTTCTCGTTCTCGATCTTTGCAACGTCAAACATAGGCATTTCACGCTATAGCTTTGCACATGCAGAACGCCTGGAGTAAGACCAAATCGACTAATTTCCTACATTCCAACAAGAAGTTATTGAATTTTGTAATTAACGTTATTTCTCTGACGTCGTCGTCGTCCATTTCGTCCTCAGCTCGATATGACGTGTTACCACAGGAATCCCTTGCGGTTTTATCGACATGAAAGTAAATGCAATTTCTTAGCTGGAACTGGAACTAAACTAACACAGATGGAAAATAACAACGCACACGATATTCAGTGTCCCCTGGTGACCTTCTCTGATATAATAATCTACAAACGATCTTCTTGTCCCCTGGTGACCTTCTCTGATATAATAATCTACAAACGATCTTCTTGATCATCATCAACATCAAATTTAGGAGACCTAAAATTGCCCATACACCCAGACGTAATGCTGAGTCACCGTATGTTACGTATAGGTCGACGAAGATTTCGGCCCCATCCGCGCTATCCGGGCTTACACCAATCACCTTAGTAGTCAAAGAGGGAGGGAACAGTTGGATCCTAAGCCAGGTACTACTAAGCTGTATGTCGATTGTTTTCGAGGGTAAATTTAGCTAGTCTATTTTGTAACGGTTATTATTATGGAATCGAAATTTCTTATTATGCGCAGTCTTCTGTTTAAATGCTGGGATTTTGAGACCAGTGGCCCGGGGATACTCGGTGCAGGCCGCTTTTTTCTTTCTTCAGTTTAGTTTCTTTTTAAATCTGTTTTTTTTTTCTTGATTTTTTTTTTGCTTTTCATACAAATATAATCAAACAGCTTACGAATACACTTGTATGCAAATTGCCCATTTCAAACCATGTGATGTAAACATGATATTCTTTGGAGAAGTATGTTCTTTTCTATTTCTGAAATGTATTCGTTCATATTGAAAGGACTAATTCTCCAGGGACCCATGTTTACATCACATGAACTGAAATGGCAATTTACATACGAAGCTATTTGCAGGTCCCGGTTTGGCTCAAAAGTCATTGCTATTAATTTATAGCCGGGAATACTGGTACGTGCGGATTGAGCCAATAACGAGAATAATGTACTACCCGTTATATTTGAACGAGTCAACGATTTCATGATCATATCACTCGAAGGATTTTCAATCTGCAAGTCAAAGAGACACCACCATAGTATTTAATACCGTCATGTACATGGATAGTAACGTAGGATTCAAGTTGTGAATTATGTTATTTTTGTTGATTTATCTTCTCACGGTTTGTGATCTGATATCAGGTACGTGTTCCAGTTATAGTGTGACTACACCAACCAAGGCCACCCAAACTAATTTTCATACAAATTATCCAATCACAATTGTCTGAGCATTTAAACAATAGAATCTACACAAAAATGAAGAATTGCTTGACTATGGAAATACATTTTCAAGTCATATAGTCCAGTAGTCTCTCTCGCATCCGTTCTTAGTTCCGTCACGCAACGCGCTCGCAACACAAAAGGCCTTAACTACCTTGAAAAGAGACAGTTTAAATAATTGTAGAATTCGACATCATTCTGTTATTCAGCGTCACAAATGTGATTACAAATTTGATTCAAGATTTGTTTGGGTGGCCTTGGTTGGTGTAATTCTAAATAAATCTGAATCTAATCTGAATCTAAAATACTGATAAATCTATCGCACTGTAAACGTTCACATTTTAAAAATTCAGGAAAATTAAAATGACTTAGAAAGAAAACTCTCCATTATCCCGCGGTGATGTTTCAGTAATTAGCTAGAATATATTCCCGGGGGGGGGGGGGGGGGGGGGGGGGGGGGGGGGGGGGGTGCCCCCATAGGGTATGGTTTTTGAACCTCCAGATCCTTACTTGGGTACCATATTTTGCTTTTAGACCATAAAATAAAATATTCAATCTTTAATTTGGGTACTCTTTTTTATTATTTTGACTAAAAAATCCGCTTAGAGTAACAGCCAGCGTATGCACTTCTGATATTAGCGATTTCCAAAGGAATACTATTAACTTTTTCCTTAAATTGGGTCCCAGTATATTTCAGTGACAAATCCTTGGAAAGGGTATGAATTTTCGTCAGGGTTTCGACATCCCGGGGGCACACCCCTATCCTAAATTTCCGGGAGTATACCCCCCCCCCCGGAATATATTTTGATCTATTCCCATGAATTTTGAAGAACTTGTTCATCGAGAACTTTTTACATGCAAGCTTGACTGATAAAAGGACCAAAAAAGTATGGTTTAAAACTATTTGCACAAATATAAATCAGTCCTTAAAAGATCAAAGTCTGTAATAGTCTAATTTTGGTCATCGGTATTCGTTGCTTTAGCTGCTCATAGGTTCAGTGGAGTATCTAAAGAAGGTAGTAAGCTTTACAGCAAAAGACAACTTGAAAACGACAAACCCAAAGTATACTCTGGACCATATCCTTGCATAGACAAGGACGGCTCTCCTGTATTGGTAAGTATCAAGTATGTTTTATTTGTATAACGTAATGAAACTCGGCAGACCTGGGGGCTGTAAGGGGTTAAGCCGTTAAATAAAATAAACTTATAAGGTTGTCGAAGACCGAACTGCATCATGGTAACAGCTTGACTGTCGTGGATGCAAGATAAAATTCGATTCAAAATTTGTCTTGTCCTGTTTGAATTAAAATAGTTATAATACTATACAGCTTTTCATACAGGAAGTGCCATTTTTGGATATTCAAGCTGTTACCATAATGCAGGTTCGGTCTTGGAATGACCTATAATACTCGACAGGTATGGGTAGTAAGTACAGTCGACTGTATGCTAAAAAGATGGCGCATGCGCACTGGATTTAACCACAATCCTTTGCGAACCTCAATGTGTTTACATCCATTTTTTTCAGCCGCCATATTTGGGAGGCCCAGCATTTTGGTACACTGATGACCAGTGCCATCAAAGCTACTGCCCAGGGCCCATGGTCATTACCAAGAGTATGGGATGCGCTATGAAGGGAGCTATGTGCCCAGTGGTAAGCAGCGCGCTCTATAAGAAAACCAATTCATTTTAATAACGAGAGTAAAAACATGCCCTTTTTGACCTTATGGATGGGGATGCATATCCATAAACACAAGAAAAAAAAAAGATTTGGAATGAAATTATGTTTATACAATAACTTAGCGAACTGCAAATACAGGCGAAGAGTTTTTTTTTCATTTTGTGCCAATTTTAAAGAACTCCTGTTGCTAACTCTTTCTATTTATTATGCAAAAGGGAAGCTATCTGGACGTTCCTGCTAAACCTGGATCACCAGCGGAATGTTGTCTTTGTAAACCAAGTAAGTACAAACATTTACTGACAATCGACGTTATACATGCAACTACCTAGCCATTCTTTTCACCACGTGTGTTCTTCAGGTACTATTCAAATACCTTAGTGGCAAGGGCATATTTCTCGAAGCTTTAATTTCGGCGATTTCACGAAGAAAATACAGTATTTCGCGAAAATCCGGTAACACATTTTTTATTTTCCTATAACTTTAATCACAACCCCTACTTTAATAGTCGTTTTTGTTTGAGTGGGAGAGTTACGGTACCGCGCCTTGCCGTATTGAAAGAGTTTGATTGGATGAGATCAAGAGACCATAAGGGACAGAGAGGGAGTCTCGCGCTATTCTTGGGATATCTTAATTTCAAAAAATCTATTTTTAGAATGCGGACGTCTGAGGAAATTAACTTCCGGTTCAAAGTAGATGGCGGCTAAGATCTATCTTACTCTATCCCGGCGAAATAAAACCATGTTTTTGTTTTGTTTTTTGAATTTGATTACTTTTTATAAATGGCTCGGATAATTTATAGATTATTAGACTTTTGAGACGGCAGTAATGAGTCAGATGATAACAAAGAAAATGCGGTAAATGTCCCGCGGAAAGAAACTAGTGAATGCTTTTTGTCAACAACTCCTTCTTTCATCTCCACCAAAATGTCTAATTCTTCTTCCATTTGAGACCTGCTTTCTGATTAGTGTTATTTTTCGTTTCACTTTCTTTGCTGAGAGAGTGTCTTTCCCTAGTTTAATTTGGCAAAGTTCTGCAGCAGGCAGAAATTCGGTATCAACTAGTGATTTGAGAACTGGTAATATTACTTGATTCTGACTGAGCAAAGTCATAAACAAGGGAATACAATAATATACCGGTGATGCGGCCTCTATTTTTTTTCGATGGATAACAAAGTAATTTTGAACGGTTTTGCGCTCAACCTTTTATTTTCACTGAAGCGGCCATAAAAGCCAACTTGTGGACTCAGTGAATCCAGTAAACGTTGAATCAAAACTTGAATGAATCGAAGTAAACCGTAGTTTTTGCAGAGATTTCAAGTCATTCAGATGCCGTTATACACACAAAAATATTCACAATCCATTTTTAAGTCATTTTAGGCAAAGAAAATACACAAGCACACAACAAACACGCTTACTTTCACTGCTTGTTTGATTCACTCGTGACTCGTCTTTTCGCTCGTCATCATGTTTCACGGCATTTGTTTTTGAATAGCAGCCTTGTGAAAACTCTTCAAACGCCACAACGATAATTACAAGATACCACTAAACCACATCCAAGAATAAATTGAAGTCACTTTCTGACGAAATAGTTTGACGAAAGAGACGAAAATACGTCTTTGAAAGTCTTCGGCGAAGCCGGCACCTTTGCATCCACACGCTACAACAATCAACAGCCTTTTTGGAAAACCAGCAATTTTCACGACTTTATCCTTAGATTTTCCATCGGATTTAGTCTTTAATGCACTTTCAAATCGATTACATCTATTCTTGGGAATGTTTTTCTTAATTGTTCAAGGCAGAACACCAAGAAGAAAGTACAAACAGCGACCTTCTTCATGCAGCGACCTTCTTGTTGAGTTGGCAGTAGTTTTCGGCGTTTAGTTTTTGTTGTTCATTCAATCCTACAGACCACAACACAAGGCGACTTTTGGACTCTGTTCGAACTTAAACAACTCCTTTCCATATAAAATAAATTATTGCGATGCTTTTCTGATGATTTCAATCAAAATCAGAGTCAAAATACTCGGCCTAAAAAAAAAATTTTACATCTGCTTGAACCGGATGTTAATTTCCTCAGACGTCCGCATTCTAAAAATAGATTTTTTGAAATTAAGATATCCCAGACCCTATTCGCGCCAGTCCCTTGCAGCGCGAGTATAAATAAGAGCTCTGCATCTAATTACTGCCCAGTTCGCGTAAGAACCCTTCGCTACGCTACCTATAGGGACCTATATCCTTACTCAGTCATGGCCGATGAACAAATTCCTGTCCTAGCTGCTGTTGAACAAGCCCAGGCGTTGAGAAAAGTACCTGCTGCGAATCCAGACCATGGTCCTTTCAGGTATAAACGTTTTATAGGTCGGTTTCAAGTTCGTTCGATTTCCCTCGGCTCCCTAAACGTTTGCACGTGTGTTGAACTCTAATGTGAGTGTTTGTTTACCGTGCTTCGCCTCGCAAACACCGGGTTTGTGGGTTGCATTACCCTCGGCTCCCTAGTAATAGTTTGCACGTATGTTGAACTCTACAGTGAGTTTTTGTTTACCGTGCTTCGCCTCGCAAACACCGGGTTTGTGGAGTTGCATTTCCCTCGGCTCCCAAAAAGTTTGCACGTGTGTTGAACTCTCAAGTGAGTGTTTGTTTACCGTGCTGGCCTTGCAAACACCGGGTTTGTGGAGTTGCATTTCCCTCAGTTTCCCTTCTCGGTTGTTTGTTTGTGTTCTATAGTCGGTACTATACAACATGATACAACGTCATCTTTACTTTATGTATGCTTTCCCTCCCCTTTGCCTCGTTTATATATAAGTTTTGCATGCTTAGGAGTATGAGGTTGAACATTGTCGTATGGCTTGTGCTTGATATTTCCCTTTGCGTACCGTGACGTAATGTGCAAGCATTCTAGTTGCATGGTTAATGTTGAGCAATGATTTCCCTTAGCGTTATTATTATTATTATAGCGTTCTGCACCCTATATATTGTCAAGACGGTGCAAATTCGACTGAGTTGTTCGGTTTTGGGTATATTTGTGTTTTCGACATTTGCAGATTTGCTGCTTCTCGCATTTGCATCCAATTTGGTGTTGTATTGTTTCTCTTTGTTGTTGTCCCTCCCTCCACACCTCCCTTTGTTTCCTTTCCTTTGTGATTGTCTCCCTTTGTTCTTCCCGTTTTCGCATATCATTGATTGTGCGTGCCTTACGGTATTTTCACTGTTGGCCCTTTGTGGGCGCTACAAGAATTATTAATTCGGTGATGGTGTTATGCCTCAGATACGTGATACTGTCCCTGTTCGTTTTATTTTCGGTTTATTTCCGTTGCTCTAACATTTTGTGAAGTTTTTGTTTTGTGTCCTCTCCCGCGCTATTTGGGTTTTCCCCTATCTCCTATGGTAGCCTGAAAGGGTGTCTAATGCCCTATTCGGATTACTGACGCTCAGGCTGTCATCCCTTGGGTGGGTTACTCCCGCGCAGAAACGCTTTACCTTATATTTCCATCTCCTTTTACCACCCAAGGGCTGGCAGCCTGTAGATTATTGATTCACGCCCACCTTTCTGTGGCTGCAGCTGCCTCCATATATAGTGTCATACACTAGCTAAAACAGTCTCGCGCGTTTCACTATACCCCATACCCCACGTAAGCCACTCATCCTAAGTTTTGGGTGGCTGGAGGGTCCTGCCTAGTTAAGTTTTGGACTTGGCTTTTTGAGTATTGGCAAAGGTCTCGAGTGACTTGGTATTAGACCGCATCAAACGCTAAGCGTCTGGGCGCGGGCGCATTTCTCCATCTCTTATTAAGCGAGCGTGAAAGGGACTGCCGCGAATAGTATGCTATTCGCGCCAGTCCCTTGCAGCGCGAGTATAAATAAGAGCTCTGCATCTAATTACTGCCCAGTTCGCGTAAGAACCCTTCGGCTATTGGCTACTGGCTTGACACTCTCTTTCGCGCTTGCCTCCCAAAGCTACCGTGCTCTTTCCTCTCCCCTCCCTGACCCTATCCCTTTGCACTTCCAACTCACTCAAGCGCGGTTGCATTTCTCCATCTCTTATTAAGCGAGCGTGAAAGGGACTGCCGCGAATAGTATGCTATACTGGAAGACTCCCTCTCTGTCCCTCATGGTCTCTTGATGAGATGCATCTGCACGCTTTTTGATTGGTTCAGAAAGGAAGCCATTTGAGTGTCACGGTACCGTAGGTTTCCCACTCATACGAAAACGACTAAATATAAAGTAACATACTAAGGTAGGTATAAATATTGCAAACAACTTTTAGATAAAGACAATTGCGGGCATTCAGTTACGTCCGATAAACATCACAAATATACGAGATATTTCTTACTACTTTATTGGAAACTTGGAAAATATATTGTACTTTATGTGAACTTTTTTTTTTTTTTTTTTTTTTTTTTTCTTCGTTTATTCATTCTTTATTAGGGTTTATAAAATAACTACACGGTTTTCTTTACGCAAGTTTTCATTGATCAAATGTGCAATTCTCCTCCTCCGGAGGCTCGTGATTTTCAAACTTTTCTCGTGTTCTCCCAACATCCCGCGTGTTTGTAAAAGTGAATATAAACACGGAAAATGTGTTGTATTGCTTAAATATCTCATTTGATGTACAAGGTATGTATATATCAATACCTATTATTATTACAATACAGCGATTTGCGATATATCTGATATATATAATGATATGCATAATCCTAATTATTTGATTTTAGCTCTTATTAAACCTGAATCTAAACCCAATTAACATTTGTAGTATGTATGTGAAAAAACAATTGAAAAATGTGAACTTTAGAGGGCTTATTCAGCAATTTTATAATGAAAATTACCCACAATGCACCCGATATATTGATATATATTGCTTTTACAGAATTTTTGCAAATCGCTGTACATATATATATATATATATATTTCTATACAGCAATATGCAGAAATTCTGATCCTTTTGACTAAAATACACATACCCCCCGGTATATCAAATACCTACTTAAAATCGTGGGATAGCTTCCATGATATTTTTTTCATAAAGCCTCGCTGGCAGACAACTAGAAAAAAATATCAGCGTAGCCATCCCATAATTTTAAGTAGGTTTTTGATATATATGTATTTTTGTCAAAAGGATCAGAATTTCTGCATATTGCTGTATGTCTATATTCTTAAGTATTAAGTATTTTAATAAAAGTGCCTGATTTACTTTATACCATTTATTTTCATGCACAGTTATTTTTTTCCTATTTTTAGCTATTTCCTTTTCTATTCTTTCAATATATTTTAGCTCGTTTTTGAAAAGTGTTAAGTTGGGGGGACTACCTTTATTTCTGGATTTGTATAAAACCAGTTTAATTCAAAATTATATTGATTTCGATGTTATCTACTCCCACTATCACGTTACTCTTACTTAGTAAGATCAGGTAAATTTATTTCATGGTCTTTCAGCCAGTTTTTTATTTGGAAATATAGATTTTTGGATTCTTTGCATGTACTTGTGAACTTATTATTTATCCCATATGCACTATAACGAGGTTAAGAAGTACTGGTAGATTTTAACCAAAGTATTTTTTTAATTTCATGACACCAAGTGGAGTCACTCAGGAAGAGGGTATGTAACGAGTCACTTTTAAGTCGATAAATGAGGGTTGATCACGTAATTTCAAAACTTATAGGAGACATAGGACAAAAAATATGATTATCATATCTGGAAAGAGCTGGTTGAAATTAGTAAAAATGTGAAGTTTGGAAAAGATCGCTTCACAAATTGCGAAGATATCAAGTTTCAAAAATCGAAATTTTGTATGAAAACCTTTGTTGGAGGCAAGAGTTGCCTACCAGCGTAAATTTCCAAAGGCTTTCATATAAAATTTCGATTTTTGAAAATTCATATCTTCGCAATTTGCAATTTTTTCCAAACTTCACATTTTTACTCATTTCAACGAGCTCTTTCCAGCTATGAGTTTTGAAATTACATGATAACCCCTCATTATTTGTTTGTAATTATTATCAAGGGGAAAAATCACAAAAGGGTAGCGATAGGGCTCAAGTGATATGCTCAGACTATGTATATGTTAATAAAGTTTATTATTATTATCCATGTATCTATCGTATATTTGTACATGTATCCTATGTATATCTATGGGTTCCAGTCCCGGCCGAGTAAGTTTAGGCCCCACCCACTAATTAATGCGTTTTCGAAAGTCTCCATTTTCATTAATTAACAAAAGCATCGCGTCCACACTAGAGTTTTCAAATCAAGTCTACAATAATGCGTTTTAGTTTAAAAGCGCATACATTTCGATGCGTTTTGGCCCTTGCGTCTACACTAAAACGATTGAAAACTCAGTTTGTTTACACCGAGACGTGACGTCAGCGTTTTCGATAGGCCGTGTTCAAACGTTTCCACTCTGAGAGCGTTTTGGAATGTATGCGCTTTCGATGTCCTCTTGCCTAATCGAACCCAATCCGACTAAATAATAAGCTGGTTTTACTGCCCCAGTGCCAAAAGGTAGAATCGATCTTCCCACTAACAATATCTTGTCAACTACTGACAGTTCAGTTCTTTTTCACCATTCAGTTCTATCTTTTGATTGTAGAATTGGGCGTCTCAACCAGTCAAACCAATCTTCGATCCAGTGCTACAAAAACGCGCTCAGTACTTTATATACAGGGTGCAGAGAGGATTATGGGAAGCCGGCAAACGATCAAGAGTAAGGGGATCAATGGCGAAAATGAAGGATGGAATCTGGAGTCAGTCCAGTCGTCAACCACGAGTGCACGGATTGGTCGTTGCCATGGCTTCCACTCATTATTAGGACATGAAATTGCACTGAGGTCACGTGACCCCCCCCCCCCCCCCCCCCCCCTTAAATCAAGCAACTCCAGAAATGAAATTAGTAAAAGGGCGAAGTTTCAGCTCACAATGTTTAATAGGCACAGGAGAAATGTCTCGAAAAATAAATGGACATTTTTATTAGGATTCATATGGGAAAATGTGCTGTATGTCAAGAGCTATTGGGTATAACACTGATTGCATTATATTTTCAACTCGTGGAATGCAAGCAGCCAATGAATCAAAGGTTTACGTGGATGGAGAACAGAGATTCATTATTGACCATTATGCGCCGATGTCAACGTCAAAGATGGCGCGCTGACAAGTAGGACCATGCCTTCTTCATACCAATCTACCTATCTATATAGTATACCAATCTACCTATATATATAGTATACCAATCTACCTATATATATAGTATAGAGTGCAAACCATATGTCCGTGAAACAGTACTAACTAATTAGTACTAAATAGCACTGATGAAACAATAGAAAACAATGGAGATAACACTATTTAGTAATAGTACCATTTCACGGACAAATGGTTTGCACTCTACCAATCTACCTATATATATAGTATACCAATCTACCTATATATATAGTATACCAATCTACCTATATATATAGTATACCAATCTACCTATATTTCAATCACTTTTCTGCGGCCCTTCTTTTGACTTCCACAATAAACAGTGAATACTGGTACTCCAGATCTGACATATGGGAACTTTGAGATTCTCCTGCTCGAATCTTTTCCTGGATAAAGAACAGACAGAAAATTAAATACATTCTAACCTTGTCCACCCATTAATCACTGTACTCTTCCATAGTAACGCAAAGAAGATCGTTTGAATACTGTAGCAACACAGAGGTATCTGTGCGTTTCTTTTTGGAAGAGCTCTTCCAACTGAACATAACGCATAGAAGATCGTTTGAATACTGTAGCAACACAGAGATATCTGTGCATTTCTTTTTGGAAGAGCTCTTCCAACTGAACATAACGCATAGAAGATCGTTTGGATACTGTAGCAACACAGAGATATCTGTGCATTTCTTTTTGGAAGAGCTCTTCCAACTGAACATAACGCATAGAAGATCGTTTGAATACTGTAGCAACACATACATGTAGATATCTGTGCATTTCTTTTTGGAAGAGCTTTTGAATACTGTGTAATAACGTAAAACACCCTCCCCAGGACTGTTCCTTACCATGATACCATTCACAAGTAGAGTCGCTAGATCATCAGAGTGGAGGTGTGGGCTACTTGAAAGAGACTGTAGAAGCTTTGCTGTGATGACGGTAACCTGGTGTTTTAGATCTACAAATACATGACTGGTTTGTTGTAACACATCTTTTTGGACTGAAAGGGGTGTCGAATGACCATTCGATACCCCTATTGAATGATATGTTGTTATAACTATTGCTAGCATCGTTGTTATCGTTGTTGTTGGGCTGTCATTGCATTGTTGTCATTGTGTTGTGTAGTCAGTAATAGTAGTGATGGTGGTGGTAGTGTATGGTGGTAGTGTATGGTGGGTAGTGGTGGTAGTAGTTATGGTGGGTGGTGGTGGTGGTAGTGTATGCATGTGGGTGGTGGTGGTGGTAGTGTATGGTGGGTAGTGGTGGTGGTAATGTATGGGTGGTAGTGTATGCATGGTGGGTGGTGGTGGTAGTGTATGGTGGGTGGTGGTGGTGGTGTATGCATGGTGGCGGTGGTAGTGTATGGTGGGTAGTGGTGGTGGTAGTGTATGGTCGGTGGTGGTGGTGGTAGTGTATGCATGGGTGGTGGTGGTAGTGTATGGTGGGTAGTTGTGGTGGTGGTGGTGGTGGGTAGTGCATGGTGGGTGGTGGTGGTGATAGTAGTAGTAGTGGAAGTAGTAGTAGTAGTAGTAGTTATAGTAGTAGTAGTAGTAGTAGTAGTTATAGCAGTAGTAGTAGTGGTGGTGGTGGTAGTGTATAGTGGGTGGTGGTGGTGGTAGTGTATGCATGGCGGGTAGTGTATGGTGGGTGGTGGTGGTAGTGTATGGTGGGTGGTGGTAGTGTATGCATGGTGGGTAGTGGTAGTGTATGCGTGGTGGTGGTGGTAGTGTATGGTGGGTGGTGGTAGTGTATGCATGGTGGGTGGGTGGTGGTGTATGGTGGGTAGTGGTGGTGGTGGTGGGTAGTGCATGGTGGGTGGTGGTGGTGGTGGTGATAGTAGTAGTAGTAGTAGTAGTAGTAGTAGTAGTAGTAGTAGTAGCAGTAGCAGTAGCAGTAGTGGTGGTGGTGGTAGTAGTATTATTATTAGTGGTGGTGGTAGTGTATGGTGGTAGTGTATGGTGGGTGGTGGCGGTGGTAGTGTATGCATGGTGGGTGGTGGTGGTGGTAGTGTATGGTGGGTGGTGGTGGTGGGTAGTACATGGTGGGTGGTGGTGGTAGTAGTAGTGGAAGTAGTAGCAGTAGTAGTAGTTATAGTAGTAGTAGTAGCAGCAGTAGTAGTTATAGTAGCAGCAGTAGTAGCAGCAGTAGTAGCAGCAGTAGTAGCAGCGGCGGCGGCGGCGGCAGTAGCAGTTGCAGTAGTAGTAGTAGTAGGGTGGTGGTGGTGGTAGTAGTAGTAGTAGTAGTAGTAGTGGTGGTGGTGGTGGTAGTAGTAGTGGTAGTGGTAGTAGTAATAGTGGTAGTGGTAGTAGTAGTAGTAGTGGTAGTAGTGGTAGTAGTAGTAGTAGTATAGTGATGGTGGTGATAGAGTGATTGCAATAAACCCGTGAAATAAAATTTAGATGCTAGTGTGTAATAGTCAAATAGTCACAAAAGAAAACAATGGAAGTAAAGTCTACTAGTGTCTATTAGTCTACTAACTATTTCATGGGTTTATTGCCATCACTATAGTTATAGTAGTAGTAGTAGTGGTGGTGACAGGACCAATGTCTAAACTCTTAACAACTAACAGGCAATGAGTACACTGTTAAGTCATATTATAAAAGTTTCCTTACCTACTGCTCTGGCCAATAAAATGGCAAGAAACTTCATCAGTACAAAAGGCTGAGCTACCAACACATCGATCACATCATTATACAGACACTGTAGAATCTCCGAGTCCAGGGAACATGCATCATCCACTTTGATTGAGTACAGAACACACGAGAATGAAAGCTGTGCAATAATCTCAATAACTGAAGTAGATGAAGATGGAGTGTCACTTCGATGTGGGAAGGTATTAGGAGTGCTAGCCAAATGGATATAACTGCAAGGGGAAATGAAAAAAATACATCAAATAAAACTTGCAAAAGGATCTACATTGTACTGTGTGTAGCTTCCACTCAGTTCAAGACAGGTTCAGGCACAGGCAGCCCAACCATTTCTTCCAAGGCAATTGTTAAAATTAAAAATATTATGCGCGTTTTTTTCTGGCGGGCTTCCTGTGGTATGTCCACTGTCATTCATAACTGATCATAAAATGATTCCTAGTACATTGTATTCACCTCATCTTTATAATAATAATAATAATAATACTTTATTTCTTAAAAAACGCATTTCAAAAAACTCAATGCTCAAACTCAATTTATTACACATTATTATAATTTGCTCTTGTTTATTTTGGCTTTATTATAATTATAATAATAATAATTATTATTGTTGTTGTCATATGTTATACACATTCGTACCATTTGTAGAGCTTCAGAACACTGTCAGCCACAGATACAGGCAGAGTCTTGGTTTCTTTCTAGATGAAATAACATGCACCACTATTAGACTAGCACGAAATTATTACACATGGTTTTGAAATAGTTAGGTTTCTTTGTCAGGTATAAAATATACCTAAAAACTGCAATACATCTGACAAAAAAATGTGTGTACAAATATAGGAACATGTGTCACCAATTTATTACTATTATAAACATATGTGTCTGTCTCATTTCCACCAACAAAAGTATACAGCTAATTCAAAAAACGTTTTCGTAGGTTTTGTTGCATATTGCATTCCCAGACCGAAGTGCATTATGGACTGATCAATACATGTGTTCATTTGCATTGCGTTGCATTGTGTTGCGTTGCCAAAACTGAGATCATGGTTGACCACAAGCTTACCAAGAGTTTTTCTAATGCAGGCTCCATTACATGCAGCAGGTCTTGGGGATTCTGCAGTTGTGAGTACACCATACAGATACTCTGTGATAAGGAAAACAAACACTACTACAGTTAGTTAACTCTCTCTAGGTGGAAACCCATCCAAGCTGGACACCTCTCTAAAACAGACACCTTTGTCTGGTCCCTGTTACACTGTATTACTATAAATTCACTCTTCATAATGCACACAGACACCTCTCTACATGTAGGTGGAAACCCGTCCAAGCCAGACACCTCTCTAAGACAGACACCTTTGTCTGGTTCTGTTACACTGTAATACAGACTATAAATTCACTTTATAAGGCATCTGGACAGACACCTCTCAAGGTGGAAACCCGTTCAAGACGGACACCTTTCTAAGACAGACACCTTTGTACAAATTCACTCTCTATAAGGCAGACCCCTCACTAAGGCAGACGGTAAAAGTTAGTTCCAAGGGTGCCTAAGAAAGTTGAATCATGTATCAGCGCTAAGCACATGTAAAGATCAATGATCCTGTAGTCTTAAATATACAGAAATATAAATACAAATCATACTTATATCCTGTTGATGAGTTGCCGCTGTTTGTGTTTTAACTTAACTTAAATTAAAAATATGTGATCACCTGTGACATGTACACATTGTAAGTTTGTAATTTATTTGTCTTCATTAATTACCTTCACAATTTCTTGATGTCGCTGCCATGCACTATTCGTGTCATGGAGATTTTTCCCTGGATGAAGATTATATGTATTCTGTAGTTGCTCCACATTGCTTGTTTCAAGGTTATTTAGTTCGTTTTTGGAGGAACCTGTTGTATAAATGGGTAAATAATTTAAAATTAAATGAAAAAATTAAATATACTGTAGATATATAAAATAAATTATTTTTTTAAATTAAAAGTAAATTAACATTACTTTTAAATTAAAATCTGAAAAATAACAAAATCTCAAAACTGTTTATTATTAGTAAAAAGTTTGAATGAAGCCAAAATGATAAACTCCTAAAAAGTCAACCCCAAAAATGTTCTACGGTCCATAGCATAACCCCCAAAAGTCCATTTTTCTTATAATTAAGGTAAAATAAAATCTCACCAACGCTAACCCCCAAAAACGTGCTATCCCCAAAAAAGTCCTAAAAAATTAGGCCCCCAAATGAGTGGATCCAAATTAGGAAATTTCGAACCCTAAAAATGGCACTCTGTCACACTTATACCCCAGTTCCCCAGGTATTTTAACATCGATGGATCTCAGTTCATCAATTTTCATATCAAATTGCCATTTGTATTTTGCTTGGTGCAAGTGTGTGCATTTACCTATTGCAACACTGAAGAGAAAGCTGAGGTATGACGATAAGAGGACTGCAGGAGTCTTGTCCAATAATCTATAACTTGCTGAAGACCTTCAACGATCAACATACTGTTATTACAAAACAATCAAACAAACTGTCACTGTATCCGTCTACGACAAAATGTAAACTTTCTTTTGAAAATCAATGCCGGTACATATTTTGTGATTTGAGCTTCGCATTTGTGAGTTATAATGGTTTGAAATCGTGATATATATGCTAATTCGGTGACATCAGATTGGTTTTAAGTTACATGTACATGTATTTATACAAAAGTGCAAATTACTGTGCAAATTATTGTCATTTTGTAATCTGGCAAAACGTTTTCTACAACTTCAGTTATAAAAATATACATGATGTTCAACTTTTTTTAGTATTTCAGAAAAGACTGCTGCTTGAAAAAATATAAATAAGTTATGGAAAAAAACAACTGACGTCACCGAATTGGCATAACTCGCAAATGCGAAGCTCAAATCACAAAATGCTGAAACATCCCACTATTCACTTCATATGTAATCGATTTTCAAAAGAAAAAAAATCACATACACTTTAATGTTGACAATATTTCCACTAGTCTTTCATCGAGGACAAACACCTCGAAAAATAACGTGGAAGAAACAAAAATTCTTATCATTAACTTGTAACTAATTCAGCCAATCAAAACACTTGAACCCAGTCTTCCAACATTTGCCACAGACTGGTACCGCGGTATATTCCACATGTTCATCTATTTACATTGTACCTGTAATGCAGGATGTGTAACAGATACTGTACAACAGCAACAGGGACACGTGTGTGATGGCAACACAGCGCTAGTGTCTGCAACAGATTGCCGTCAAGCTCATGTAGGCTGAAGAGGAGCTCAATGACAGACTTTTGACTTTGTATTGTCAGCTTACAAAATGATCCAGTCACAGGGTCTAGTCAGAGAGAATAATGATCATGATACAAATGTACATTGTATATTATTATAATAATTACAGTGGATAACAATGCGACCAAGTATACAGTTTGTATATGTACATGTATAGCCATAATAATAGGTGTCCATTTATGGAATAGAGTGATTCCAATAAACCTGGGCATTACTGTAACTACATGTATGTTGTAGTTCAAAATGATCTTTGGTTCAATTTGAATTGAACTGGTTTAATTTAAATTGAACCGGTTCAAGTTTAGGGTTAGTATTAGGGAAGACTTTATAGTAATCAAGTACCTTGGGGTTAGGTAAAATTCCAAATTAAACCAGTTCAATTTAAATTAAACCAGTTCAATTTAAATTGAACCGGTTTAATTTAAATTGAACCAAGGAATCATTTTAAACTACAACATGTACACCATTACACACTAATTAGACACTCACTCTTTTCTCTTGTTTCTAAGTTGCATCTAATAAACACTGACAGCTAATTAGTAGTGCCCAGGTTTATTGGAATCACTCTAGTACTGTACCGTAGTTTAGAACATTAGTAATATGCTATAATAAGTTAAATTGTATCAAAATGTTGAAGATACAAATGTACAAGTATTTATTTTCGCACAGGAAATCACTGTTAAAGTTGATGCAAATGAAGATGCTTTTGTATCAGATTTACAACACACTTCACGTTAATTATGATTTAGTTTATATTCCTCATGAATTATTAATGAGTTGACTAATGGTTTACATAAAATTCAATTTCTCACAAACTTTGGTCTGTGTGTACAATAATTATTATTCAAAAAACGTTGTCCTAGGTTTTGCTACATATTGCAATTCCCAGACCGAAGTGCATTATGGACTGATCAATACATGTGCTTTCTTCTATTTTGGGGTTCCAAAACCCACAAACAAATATCAGGGAAGCCCTGACAGTCAACCATGATCTCCATTTCAGTACAGCAACGCAAACGAATACATGTATTGATCAGTCTATAATGCACTTCAGTCTGGGAATGCAATATGCAACAAAACCTACAGTAGGACAATGTTTTTTGAATTACATGTACAATGTAGCTGCATTTTAAAACACTTACTTTAGACCATTCTCCATCCCATTCATAAAACTCTACTGATATCTTACCTAAGAAAGAAGTCAGCTGTTTCTGTAACTCTTCACTGTCAACAGCTGCAGCATTTTGTTTCAGGAGCCTTGATAACACTTTAACGACAACGGTTGTGATCTCTGGATTGGATGATTTCAATTGCACCAGTAACTTAGGAAGAGTGTGAATCCATTGATTCATTATAGATTGCCAAAGTACTGGGGCTTGTGCCCTGATAGGTTATTAAATCAGGGATACATTTTAGAATTCATCACATGGTGATCTTAGTCCTACATACGGCAAACGTCCAACTAACCATGAACTTAATTCAGTCGAACCTATTAATTTTGAAATAAGTTCCAGCCAAGTCACAGGCAGCCCAACCATTGTTTCCGAGGCTATTTATAATTATTAAGAAATATATATTGGGAAAAGGGTGGCTTAGTAACTTTTTTTATGGTACATGTACACATCATTTACATATAATGGTCAACCCAATAGGCCATTTCCTATATTTCAAAACGAGTCTACATGTACGTGCGAAACCTTTCAATTTGCAAATAATTTTTCCTTTTTCATGTAAATAAAGCTAATTTTCATATGAAAGGTTTTGCACATAGACTTGTTTTGAAAGAGATAAAAGGAGCTCGGAAATGGTCTATTGAACAATTGAATTGTACACTTGTACAATGTACCTGACTTGGAGTGTGTTGTCTTGTAACAACAATACAGCAAAAAACTTCAGTAACACAATCTTTACAGCTGACAACAGGTGGCTTGTCTGGTACATCGTATAAAGAGAAGACAGCAGCTTTGTAGCTGAATCACCAATTCTTTCCTGCAGAACCTTTTCTACATAAATCAACAGACTCTTTAACTGTTCAGCATTTATCTTGTACGCTTTTGGAGAAAGTTCTAACGTCTCTACAATAAACGCCTCTACACTCTTCATCCATGCAAACTTAGTCGATTGTTTGGACAAATCTGATGGCATGCCAACAAAAAATGACATCACTTCACAGACAGAAATATTGAGCATCAACGTTGTGTTATTATCAATTTTCTCTGAAGGTTTAGATTTGCCCTTGGACTTTGATTGCAATCTGTCTTGAAATGGGAAAAATCTCATGAAGTGGATGTTGAAATCCTTGAAGTAGGATGATAAAAACCAATTCCTTTGGAGATCCGAGTCTTCTTTTTTGACTAAAGCATGCAAGAGGACTTTCAAAATGTTCATTATAGTGTTCATTATTGATAAGTTCACAGGCGATAAGGCATTATCTGGAAGTGATGTAGACAGCTGAGATGGACTGCATTCAACCCAGAACTCTAAAAGTAGAGGTACGATTCTCTGTGCGAATTCCCTAGCATCAGAAGTGGCTCCAAATGATCCTTGTGTAGGATATGCTCCCGGCACCCTCAAACCAACCATTTGGTCTTGAAATGAAAACAACTGAAGTTTTGGCTCTTTACAACTCTCACTGAACAATGGCACATAAGTGGGCTTTGCATGGTTTAAATGTATCGACGTCTTTTCTAAGTCCAAATCAAACTCTGAATGAGAAGACTTTACGGTTTCTGTATTGTAAGCAGCTTTCAAGAATTCAAGCAATTGGGTCAAAATCTTCAGTCTTGACTTTGGCGAGGCGAGTTTTCCTTTAGGATTGACAGCAATTTTTGTGCTTCCTTTGGAATGCTTACTGCTGTGTGTTCCTCCACTGTGGTGTGATATCAAACCAACAAAATTATCAAGAAGTTGCACCGAGTTGGTCGTTATTTCTTTGGGAAAGAGTTCCAGGCACAGAGCGAGAAACCCTAAGGACTCCAGTTGAATATCTTCATAGATGTGTGTCATTGCACAGCTGAGATGAGCTACAAGAAGTGGTAGGAAAGGCGTAGCTTGATTAGGAGGAAGCTGGGGCAGTATATAACGCAGCAGCAGTAAAAGTGAGTGGCGCACATCTGAGTCAGTGTCGGTCATCTTGTCTGCGATGGAGCTCAAAACTAAGCTCAGATTATCATGAAAAACTGTAATATGTTGTTGAAACAAGCTCCTTAGACCAATAAGGGAATCTTGCCTGACTGTAGCACTGTAATGATTGAGGTGAGAAAGCAAATCCTGAAACCCAACAGACAATCAGTGAATTAATAAGATGTCAAAATGTGGTGAGAACAACAGTCACACCATTCAACTTTTGTCTTGTGGCATACGTTTTTGTTCTTGTCATCTGTGCATCTATAAGAGTACATGTATATGGGAGGTTTTAATGTGTGACGTAGTGGCCGTCAAGATCTACAAAATGTTCGAGCCTAACTATTAGTCTGTTAGTTTTTTTTTAAATTATTATTATTATAGTTTTTCTTCAAGCAACTAGATGACATTTGTTTGTTTGTTTATAAGTAACTTATATTTGACAGATATTTAGACTTCACCGATCTAAAATTGAAGTTTTGAGCAAGTAAAATGATGGTTTGACGGCCACTCGCGATAGATTTTGACGTCAGAAGAAGATTCCATAAAACCTCCCATAGATGCATGGCAAAATGGAATCTATTTGTTAATATATGAACACTATAATTTCTGCAGATATGTACATGTACATAGTGTACATTGTAGCTACATTAGTACATGAAACTTGGTTGTAGCTCTTAATGGTATGCGACCAGGAAGGAATAGAACAGTAGTATGATCTAGACAATGAGGATTAGGTGGAATAGGAAAAAAAGAGGAGAAAAGAGGATGAGAAGGGAGGCAAGGACAAGAAGGGAGATGACTGGAAGTAGGATGAGAATGATGAATGGTCATCCTGCTTGCAACTGAGAGAGTTCGGGTGAGGAGGTGGGTAGGACAATTGGGGAAGGAACGCAGAAGTGGGAGGGGGGGGGGGGGGGGGGGGGGGGGTATAGTAGTACATGTAGTAACTGGGACAGCGAAGAAATGAAGGAAATATATTACGTGAGAGCCTGCACACGCATATTCTTGGTCTGAATTTCTGTTCAATCTCCAGAAACTCCAATGCACGCAAGCACGCTAGCCTGGTCAATTATCAGAGCAATATCAGACTACATTCTCACCTTTAAACTCTGCTTCTTCACGTTGGTAAGCTGCCCTTCTTTTGTCAAGTCCTGCGAAGGAACGACAATCCTTTGGGACTTGAACGATGTTTGAGTCTCATTCGTACCCTTTGGAAGCTTCTTTCCAACCTTAAGCTTAACTTTCTTAAAGTCTGCTTCATTCTGCTTCTTCCTTCTTTTGTTTTTCCCCATTTTAAGCTCAAATCGACAACAACTTGTTAGCACCCGTCCAAATTCACGTGCGTTCCGCCATACTTGAACCCGCGATAAAAATTTACAGCGTCCGATGCTATGAATGCACAGGAAGCCCAATATCGCTATGAATCTGAATTTGTTTTTTCTGAGAGAGATAAACATACCATACTACAACTTTTTTCAAAAAAGGTGTAAAAACGAGCTGTAAAAACGTAGAACATAAGCTAGAAAAGCTAATTTACAGGTAGTCGACATTTTAATGTATCGCTTTTTTGTTAGCATGTATTTGGGCTTCCTGTGGTGATGTGACTTGCGCAATGAGACCTTCAGATTTGAAGGTCTCTAAAACGAAGGCGCCAACAAAGATGGCGGCCGCCATGAACAGTTGACACCACTTCAGAAACATTTGCTGTACAATCCACTAAGCTTTGGTAAGAGACAAAGAAACACCCTTAACTCCTACTTTAATGATTGTTTCACATTGTTATAGTGTTTTTTTTGTTTAATATCTCTTTTGTTTATGTCAAAAATGTACTGTTCTTGAGCACGCTTCATTTGATGTTTGATCAGTGTAATCAGCGCGCTTTTGCGAGTAAAGACGATTTGGGATACTTTCTAACGTAAAACAGACTCTAATACATCTTTATCGTATAATGTTATCAAGGTGAATTGAATCTGAACCTTAGTTTTGTCAGTTAGTCATATAATTAGTAACTTTACTTAGTTTTGTTAGTTAAGCTTATATTAAGCTTACAGTGCAACTACACCAACCAAGGCCACCCAAACAAATTTTGAATCAAATTTTCTAATCACATTTGTGACGCGCTGTAACTTTACTTTTTAGTTTTTGTTAGTTATCATATAGCTATAAAGTAAAATATATGCTTTTAAAGCGAAAATTTGACAAGATTCTATTGTTTAAATACTCAATTGTGATTGGATAATTTGTATGAAAATTTGCTTGGGTGGCCTTGGTTAGTGTAGTCGCACTGTAAGTTATGTAGCTTAAGTTTAGGGAAGTTTACATCAAGATTCAATAAATCATTGTCGGGTCGACACTCATGAAAGCTACGTATGACCAAAAGCAATTCTGGGAAATTAAAAGTCAAAAATAACATCATAAAATCATCCACCTTTCTATCCGTACTCTTAAGAATTTATTCCATTTGTTTAAAACTTCTCATTTACATATTTCCCAGATACATGTATCCTTGCAGTCATGATTCATGATTCTAAACCTAACAATGATTAAGGTGCGGACACACGGTGCAACATTTCATGCAACATTCCCTGCAACATGTATTGTTGCAGCGTGTGTCCACCTCTGCAACATGTTGCACGCAATGTTGCAGAAGTAGAATCGAGTCCTACTTCTGCAACATTGCGAGCAACAAATTACGTCGTATTAGCGCTTGCTAGTCAATTGCGAGCAATCACTTTCTTGGGTGGACACACGCTGCAACAAAATTGCCAGCAAGCACGCAATGTTGCACCGTGTGTCCCGCACCTTTAGAGTTGTTTTCGTATGAGTGGGAAACTTATGGTACCTTGACATTCAAATGGCTTCCTTTCTGAACCAATCAAATAGCATATAGATGCATCTCATGCAATCAAACTATTTCAATATGACACGGTACCGTAACTTTCCCACTCATACGAAAATGATACTACATGTACATGTGCAATAGCTGATATTGAAGTTACACGCCAATGACTCTGAACAACGGTTCCAAGTCGAGGCTAGCTATCTGGTCAAAACAAAAACTTGACCCGATAGCCTCGACTTGGAACCGTTGTACATGACACTGACATTGTATCAATGACAATGTTGACATCCGTAACTCCGCAAGTAAAAGTTATTATTACATGGCAAATAAAATTGGTGAATTGTGATTGGTCAATTAGCGGTCCATAACTTCCCATACAGACCGTAGTGAATGAAAACATCCTTTTCGTGTGTATTTTTTATGCAGAAGCCAACATCTTACATGTATTAACCTTGTTTGTTCAGTCCGTACCATATAAGTTATGGATCCTCGTTTTTTTCTCACTTGGTCCATAACATAGGTATGGACCTCACACTCGGTTAATAAGAGGTATGTAAGTGTTATCAAGAGAGATTCATACTTCAATTGCATAATAATATTATTATGTGGAACCACAGACTTACCAAGCTCGAGGTGGGGTTCCTGTGTTGGTTGGTTGGGGTTCCTGTGGTGAGTTCTGTTCACTAAACCATGTGAATTTGCCATTTTTAGGTTGAAATGTTAGAGGGTTTTCAGGAGGTTTTAGTTTCCAATAAAGTGTCAAAACAAACTTTATTCATCCTTCTATTCAACTGTGTGTGTCGTTTCTTCGTACAATGTGTTTTAAGCGAGTTATTTGACATTTCCTGGTGGTGGGTTTGATGTCCATCGTGTACATGTAGGTAAACCTTCAAGCCATCCCCACACTACCTAGGTCCATATTTTCGACAAAAGCCAAGTCTTTTTTCAAAGCTCTTTATATACCGGTATTCATCTACTTCGAAGATACAAAAGACTGATTATTAACCTATACTCTAGCCAAATTTAATTTAGCTTTCTCCTAGGGATCTGCACAAAGTGCTGTCACCTTGGAATGTCAAGAATGCATTTTCTGTTTAATATGTCCCTGGTCTACCCTATGGGGAATATTTTTCTCGTGAACATTCCTTGGAACAAAATATTCCCTATATACGGTGTAGGCCAGAGGCAATTTCGACAGAAAAATGCAATCTTGACATTCCAAGTCAACTCCCTCAACGACCAACCATTGTTTTTTGTCTCTACAGTAAAAAGCAGTGGATTGACAATGGCAACTGCAAGCACCACGCCCACGTCCACGTCCACCCCATCGCAACACACCACCTCTGAAGGAATTATTAAAAAATGTACAACTTACGCAAACCTTCTGACTGAATCCTCAGTAGGTAGGTATCAATGCATATTGTTACATGTACTGTATAATATTCATCTATAGACCATACTGTAAGTTCTATATTTCTGGTGCTTTACTCCAGATTATGTAACATTTATGAAGTAACTAGGACTATTATATTGCTACTAGACTAGTACTCCCCCTCGATGGGATGCTAGTCTTCTGCAGGTTACTCCCTGGAGCATTTACTAGTTAGATTACTCTAACAATAATACTCCAGTTTCGAGTTGTTTACGCACCACTGTACTCCTTGATAAAAGACGCGTTTGCTCAGGCTTAGCCTCAATCCAGAGAATAACCCGTGCAATTAAAAATGGTTTCTATTGTTGAAAGTCGACACTTTTTCACGTTCTCGTCGGTATTTGTGCATGATTTACACTGAATTGAGGCTAAGCCTGAGCAAATGCGTCTTTTGTTAAGGAGTACAGCGGTGTCTAAACAACTCGAAACTGGAGTATTAGCCAGTACCTATTTACACCTGGGCAGAGTGGCAATGTGAAAGTACAGTACATACAACTCTCTTGCTCAACAACACAAATAAATATAAATGTGATCATCTGAGCCCAGAGTTCTAAACTAACCTCTAGACTATCACACCAACACATGTACATGTACATGTATTTATATAATGATAGTACATGTACATGTATTATGTGGCCTATAGTAGGGAATATTGAATTCTGTTTAGGTCCACCTAAAGTATGTATTGCACTTGTAGAAGCTAGTATAACATTATTATCTGTATTGAGATACATGCATGTTGAACATGTGCTGGTTGGAGTACTTAACTTTCTTATCCCTAATTTCTATTGTAGCTGATGAAAATAAGCTCAAAGCGGCACAAGAAATAAGTGAGAACTTTGAGGTAAGTACATATCGAATGTTACATGTACATGTACATGTACTTGTAATCTCTTATACTAGCCTGGATAATCTTGTTGACCTTATTATGTACATTGTATAATTTAGTTATTATGAGTAAATTATATACAACATGTATATACATGTACATGTATGTGACATATTTTGCATACATGTAATTTATGAATTACAGATTGAAGTTCATCATTCGTCATGTAGCTGTAAGTTTTCTCTCTCTCATGTCTTTAGACCATAATCCAGTCATCAAGTTACCCTGCATTTTTGGAGCATGCCATTCCTAAGTTTATACAGTTCCTCAAGGATGGAGAGCCTCAGTTTGTTGCTGAGAGCACTTTACAGGTTTTGTAGCATGATGTTAATGACATTCCTTCACTTTCTTGATGATATTGCTTGCTTGTTTGCTTGCTTGCTTGCTTCTTTTCTTCCTTGCTTCCTCACAGCTTCCCTGCTTCCCTGAAGATTCCCTGCTTCCTTGTTTTCTTGCTTGCTTGCTTCCTTCCTTCCTTGTTTCCCTACTGCCTCGCTTCCCTATTTCCTTGCTTCCCTGCTGCCTTGCTTCCTTCCTTGTTTTCTTGCTTCCTTCCTTCCTTGATTCCATGCTGCCTCGCTTCCCTGCTGCCTTGCTTCCTTCCTTGCTTCCCTGCTGCCTTGCTTCCTTCCTTGCTTCCCTGCTGCCTTGCTTCCTTCCTTGTTTTCTTGCTTCCTACCTTCCTTGCTTCCCTGCTGCCTCGCTTCCCTGTTTCCTTGCTTCCTTGCTTGCTTGCTTGCTTGCTTGCTTCCTTCCTTCCTTGCTTCCTTCCTTCCTTCCTTCCTTCCTTCCTTCCTTCCTTCCTTCCTTCCTTCCTTCCTTCCTTCCTTCCTTCCTTCCTTCCTTCCTTCCTTCCTTCTTCCTTCCTTCCTTCCTTCCTTCACCTTCGCTCCTTCCTAATTACCTTGCTTCCCTGCTTCCTTCCTTCCTTGCTTCCTGCTGCCTTGCTACCTTGCTTCCCTGCTTCCTTCCTTGCTTCATTCCTTCCTTGCTTCCCTGCTGCCTTGCTTCCTTGCTTCCTTGTTTCCTTGCTTCCTTGCTGCCTTGATTCCTTGCTTCCTTGCTTCCTTGCTTCCTTCCTTGCTTCCTTGCATCCTTCCTTACTTTCTTGCTTACTTCTTTGCTTCCTTGTTTCCTTGCTTCCATGCTGCTTTGATTCCTTGATTCCTTGCTTCCTTGCTTGTTTCCTTGCTTCCTTGCTTACTTCCTTGCTTCCTTCCTTCCTTTCTTGCTTACTTCCTTGCTTCCTTGTTTCCTTGCTTCCATGCTGCTTTGATTCCTTGCTTCCTTGCTTCCTTGCTTACTTCCTTGCTTACTTCCTTGCTTACTTCCTTGCTTCCCTGCTGCCTTGATTCCTTGCTAACTTGCTTACTTCCTTGCTTACTTCCTTGCTTCCTTGCTGCCTTGACTCCTTGATTCCTTGCTTACTTCCTTGTTTCCTTGCTTCCTTCCTACCTTGCTTACTTCCTTGTTTCCTTCCTTCCTTGCTTCCTTGCTTACTTCCTTGTTTCCTTGCTTCCCAGCTGCCTTAATTCCTTGCTTCCTTGCTTACTTCCTTGTTTCCTTGCTTCCCTACTGCCTTGATTCCTTGCTTCGTTGCTGCCTTGATTCCTTGCTTCTTTGCTTCCTTGCTTACTTACTTGCTTATTTGCTTCCTTGCTTACTTCCTTGCTTTCTTGCTGCCTTGATTGCTGGATTCCTTGCTTACTTCCTTGTTTCCTTGCTTCCTTGCTTACTTCCTTGTTTCCTTGCTGCCTTGCTTCCTTGCTTACTTCCTTGTTTCATTGCTTCCCTGCTGCCTTTTTCCCTTGCTTCCTTGCTTACTTTCTTGTTTCGTTGCTTCCTTGCTTCCTTCCTTCCTTCCTTCCTTGCTGCCTTGATTCCTTGCTTCCTTGCTTCCTTGCTTACTTCCTTCCTTTCCTTGCTTCCTTGCTGCCTTGATTCCTTGCTTCCTTGCTTACTTCCTTGTTTCGTTGCTTCCTTGCTTACTTCCTTGTTTCGTTGCTTCCTTGCTTCCTTCCTTGCTTCCTTGCTGCCTTGATTCCTTGCTTCCTTGCTTCCTTGCTTACTTCCTTGTTTCCTTGCTTCCCTGCTGCCTTGATTCCTTGCTTCCTTGCTTCCTTGCTTCCTTCCTTGCTTCATTGCTGCCTTGATTCCTTGATTCCTTGCTTCCTTGCTTACTTCCTTTTTTCCTTGCTTCCCTGCTGCCTTGATTCCTTGCTTACTTCCTTGTTTCCTTGCTTCCTTGCTGCCTTGAATCCTTGCTTCCTTGCTTACTTCCTTGTTTCCTTGCTTCCCTGTTGCCTTGATTCCTTGCTTCCTTGCTTACTTCCTTGTTTCCTTGCTTCCCTGCTGCCTTGATTCCTTGCTTCCTTGCTTCCTTCCTTGTTTCCTTGCTTCCCTGCTGCCTTGATTCCTTGCTTACTTCCTTGTTTACTTGCTACCCTGCTGCCTTGATTCCTTGCTTCCTTGCTTCCTTTCTTACTTCCTTGTTTCCTTTCTTCCTTGCGTTCTTGCTTCCTTGCTTACTTCCTTGTTTCCTTGCTTCCTTGCTTCCTTGCTTCCTTCCTTGTTTCCTTGTTTCCATGCTTCCTTGCTTCCTTGCTTACTTCCTTGTTTCCTTGCTTCCCAGCTGCCTTGCTTCCTTGCTTCCTTCTTTTTTTTCTTCCTTTCTTCGTTGATTCCTTGCTTCCTTGCTTACTTCATTGTTTCGTTGCTTCCCTGCTGCCTTGATTCCTTGCTTCCTTGCTTCCTTGCTTCCTTGCTTCCTTGCTTCCTTCCTTGTTTCCTTGTTTCCTTGTTTCCTTGCTTCCTTGCTTCCTTGCTTACTTCCTTGTTTCCTTGCTTCCTTCCTTCCTTGCTTACTTCCTTGTTTCCTTGCTTCCTTGCTTACTTCCTTGTTTCCTTGCTTCCCAGCTGCCTTAATGCCTTAATTCCTTGCTTCCTTGCTTACTTCCTTGTTTCCTTGCTTTCCTGCTGCCTTGATTCCTTGCTTCCTTGCTTACTTCCTTGTTTCCTTGCTTCCCTACTGCCTTGATTCCTTGTTTCCTTGCTTACTTCCTTGTTTCCTTGCTTCCATGCTGCCTTGATTCCTTGCTTACTTCCTTGTTTCCTTGCTTCCTTCCTACCTTGCTTACTTCCTTGTTTCCTTGCTTCCTTGCTTCCTTGCTTACTTCCTTGTTTCCTTGCTTCCCAGCTGCCTTAATTCCTTGCTTCCTTGCTTACTTCCTTGTTTCCTTGCTTCCCTACTGCCTTGATTCCTTGCTTCCTTGCTTACTTCCTTGTTTCCTTGCTTCCATGCTGCCTTGATTCCTTGCTTCGTTGCTTACTTCCTTGTTTCCTTGCTTCCCTGCTGCCTTGATTCCTTGCTTACTTCCTTGTTTCCTTGCTTCCCTGCTGCCTTGATTCCTTGCTTCCTTGCTTACTTCCTTGTTTCCTTGCTTCCCTGCTGCCTTGATTCCTTGCTTCCTTGCTTACTTCCTTGCTTCCTTGCTTACATTCTTGTTTCCTTGCTTACTTCCTTGTTTCCTTGCTTCCCTGCTTCCTTTCTTGCTTTCTTGTTTCCTTGCTTCCTTGCCTCCTTGCTTACTTCCTTGCTTCCCCGCTTCCCATCTGCCTTAATTCCTTGCTTCCTTGCTTACTTCCTTGTTTCCTTGCTTCCCTGCTGCCTTGCTTCCTTGCCTCCTTGCTTCCTTGCTTCCTTGCTTGTATATCGTAGCATTGAAATATTTCTGTATTCTTTATTATTGCAGCAAATCCGGAAGCTTCTTCTAGAGATTCTTCACAGGATTCCAACAAATGAACATCTAAGGACACATTATAAGGTACATGCACTTGTTAAAATTAAATGTTGTATGCATTATTAAATACAATCTACAGGAACAAACATTTTACAATGGATATTGATCAGTACAGTTGAACCCTGTTAATACACTAAGTAATGAGACAGGAAAAAGTGTCTGTATTACAGGAATCAGTTTCCTATGGGACCAAGTAGGCTGTCCATAATAACGGGGTGTCCACAAGGCAGGGTCCAGCTCTACATGACGTACATGTATATATACATTGTACAATGTATGTACTGTACATGCACATGAATTAATACAATGTACAATAATACTGATACAGTACATACATGTGATGTAACATGTATTAAACAGTCAGGTATCTTTAATTTTCCTTATGATTTTATTTAAAAAATGTATGTCTTTTTTAGTACTACATTTTAGTTGTGTCCCCTATTAGTAGGGGGATAACTCCCCTGGCTATTTCTAAACAGCACATGAATAAAGATTATTATTATTATTATCATTGCAGTCAATTCTTTCTCTCATGTTTCATCTTCTTGAGGTGAGTTCATAACATGACATTTTTTAACATCAGGTAATTGCATATGATTACACATGTACATGTCCATGTCCATGTCCATTATACAAATACATTAATTTTGTATCTGTCTGTCTTTGTTTCATCAGATTGAAAATGAAGAGAATGTGCTTGTATGTCTGCGTGTCATCATTGAACTACACAAACAGTTTAGACCACCGCTTCAGTCAGAGGTAAGTATTGTCAGACAACTAAAGAATGAAATTAGATGATTACCACACTTTACTACATGTAAGTGGCCACTTGCGATGACAGTTACAAGTATGTCAATGAAGAAATATAAAATGTGTGTGTATGTGCATGCTACTGTACAATTGTACATACATGTGCAGTTTTAGAGCACGCAGGGACTGATCAGAACATGAGAGAAGTGTTAGGAGAAGCACGATGCATGCTGTGTGCTCTCATACACATGTGCATGTGGAGCACTGCCATGACATATGCGAGCATGTACATCCTTTGGCAAATTAGAGCATGTGTTATATCATGGTTATTTATAACACTTTACATCCAGTATATGCCGAATGCGGCTTCTGTGATGTCTGGAGTCAATTATTGCAAAATACAAATATTGCACCTTTCTTCTTGGGTTGCTGTCTAGACTATAGTTATAATGAATGCCAACAATTGCAATAATGTGCGCTGTATACAGTTGTACATGTGATGACTCAAATTGTTCTATTTTGATATTTTTTCAGATTCAACACTTCTTACAATATGTTAAAACAATTTACAAAGAACTACCAGTCAATGTGGTGAGCATAGAATTATGCTTTACAGCTGGAACTGTCTTTACAAGCACCCATTTACTTTGAAGTCAATGGTTAATGTGTACTTGCTACTATTCCATTTATAAACATACACTGTACATACACTGTACATGTACAATGTATGCCTGTAGTATACATTTGTAATGTATGTATCTGGAATACCATTGTATCTACATGTAGAGTGTCTATACAAAGGCCACTCACTACCTGTAACATTGAGTGAGCCAGTCTATACAGGACAGGTTATCATGGACCGTGTTCACACTGAGATCGGTTCAGATCGATCTAGATTTGAATCGAATCAAATTTAGATCGGTTGCGTTCACACTTTCATCGGCCTGAACCATGAACCGCTATCGGTTTGGCTGTTCACACTGGCAAATTTCTTGAGATGATATTTTGCTAGTCAGCGGCATCGTATGCCATGTATCCATAGTAACGATGTTGACATTTCAAAATGGCAGACAACTGAGCGATCGATTTGCAATAAATGCGACATTTAATTTAATTTCAAGTTTTTCAACAACAAGAAAGCAACGAAGGCTTGCTCTATTAAATAGAAGAGGAAGAAAGAACTGCAGAGAAGAGAATCTTTGAGATTTGTACGAGAAAGCCGAGCATGAAACAGAGCTTTGACTTGAGATGCGTTTCGTTTTGTCGCCCTCATCGTTTGGAGAGACTGGACTTATAGATCGGCTTAGTTTTAGATCGCACTGTTCACACTAACACTAAACCGGTCTACTTTAATTCAAACTAAAAGTAGACCACCTCTCGAGCCGGTCTACTTTTAGATCGATCTGCACCGATCTAAATCCAGTGTGAACAGTCTAGATCAGTCTAGACCGATCTGAACCGATCTACATGTAACTTATGCTAATGTGAACACGGCCATGGTCTGATCAGTAGAAGCTGGCAACCAGTGGAACTACATTGTATGCCCTCTGTCAAGACAAATGTGGCCACCTCTTCTGTGGATAACATTTGCTTTTGTGTATCAACTTTTACAAAGTATAACATGTTGTCATTACACGCCTGTTCAAAGTTTAGGGATAGCCGCTAAAAAACCTACTGAGAATCCTAGATGTGTTATTGGAATTTGGAAAAGACACTGGTGTGAGTTGCATAAAACGTAACACTGGGTGTAACTCCTAACGTCAGATGTTCAGCCCAGTCATAATCACCATTTGAATGCCTGTCATTAGCAGTTAAATATGTCCAGTATTCTGTTTTATGCAACTCATCCCTGATAATCAAGGGTTCCCAGGGGCTCACACTCCATATCGTTCACCACCAAATCCCCCCCTCCCCTCCTCAAATATATAAATTTAAAGAATAGACCAGAGGAAAGGGGGGGGGGGGGGGGTCACAGGCCTACATGTATGCACACTGGGAGCCCCCTGCCTATGCCCCTGGTTCCACTGGGCATAACAGCTATCATTACACATACATATGTACATTGTATAAACGTTCTTGTGAAAATCATTTTTTCAACATCTAATGATAGCAATTTTAAAAGCCCACACTAGCTAAGTTTCATGCACCTCACCTCTGGTCCTTCATTCATACTGAATGTTTATTGTATAGTACATTTATTGAATATTTTCTTTTTTCTAGAAACAACACTTTGAAGTGGTATCCATCTCAGCAACAGGTTTTCTTCCCAGTGAGAATCAGGGCAATGCACTGCCTGGCGCAACATCGCAGAGTAGTACTCCTGTCGGCACTCCAGCTGCATCTCCCATGAGTAGTGGTGATGGTGGAGGAGGGAAGTCTGGACAACAGGTGAGTGTTATTATTTGATTATTGCCCTAAGGATAATATTATTAATGGTTGAGGGAGGGGGACAAAACAGCAACAATAAAAAGAGTTTCAACACTATAAATAATGCATTTTGTAGAACGTAGAAAAGTGGTAATAGCCACCAAATTTCTATTGTTCTTGATGAATCTGTCCTCCTCAAACAGTACCATGACGTCATAATGATATATATACAAATGTAGGGCAATTGAATATATCTAATTAGTATGTAATTTCTCTCTCCCTCCCTTCTGGCTTCCTTGAATCCTTCAACTATTTGTTCAGTTATATATAAGTTGATCTATCCATGGCCATTCACCTTCATCAAATTACCTTCTTTCCATCCATTTATATTTTGGTCAGTGGACCATTACGTAGGCACGAAGCCCAGTGGCTGGATACTGAGCCTATAACCATTACGTAGGCACGAAGCCCAGTGGCTGGATACTGAGCCTATAACCATTACGTACTGCATGTATTATTAATAATTATGCTATATATGAATTTCTTTAGTTGTTATTTGAAGAATATGACTTGAAAGTACAGTGTCCTTGTTTTTTTTTAAGACAACCATTCCTAAGGCCATCAACTCTCTGAAAGTCCTGGCTGAGCTTCCCATTATTGTAGTTCTTATGTATCAGGTAAAAGTTAGCCTCAAAAGTACATGACTGCATGGCTGTCATTAGAGTCGTTTTCATATGAGTGGAAAACCTACGGTACAGAGTTACAGTCACGGTACGGAATCGAAGACATTGTCAACCAATCACAGTGCGCAATATCATTGCTCAACCAATCACAATGCTTGGACATGTCACGGCACGGTAGCGTCAACTACTTCCCACTCATACGAAAATGACTCTAAGAGTCAGTCCAACAGCACTTGCTAGGTAAATGTAGTCTTTCTTTGCAGCCATTTTTAGTACCTTTAGTACACGCATTGCGTGACGACACTAAAAATACCTGTGAGGGAGGTTGGAGGCGACTAGCCCAGCAATGACACCAGTCAGTCTAGTTCCATCTCACGTACTGTGTAAATGTGGAGTTCGCTGTCAATGTTTCCATCTCCGCGTGAGTGTACGACCGCTCATTTCCAGAGCTTCTAAAGGTTAATTTGGCTTTGTTGTGGCAGATGCAAACTGCAGTATTCTACAACATAACAACATTGTCATTGTTTTTCTCTATTGTAGCTTTACAAGCAAAATGTATACACTGTTGTGGCTGATTTTATCCCATTGGTGATGAATACCATTGTTTTGCAACCTTCATTGAACGCAAGGTAATGTACTGTATGTCTGCTCTGAAAGTTCTCAGAGAACGATCCCTTGCCTGGGTGCATTGTACATGTACATATGTAGTCAATGTCTTATCTGTGTACAGGTGATATAAATAAATAAATCTGTCAGTGACACTTCATATAATTACTTCCCCATGCTTTGTGATTATTGAAAAGGAAGCCTCTGTATGTACAAGTTTACAATGCCATGCATCTGAATTTGTTCTAAGCTACATGCACATGTAGGTTTTATATCAAACATGCGAAGGAGGTCTTCCTTTGATGTCAAAACACTGGGAAGTGGGTTGAAAACACTTAATGTGCAACCACGTTTTTTAACCGACTTCGAAGTGTTTGGAAATCAATGGAAGACCTATTTCTCGTGTTTGATATATAGCTTCTCAAACCAAATATAATTCTGATAGAAAAAGAAATATCACATAATGTACATGTACTTCATAGTGATTGTCTCTGTTTTATCCTCACATTAAAATGAGTTTGAAAATACAAGTTGAAGCCCACATTTATTTTATCCATTGACAGAAAATCTCCCAGCTTTAACAAAGAGATTTATGTGGATTTTGTGGCTGCACAGATCAAAACTCTTTCCTTCTTGGCCTACATCATAAGGATTTATCAGGTTTGTGTAGCTGCAGGGTAACTTAGTTTTGTCATTGAATTACTGCATATCATTTATTAATATTGATACATGTACATGTATTGAGAACCAATCACAAAATTTTCAGCAAAATTGTTTCCAAATTTGTGTACTTCAGCCAATCAGGAGAGAGCATTCTCGTTATCTAAGTGGTGGCCCGGTTGAAGTCGTTGCACTGTAAAATCACTATTTTAATGTCAGACATTTATAGCAGTTAGCAACTGCATTTAGTTTTTTTGCAACTTGCTCCAGGTCTGTTTGCCAACTTGTTAGACAATTGATACTCTAGATAGATCTATAGTTTTCTCTTTTTGGTAAGGGGATGAGGATGAAGCACTCCAAAGGAAATAGATAAGGGACACCCTAGAACCATCACACCTCTGAGGGTCCTAATCCCTCAGGTACACAGCCCTGGGGGTTCTAATCCCCCTAGCTGCTGGTAAATGACTATTGACTATTGACTATTGTAAATTTGTATTTTATTGACTTATTAATCTATTGACTACTATATTTTATTGACTACTATAATTTTTATTATTCATTTTGATATTTATTTATTTATATTATTTATATTTTTTTGTTAACATCCTTGCGATACTCATGGTTTTAAGGATAATAAAGATAGATGTAGATGTTTTGTTAACATCCTTGCGATACTCATGGTTTTAAGGATAATAAAGATAGATGTAGATGTTTTGTTAACATCCTTGCGATACTCATGGTTTTAAGGATAATAAAGATAGATGTAGATGTTTTGTTAACATCCTTGCGATACTCATGGTTTTAAGGATAATAAAGATAGATGTAGATGTTTTGTTAACATCCTTGCTATACTCATGGTTTTAAGGATAATAAAGATAGATGTAGAAGTTTTGTTAACATCCTTGCGATACTCATGGTTTTAAGGATAATAAAGATAGATGTAGATGTTTTGTTAACATCCTTGCGATACTCATGGTTTTAAGGATAATAAAGATAGATGTAGATGTTTTTCGTTAACATCCTTGCTATACTCATGGTTTTAAGGATAATAAAGATAGATGTAGATGTTTTGTTAACATCCTTGCGATACTCATGGTTTTAAGGATAATAAAGATAGATGTAGATGTTTTGTTAACATCCTTGCTATACTCATGGTTTTAAGGATAATAAAGATAGATGTAGAAGTTTTGTTAACATCCTTGCGATACTCATGGTTTTAAGGATAATAAAGATAGATGTAGATGTTTTGTTAACATCCTTGCGATACTCATGGTTTTAAGGATAATAAAGATAGATGTAGATGTTTTGTTAACATCCTTGCGATACTCATGGTTTTAAGGATAATAAAGATAGATGTAGATGACTAAATTGTAAGGTTAACGTAAAATACTATGCTGTACATGTACATTGTAATCTCTAATCTCATTGAACTATATTTTAAACACTACAGGAAATGGTGAACACATATTCCCAGAACATGGTTGGTGGTCTGCTTGGATTGTTGAGATATTGTCCACAGGTAAATACATGTTACATAGTCCAGCTCCATTGTGTTATACATTGATTGATCATGTACGCCAGGTGCAACTTTACATTGTACATGTATTGTACAATATCCAAATTACTTTTAAGTCATAATCAAGCATTACAATTAATGTTACACATACTGCTACTGTAGTTTCAAACCTTGCACATGTATGCTAACTTCATTATCACACCGATGGAGATCTTTGTTCAAAGACCAAAACATGAAAAGTTTTATAAATCAAAGACAAACTCAAATTAATACAAATTCCTTCATGTTTGTCTGAGATCTTGTTGTTTGTTTTAATAGGAAGTTGCTCATTTGAGGAAAGAGTTGCTGATTGCTGCCAGACATATTTTAGCCACAGACCTGAGAAACAGTAAGTAGAGGGTTTTGTTATATCGTGTGAAAGAGAGACTGAATTAACACTTTGTGTACTGACACAAAGAAATCAACATTATGCGGGATTTTTTTGACGAATTATGCGGGGAAAATCGCGAATTATGGGGGAAATTATGCGGGATGACGTCATACATTTTTTAGCAGAAATAAAATTGTTTTATCATGTTTCACTTCAAACAAGCTTATATTGCTTCAAATTAGAGGTAATTTCTCTTGCATGCTTCGTTCCTGTCCTTTTGAAACTGAATTGAAACTTGAAATGAACGATTCCTTCAATTTGATCGTACAGATAAAGTGCTGTTTCCGACCAATCAGAGAGAACCGTTCTTACGGTAATTTGCATATTCTCAGTTTTCTTCCGTACTGCGCGATATTCTGATATTATAAAAAGGGCCGAAATAAAAAGCCGGTAGTTGAGTAATAGAGAAAGGTTGATTGTCTCAAATTTTCAAATCTATGTACAAGAAAGTCTACATTAAACGTCAATTCCGTACAAGATTGCATGTGGGTATTGATTTACTTGATCTCGAGCTGAAACATTTATCGCTTCGTGACGTTTCCGTTTAATTTCCTCTGTTGATTCTCTTACAACAAAATTATCCATGTTTATGTTTTCACACTTCCCCTTATCTTTATACTAAATTCAGTGTTGCATTGAATGAGCTCATTTACTGGGCTAAACTATGGAAGAACGATAGTACTCGGTGATGGAGTTAAAATGGCTGAGGGGGAAAATCCCCCAAAGCCGCTTTTAATACAGAATTTCAAATTAAATATTTACAAATGTTGTCATGGTAACCAAAACCAATTGGGCCCAGTAAAGGTGAGGGCAAATGAAACGCCTAGCTAGCAACAAACCGAGGATGGCAAGGGGAGGTGGCGGGCGATGCGATGGTCAGACTTGCTGGGACTGAAGCAGATCGCAGAATGGTGCAATTGCCGATTGTCCGGGAATGTATAATCGCAGTGGCACCGCCTTGTAAACTTGCGCATCCACAGATCGATGCTTGATAAACCATATTTGGTAATTTGTACGGATTTAGATAACAAGTAAAATTACTGCACGAGGCCGTGAATGGCATAGTAAAATAACTGGTTACAGGAAAAATACCATGATGATCAGTAGACTAATTATGACGTAATGATGACATATAAGAGTGGGGAGATGATACTATAACCAGCACGAAAACATAAACATCCTATTTGGCTCAAATATTTAATTTTTAAACCATAATTGAACTCGCAAAGCGCTATGAAGGAACCCGATCTCAAAATAATTCACCTTTTCCTGCAGAAAATTAACGTAAACACGTTCTATCGAAATTTAGACAACAAGCCCCTGCGGTTTTCAACATAGAACGACTTGTCATTCCCATTGTGAATCATCCATTCGACTGCTCAATGTTCAACGATTTGGGAAGGAAATCTACTGAGAAGAATCTTTGAGAAATAGGGAAAATAGATACCTGTCTTATGATTTTCTACAAATTTCTACAAATTATGCAGGATTATGCGGGAATTGCCGGATTATGCGGAGCAAGCCAAATTATGTGGCGCCGCATCCGCGCATCCTACCATAAGCCCTGTATAGAGGATTGTATTTGAAAAGTTTATGATATAGAATTCTTGTTGTATATACAGTACATGTACATGTATAGTCCCTTTCCGTGTTCACATATACTGCTGTAAAAAAAAACCGCTGTACTTATTGCCAACAAACGCATTTGTACAGGCTTAGCCTCGAGTCAGTGTAAATTATTCACAAATACCAACAAGAACACGAAAAAATGTTGACATGAAACAATAGAAACATTTTTGAATTGCATGGACTGTTTTCTGAATCGAGGCTAAGCCTGTACAAATGCGTCTTTTGTCAAGGACAGCGGTCATCTCTAAACAACGTGAAACTGGAGTATTGTATTAATTTATTAATAATTTAAAAAATGTATTTTTTCAGGGTTTGTGCCTCACATTGATCAGCTATTTGATGAAGAGGTTTTAATTGGTACTGGATGGACAACCAGAGAATCCCTTCGTCCTTTGGCTTACAGTACCCTTGCAGACCTGGTCCACCATGTACGCACTCACCTACCCCTCCCTCACCTGTCTTTAGCGGTCAATATGTTTTCTAAAAATGTCCATGACGATTCACTGCCTGTCAGCATTCAAACCATGTCCTGTAAGGTGAGCTAATACCAGGGGTTTCTGTCAATAAAATTTGAACTATCCTACATATATCGTACAGGGTAATTATCTGGGTGTCCTGGACAATCACAATTATGCTGGGGCAACCATATTTTAGTGAATGGCTGACTAAAGGCCTAGACACACGATGCAACTTTTCTTGCAACGTTGCGCGCAACAAGAGGTTTTTTGGGGTGTCACACGATGCTACGTTTAATTTCTGATTAATTACTATTATTATTATTAATTGTAACAGCGCCATTGAACCTCGTAATTGGCGCTATATAAATCTATTATTATTACGTTGCGTGCAACGGATGCAGAAGTACATTTTGTAGAACTCAATTCTACCTCTGCAACTGTTGCGTGCAACATTGCAAGAAAAAGTTGCATTGTGTGTCTGGGCATTAATATAAATATGAAACATTTTTCCAGTTACTGCTGAATCTAGTGGAATGCATAAGACAGAAAAGTGATGAACAAGGATCAGTAAGTTTGCATGTGTGTTGATTACAATGTATATACCTAGTTCCACCCCACCCCCTACATGCTATGTACACCTACCTGTATCCCAACACCCTCATGCTGCTGCCACGTACCACACCACCTACTCTATGCATGTTGTAAAACTGTATTTTTTTAAAATGATGATTTGTTTTTGTGTAGATTTCTAAAATTCTTTTTTGTCTTTGGTTTTGCAGGGAAGAGAAATTCTGATGAGGATGCTAGAGGTTTTTGTAAGGAAATTCCAATCCATTGCCAAACACCACATTCCAGCTATATTTGAAAAATGGTACGTGCATACAGGTCATGTACATGTTTGAAGGTCTACCATTGCATTTAGCAAATTATTCCAGACTAGTTTTGTAAGCAATGTTTAGGGTCTGTTGATGGTTGTGGTGATTGTCAGATTATGATGCAACATTGCACATGTATACAAATGTATGTGTTGCATTGTTATTTTGTTGAAGTATGTACGTATGCCTCTCACTTCTGTGGTGCCTAGTTCAATTTCCAGACCAGGCGGTATACGTGAATAGAGTTTGTCAGTTAATTAATATTTAGATCTGGCTTCAAGGGTTTTTCTCCAGGAAGTCCTCCGGTTTTCCCTGCTCTATCGAAAATGAAGTAGTGAGATGAGTGTTGGATGTACAGTACATGTTCATGTAGTGATACAAAGATTAATTAGCAAACATTATTGTTTACCCATGGGCAAGCTCCTTTTACTCTAAAACTTTGTGTTACCTTAAAGGTGTGCTTCTGACATTTCTAGTTACAATATAAATGTGTTGTTTTTGCAGTCAACAAGCTTCAGACAGCTCTTCAACTTCATCCACATCATCCACAAGCACAACAACTGCTCAAAACTCAACAACTACCACTACTACTACAATCACCAGCACAACTGCTACATCCAGCTCTTCTAGCTCCACTACAACTAGTAGCACAGCAGGCACCACACCTTCTTTGACCACCAGTACAACTACTACCACTACTACTACTGCTAGTACAGGAACCACAATGAATACGTCTAGTACTGGTAGTACTAGTACTGGTAGTACTAGTGATACTGCACAACCAGCTGCTGAACAAGAAACTGCTACCAAGGTATGTGTACATGCATACAGTACATGTAGTAACAGTTTCCATATTGACAGTTGTTAAAAACTGGTATGAGTGCAACACTTACATTTGTACAATTTACACAATCATGTACAATACAGAGTAATGTTATATACTAGTCTTGGTACGGCACAGGAAATAAACATTTGAAGTTTATATTATGGTTACTACATGCATGTACCAAACCAATTTCCCACTCATAACAAAATGATTCAATAGTCATTGTTAACATGTTTCTCAAATGGTGCAGTGTATTTGTACAGTACATGTAATATGAAGAGCACCCTAGTACAAAACACTCCATGCCATGCAAAACCACCAAATCAACAAGCACATTAAATTCTTGACTTTGTGCCAGTACATGTACATATCTCAAATTAAAGCTTATTGCCAATTATTGAACTTAATTGCACTACATGTAGATTTAATTTACTTCAGTGTTTCTTGTATTTAATAACATTAACTTTTGCTTTGTTACATGATTGCAGAAACCAACATCTCCAAGTCCATCAGGTAAAAGCTTTGCAGTCAATTAATTATTTCGTTTCTTTTTATTCTTGTTTATCTTTCTTCATTATCTTCATCTGATGTATTTAATATTTATTTATTTATTTATTTATTTATTTATTTATTTATTTATTTATTTATTTATTTATTTATTTATTTATTTATTTATTTATTTATTTATTTATTTATTTATTTATTTATTTATTTATTTATTTATTTATTTATTTATTTATTTATTTATTTATTTATTTATTTATTTATTTATTTATTTATTTATTTATTTATTTATTTATTTATTTATTTATTTATTTATTTATTTATTTATTTATTTATTTATTTATTTATTTATTTATTTATTTATTTATTTATTTATTTATTTATTTATTTATTTATTTATTTATTTATTTATTTATTTATTTATTTATTTATTTATTTTTACGGTTTACTTATTTAAGCATTCACAATACAAGGTACAATAAACAATAAGACTCCCCTCCAAGGCTAGATTACCTAATCTATCTTGATATTATAAAAGTAAGGATTGATTAATAATATTGTTCTATTAAATAGATAAGATACATGTACATGTATAACTGTTGTTAATTTCTTGAGCTGAGCTTTGTCCTGTTATTTTCTTCAGCAACTCTGTCAAATACATTTTCTGTTCCTGACTGCCGTAGTATGGTCAAGACATTGGTCTGTGGAGTCAAGACCATAACATGGGGTGCTGGTTCTTGCAAAGTCCCTGGAGGTATTTGTCTTATACTTTAAATTAGTCGACATCTATGTACAGTGTATCTATCTACATGATCTGTGCCTGCAGGCATCTTGTGGAGATTCCTTGCCAACATGAAGTACTCATTTACGTAACTATAGTCAATGACTACAGATTTTTAAAAATCAGTAGCTCAGTCTAGAGTGTCTCTAGAGAGTGAGAATTGTATTGTTGTTTGGACTAATGATTCATCTTTCTTTTAGGAAACAAGACTTTCCTGCCTTGGGAAACACAGTTATTTACAAGACTGCTGAAATATGGTATGACATTCATCACATGAAATACTGTACTTATAATGATAATATAATAATTTATTAATTTATATTGCACACTTTTATTTTCACTTTTCATACTTGTACAATAGAGTCGTTTTCATACTAGTGGGAAACCTACGGCACGGAGTTACGGTCACAGTACGGAATTGAAAACATCTTAGTATTCAACCAATCACAGTGCACAAAATCATTGCTCAACCAATCAAGCAAATCAAATGTCATTTTATGTATCTTGTAATTAAATAATAATGTACATGTGTATGTATTTTATATGTTATTGATCAATGTTATGTGTACATGTAACTACATGTATTGTTTAATGTGGCATGTATATTTACAGCTCTACAAGCTTTAGACATCTATCAAGTTTCTGTAGCACCTAATGGACAATACTTTCTGAGACCACCAAGGTAAAGTACAGTGTCTTGCAAATACATGTAGTTAGCATATGAACATGAATGTACAATGTACCTGCAGACTCTGTTGTACATATTATGTACAAGAATTTTACCAGGCTTTGTTTGTTCCATCAGTCAGCCAGTCTGTTTGTCCATCCATCCATCTGTTAACGTTGTCAGTCATTCATCCATTCATTTATCCATGCATCCATCTATTCGATTCATCCATTCAGTCTGTCTATCCAACTGTCAGTCAGTCAGTCAGTCAGTCAGTCACGATCCTGAGTCATGATCAGTCAGTCAGTCAGTGCATTAATGTAGCCTTTTCATTTCAGTTCACAGCAAGTGAGAATGAAAGAAGAGAAGGAAATTTTGGAGCACTTTGCTGGTGTGGTAAGTAACGTGCCTGTCAGGAATCTACATGTATCATCATTTTGCTATAACAGTACTCTTCTACATCCACGTAGGATACATCATTTGTAAGGAGCAAGGATGGCTTAGTTGGTCAGTGCACAGCCTTCCTAAGCCAGAGGTGTCCCTTGTTAGATTCTTCATGACCTCACATCCTTGCTCCTAGAACTTCCCTGTAATCCGTGTAGCTCAGTGCAGCTATAGATTCTCATAGAATGGAGCACTGATGGAGGGAGGGGGCCGGGGTAGAGGGCACACCGTCAACTCCCTGGAAGAACACTTTCAAGTGAAAGGGGCATGGACGTTACATATTGTACCTTTACTTTAACCTTTTTTTCTTTAGTTTACCATGATGAATACATCAGTATTTAAAGAAGTGTTTTCTTCAAGTATAGAGGTCAGTCTTAGCTTGCAATATTCTTTATAATAAATTATAGTATTGATAATATAATATAATAATATTTATTGCTTAAACATTAGCGCTATTTCCGGTAGTCCAAAAGCGCTTTACAATGTATAAAAAATAATAATAATGAATGAATTAAATAATAAATAATAAAAAAGGTTGCCTTAGTCCAACATCTATCCTATAGATATTCTATTGATCAATAAATTAAACATACAAACGGTGAATCAAATGATTATTTCTTATTTTCAGTATTTGGTGGAAAGGATTCACACAAACTATGCATTGCAGGTATGTATATGTACATGTAATTACTACACATTTGCAAAGTTTATCTGCAAGTATTGTGCTCATTTGTAAAAAAAAAATTTTTTTTTCCCTGTAGATTATCCCTAATTCTTTCCTTGCCAACCCAAACACATCTGCTACATTTGCTACCATACTTGTCAAGTTCTTGTTGGAAAGACTGGATGAAATGGGAAGTGAGTGTAGAGAATTTCTTTTATACAATGTTGATGTTATTGGATGTATACAATATAAATGTCGCACTGAATTTTAAACTTCTTCTTTCAGCGAACATGGACCGTTCCAACTTGTACCTTAAGCTTTTCAAGTTGGTATTTGGCTCTGTTTCGTTGTTTGCTTCTGAAAATGAACAGATGCTAAAGGTAAGAGAATTGAGTGTGATTTCAAGTTTGTTTGTCTTCGAAAAACCTCTTTGGGAAAAGTCAATAAAGTATGTGCATGTACATTGTGTATGTTGTAAGTTCAAGTTCAAGTTTATTGAAAAGTTTGAAATATTAAGTCAAGTTTGGCCACTAGTCTGCAAATATAGTATTCACTCATCGAGGCAGACTAGCTAGTTACATGTAGTGGTTATTACTGACAATATATGAAACTGTAGATAAAGAGAGAGAAAAATAATAATATTCTTGGTTTGATATCATCAGCCCCATCTTCATGAGATAGTAAACAGATCAATGGAGCTTGCCTGTACATCCAAGGAACCCTACAACTACTTTCTGCTACTGAGAGCTCTTTTTAGGTCCATTGGTGGAGGTAATGAAGCTGCATGTACATGCTAGAAGTACTTTTAAAAATTCAGGCCTTGTTTCCTGAAAGACCATTTAACATTAACCCAGCATTGAAACATATAAAAGATAAGACTGATTAGTACATTCTATATACCAACTCATGATACGTTGTGCAATATGATTGGTTCTCTATCTCAGGCTATTCGATGTTATCCACTCGGGATAATGGGCTGGATAGTGCGGCTGACAAGATGACCGGTGTAAACTCTAGATCTCATTTTACCACAGTTTCAGAATCTGAGATTTATTTATTACTTTTATTTATTTTGAGGATCATGAGTTGGTATATACTCTAATTTACAATAATTATTCACCTCAGGCTTAGTGGATATTGTTGATTTTGTTTATCTCAACTTCATCTCTGTATATTATATTAAACGATATCCAATTTGTCTTCGGCCAATAATCCACCCCTTCCATTATGCTGAACCCTTTTCACTTCTTCAAGTTATATTTTCATATAATATCCATTCAATACTCATTTATTTTTGTCTTTAGGGAGTCATGACTTACTGTACCAAGAATTCCTTCCTTTATTACCTAACCTGCTTCAAGGTATAGTATATGTAGTAATAGGTATAGTAATATATTTATTATTTATTATCATAAGGTATGGCTATAGCTAGAAGACACAAATTGTCCGTTTGTATTATTAGTACTGGTACTGTAAGTTGTAATCATGGATGGACCCATTCAGCAGTTATCTACATGTACATACAGTATGGGGTGTTCAAATGCCACACTTTAGGGAGGGTACTTACGTTGTACAAGGTAATTTAAAATCAGTAGGCTTCACTTTCCGATGTACATGTACATATACAACAGATACATGTACAAGATCTCATTCCTGCGCTGATGGAGGTCCTCCCTTTGAACAGACCTGGCTTTATAATTATTGCCTAATGATGTTTTCTATTTGACTTGTAGGTCTTAATAATCTCCAGAGTGGAGTTCACAGACAGTACATGAAGGATTTGTTTGTTGAACTGTGTTTAACTGTTCCTGTTAGACTCAGGTATGGCCATCTCTCCATGTGAAACATCTTCATATTCTTAATAAACGAGGCAATGTGCTTTATCGAGTTATAGAATTGAAGCATACAGGAATTGGAAGAAGATGAGAGAAGTGTTAGGAGAAGCACGAGGCGTAGCCGAATGCTTCTTGCACTTGTCGAGTCTTCTTGCAATTCCCAAGTGCTTCAGATTATAACTCTCGATAGAGCACAGGTGCCGAGTTTTCTCAGGTGCCGAGTTTTCTCAGGTGCCGAGTTTTCTATTTCTTTTACAAAGTGCAATAATGATTTTAATGCAAGTTTTCAATTTTGTTCGTAACAAAAATGTTTGAATATCTGTGCGTGTGTGCTGTGTGCTCTCATTAAGGAATGGTCAACGCTTAGTGTGCATCCATCGAGTTATGGAGCACGTGGGAATTTGGGAGAGCACGAGAGAAGCGTAAGAGTTGCTCGAGGCGTAGCTGAGAGCAACTCTAGCTTCACAAGTGCTCTCCCAAATTCCCAAGTGCTCCATAACTCGATGGACACACAGCTAAAGCGTTGACCATTTCTTTTATAACATAGTCACTGCAATTTCAAATAAAGCAATTTGATTTTCCGATTGATTTCAGAGCGTGCGCGCTATGACGATGACGTCAGCGTGTGTCCGTGGCCATAGCGTGTGTCCGTGGGCTTACGGACACACGCTAACCAAGCAATCAGAGCGCGCATTATATCATACCTATGTTATAACAGAGCATGCAGCATTGCCGCGTCCTTTGTCATAGTTAGTTTAACATGTAGCAATATTATTGACGCCTCTGTAAATCCCTCTTCATTTAGCTCCCTTTTGCCATATCTGCCAATGTTAATGGATCCTCTGGTGTCAGCATTAAATGGCTCCCAAACTCTTGTCAGTCAAGGCCTAAGGACTCTAGAGTTATGCGTGGACAATTTACAACCTGATTTCCTTTATGACCACATCCAGCCAGTCAGGGCAGAACTATTCCAGGTACAGTGTAATGGAGATATTACTATCTTAGTACCCAAGTATATGTAGCTTCTGGTGCAGAGGGTATTGATTATTGAAACTTTTTCAGGCACTGTGGAAGACTCTGAGGAATTCCAATGACAACATTGCTCATGTTGCGTTCAGAGTTCTTGGAAAGTTTGGAGGTGGCAACAGAAGGATGCTGAAAGAACCACAAAAGGTGTGTCCTTATTATAATATGAAGATGTAAAATAATCTAAAGAGAGTGGTACAAATAAAGTAAGTTGTTGTTGTTGTTGTTGTTGTTGTTGTTGTTGTTGTTGTTGTTGTTGAAGTGTGGAGAGCCTTGTGGGGGTCTTTGTGGACATCCTCTGGCTTCTTGACTTGCCTTTTGGCAAATTGTAAAATAAAATAATAATGAAGGATGGTGGAAAGAAGACAGACCGAAAGGAAAGAAAAAGGAATGGAAATGTTCTTATTCCTTACTGTACTTCTGTCTTTGCCTCCAGTTAACGTTCAATGATGCTGATACACTGGGGCCATGCCTTGCTGTCTACTATCCAGAAAGTGTCAATCCAGTGACTATCTCTATTGGTCCTGTAAGTACACATTCATTGTCCCTTAAATCCCTCTTTGTCCAAATCAATCACTTAGGGTTCAGTTGGGTGTGCAGCCCAGTAGGGGACCATGTATATCCTATTGTTGTAATATCTGCCTTCAGGCGAATTTGTAAATAAATAAACTACTGTGTTCTTTATATGAATTTCTCGTTATTGCCATAGAGAGAGTGAATTTAAAGAAAGTAACAGATCAGCATGTGGCGCAATATAGATACAGCCTGTCACTGTATTTATATCACACCCAATTTGTATGTTATACAGGTGATAGAGCGAGCACTGACTTTTCTGAAGACCCTCCCACCCAACATGACAGTACTTCCTCAACAGTCATCTATCAACCTGGACCATACAATATTTTACAGGAAACAGGCTTGGATAGTGGTGAAGGTACAGTGTATAGTGTTCAAAACTATAATCATGGCCCTTATTTAACTGTTATCGTTGATCGATGTGCGACCTTCAAAACAGCTTGTCAGGTTTGAAAATAGCTGGACGTCAATCAAACAACATGCCTGGGTGTTTCCAGACTTTAACCAATCATAACAAAGCTAGTTTGATTGATGGCCGTCTAGGCTGGAGTTTGTCTGAAAGCGTTGTAGTTTTCAGGGTCGCACTTCAACGACAATGGTTGTAAACAAGGTCATCAAAACACATGTCTTTTTTTAACTTCATTACATGTTGAACATTCTAAAATTGCACAGTCAGTTTTCATGATATTATTAAGTATATTTTGTGTTTCTTTTACATGATAGACATACGGCCATTAATCAGTGGCCTTTATCAGTACGTTGTGTTTTTGTTGCTCAATTAACATTTAATTTAAAATCGTAGCGCGCATTGGTACCAGGTTTCTTAGTGATGATCTTATAAACGCCAGGAATGACAATATGCTCATATCCAGTGTTTGAATCTTGAATGGAATGCCAGTCATGTATTTGACTTCTAACTAGTTACTTCCTTATTATTACTTCATTACTTCATTACTGAAAGTTCAACTTTGTTTTTATTTTCAGTCCTATCTTGTTGCAATGATGTCACTTGAAGACACCAATGCCATGCTTCATCAAGTACTTGCGCACAAGAGGTATTATGCTAATAATGATTATTATAACTGCAGGCCAGACAGATTCTCTGAAAGGCGATTGAAATATGAACTTCAGTGTTTTTTTATTTTTTTAAATAAATTTCTTATGATAAGGTACAACAAGTTATAGAGTCGTTTTCATATGGTGTGGCGACGGTGCCGTATCCAAGCATTCTGAATGATTTTGCGCGCTGTGATTGGTTGAATCGATGTCTTCGATTCTGTACGCCGTGACCGTAACTCTGTACCGTAGGTTTCCCACTCATACGAAAACGACTCTAAGTTATGTAGTACATACAGCTATACAAATTACAATAGCTATAAATAATACAATATACATCAATGAACTTCAGTGTTGCTATTTGAAGGGTTCCCAGGGTTCCCTGCAAGAACAGAGTAAGTGACTTGTGATCAAAACCCAAATTCTCCTTCGAAATTTAAAGATTCTCAAGGAGAATTTCGATTTTGATCAGAGATCACAAGTTTACATTTTTCTTGCAAGGAACCCTTCAATTCTATTTTGTCATTGATATGATTCAGGGATTTTATGTTGTTTTGTTTTGTAGTTTTAGAGAAGGCCAACCACCTGTTGTCAGCAAGACTGTTGTTCTACCATGTTCGGATTTACCTTCAAAGAAAATCCTGGAACAAGCGTTAACAGGAGCACTCTGTAAGTCCTTCTTAAATTGACTCTTATTGAGGATAGGTGCACTGTAATTTATGTGACAGTTTTATTTATACCTAGACATGCAATTGATTGGATGTTTTTTTTTGATTGACAGTATCAGCTTCAATTAAAGAGCTGAGGGAAGAAGCAGTTCCTTTCATGTGCAACCTTGTTCGACACTTCACCTTAGTGGGAATGGTACAACAAGCTGGTCCCTGCCCAATCAAACCACAGAATAGGTAATAAGATATGAATTAAAGAAGAGTGAATAAGTAAAGAAATAAAGGATAGAAGGATGGATAGCAGTGGTCAAAAATTGTGTAAAATTGAGAAGGGAGTAAACGGATGGGAAAAAAAATAAGTGAGAAATTTAGACAAGGATAAAGTGACTTTTAAAATCATTTTTCTTACTACATCAATGATCATTGTAATTTAGGTCTCATAGAGGAATGGATGTGCATGTGATTGCTGAAGCAATTGCCACTGTAATGGGAATGGAAGACAAGGAGTTTTGTAAAGTGGGAGAATTGGCAGTGGCTGTCATTGAAACTGCTACTGCTGTAACTGGAAATGCATATAAGGTACTGTCAGTAGGGTTCCTTCAAAACGGGGTCCAATTGTAATTAAAAAAATCAAATACAAGATATATTGGGTCTACACTAGACTGTATATAGTCATTCTCAAAAAGGTTGCCCAGATGAAAAGACTACAATAATACTACAATAAAGTCATGTGATTCATTATGTTTTCAATTTCTGCGCGCGGAACTGCGAGTTGATACCAACGGCATTACATTCAGTTCTCACAATGCCGTGTACTTTTGCATCTCAAATTGAAGTTCCACACGATGAAATTGAATACATAATGAATCACATGACTTTATTGTAGTATTGTAGTCTTTTCATCTGGACAACCTTTTTGAGAATGACTGTATACAGCTATTTAAAAAAACGTTGATACTGAATACTGCCGTCTAAATAGTGTATTCCAAGACCGAAATGCATTTTGGGAGTTGTGTAGTATTGTCTAAAGTAATATAATTAATAATATTTTACTTTATTTTTAGTGTATTCCGTCAGAAACAATATACTAGCTCCATATAGCGAGCAAATCGCTGTATATTTACCTTTTATTTCAAAATAACGAGACCCACAATGTCCTTCGGTCTTGGAATACACTCTTCAGTATGCAGTATTCAGTTTTCAACATTTTTTGAAATAGCTGTATGTACTAAATAGTACATGTACATGTATGTTTCCCTCTGTCTATAGGCTGCACAGCTTCCATTGTTCGAATATCTCTCTGAGAAGCTCATTGGATGTTGTTATGAAAGAGCTTGGTTCACCAAGAGTGGAGGGTAAGTGGATTGTTGTACATGTACAGTAGTGGCAAATGTATGCACTATTGTTCCTTAAGTTACAAATGAGGTGAGAACTTATTGTTTGTCCTTTAATTATTCTAGCTGCACTGCTATCCGTTTTCTGATGAAGAGAATGCCTCTAAAGTGGCTGATTGAGCATCAACTGTCATTCATTAATGCCCTGTTCTTTGTCATGATGGATTTGACCAATGAGGTAATACTGTTATTCTCATTCCTTTATACTTGAAAACTTTAAATATGGAAATGAAATTTAGGTTCTTTGACGTGTGTGTTTTAAATTTTGTATTTCTTAAGGCCCAGACACACGATGCAACTTTTCTTGCAACGTTGCGCACAACAGTTGCAGAAGTAGGATCGAGTTCTAACTGTTGCGCGCGTGACATGTTGCATGGTGTGACACTCCAAGAAAACCTTGTTGCGCGCAACGTTGCAAGAAAAGTTGCATCGTGTGTCTGGGCCTTTACACGTCTGAAATTGCTTACTATAGTTTTTTGGATTATTTGTGGATGCTATGTGTAGTTTTAGAGCACTTGGGGGACTGATCAGAACACTCGAGAAGTGTTGAGAAGCACTCCGTTACGCGTCGTGCTTCTCCGAACACTTCTCTCGTGATCTGATCAGTCCTTCACATAGCATGCGCGTGCGTGTTATATTTCTTCATCAATTTGTTGATTTTCCAGGTGTCTGCTGGTACATTGGACAGTGCTAAGGAAATATTGATGGATCTCATTAAACAGTGCAATACTCCACAAGAAGATACCGAGAATGCTGACATCAAAACAGTGCAGCAGAAGATTTTCCCAACACTTTGTCAACATCTGATTCGTGAAATTGTTTCCCCGAATGAAACAGTCAGGAAGCAGGTACTTTATTATCATATTATTATCGTAACCTTATTAATTCAGTGTGCAGTTTACTGTGATTAAGGTATTTTTAATAAATCTATCTATCTGTCTATCTCCACATCCAAAACATCTCAATGGTATGTGTAGAAATTGTATTGAAATTTGTGTTTGTTTTCTTGCTTTTCGCAGGCCCAGTCTTCGATAAATGTCCTTGCACAGATTTGCGGCAAGACAGTGTACGATATCATGGCACCTCACAAAAGCGTAAGTATATGCACGCCATGTGAATGTGTCTTGTCTCTAAATCTTTTGTCTCTTGGCTATTTTTAATACTCGACTTTCTTGTTGTTAGTTAAGATACCGCTGTGTGCCTTCACAAAAGGCGCATTTGCTCAGCCTTAGCCTCATTCCAGGGTAAATTATTCACAAATACCAACGAGAACGCTAAAAATATTGACATCGGAAAATGGAAACCTTTTTTAATTCCACGGGTTATTCTTGGATTGAGGCTAATGCCGTGTTTACACTTGAGCGCTCTACCAAGGTACAAATCAGAAAACTATTGTTTGTTGCATGGTCACCGCTCAACAAACAATAGTTTTCTGATTTATACCTTGGTAGAGCGCTCAAGTGTAAACACGGCATAAGCCTGAGCAAATGCGTCTTCTGTCAAGGAGTACTGCGGTACGTAAACAACTCGAAAGTGGAGTATTGTGTAAGAAATTACAGTTAGTGATAATGGAAATGTAATATTCTAATTTCTCTTGGTTTAGATTCTTGAAGACATGATACCACCAAAGGTAAATGTTGATACTACTTCGGTACTTACAAATACATTGCTCAGTCTCTCTATGAGCAAAAAAATACAACACCCTCTTACTCCCCAGGCCCCGATTTCACGAAAGGTGAATAGCGCTATCCACCGGATAAGTTCTATCCAACGGATAAAATGTATTGGATAACTGCATCAATTTATCCATTGGGTAGGACTTATCAGGTGGATAGTGCAAACCACCTTTTGTGCAACCGGGTCCGGATCAGCAAGGTTTCCATCTGAGAGAGGGATCGGAATAGTACTTGTAAAACAGTACAACAACGTATACCTCTTTGAAGGACGATGTCTAGCATGCCCTCTAGTTCATGCTCCAACTGTATACCTCTTAGAAGGACGATAGCATGCCCTCTAGTTCATGCCCAACTGTATACTAGTTCAGCATGCCCTCCAAACTGTATACCTCTTAGAAGGACGATGTCTAGCATGCCCTCTAGTTCATGCTCCAACTGTATACCTCTTTGAAGGACGATATCTAGCATGCCCTCTAGTTCCATGCTCCAACTGTATACCTCTTTGAAGGACGATATCTAGCATGCCCTCTAGTTCATGCTCCAACTGTATACCTCTTTGAAGGACGATGTCTAGCATGCCCTCTAGTTCATGCTCCAACTGTATACCTCTTAGAAGGACGATGTCTAGCATGCCCTCTAGTTCATGCTCCAACTGTATACCTCTTTAAGGACGATGTCTAGCATGCCCTCTAGTTCATGCTCCAACTGTATACCTCTTTGAAGGACGATATCTAGCATGCCCTCTAGTTCATGCTCCAACTGTATACCTCTTAGAAGGACGATGTCTAGCATGCCCTCTAGTTCATGCTCCAACTTCTCATTGTGATGAAGACATATGAAACCGTGTCATCATTCTTTTAGCCTAGCCCTCCTATAGGCTGTCACTTTCCATAATGTACGCGTAACTAAAAAAATGTTTTATATACAATGAAAGCTAACAATATCTATGTTTACAGAAACATCTGTTACGCCATCAACCTGTCAATACCCAAATAGCTCTTATGGTAAGATAAACCATGGTTGAATTTTGTCGATTTTCCCTTAATTTACACTACTAGGCGCATGTACACTTCCGGAGGAAGCCCGAGTTATAAAATGGGCTCTTTTTTTTTCGTTGGCCACAAACGGGTCGAGTAGTTTCCGAGCGCGTATCGAATTAAATCCGAAGTATTGTTCGCATCGAGTTTCAAGATTGTATTGTACAAGAGGGAAGCAATGTTACTCAGTCGAAGGAAAGAAATACGCTCTTCTCACATACAAACACGCTGTTCGTAGTAGACCCGATAGGCCCACACTAAAAGATGTCGTTGTTAAGGGTTCCGAATGATTTTCAGAGACATCGAGGCAAAGAGACCGCAGCAGCGTCGTCGAGCTTCGTCAGCCGGATCATAGTCTGAATCGATGAATCGTCTGGATGTTCTACGAAGTTCGGGGATCATTTTGGAGTACTTTTATTCGACCGACTTTCCTCAATTGAAGGTTATTTTATTCCACGTTTGAAAAATTCAGAAGATAAAGGAATTGTAAAAATCGTACTTCAAAACTTCATCAAAGCAAATACTAGGCCGTCATCAATCTGATGCCACGGAAAGCAAGGTCAATGCTAAAGTACGAAATTCGGGGATAATTTTGGAGGACTTCGTGCCCAGGCCGAAGGCCGGCGCACGAGTCTAGGATTCGAGACCGTATTTTTTTTTTGTTAGTACCGGTCGTGCTATGGCAAAAGGCGACAAAAAGTCTGGCCACAAGAGAGATTACAAAGCACAAACCAATCAGGAAGCACCGGAGGTCAAGGGGCAAAAATCTAAGTGTATTCTCGTCTAAATTTAGATTGAACTCGACGATTCGTAGATCTCTATCTTTGCTCACCAACACACACCATTGGTAGAACATGCCAAAGTCACAGCTATCTCAAAATTGACAGACGAAGAGAAGAGACTATAGAGTCATTCTTCCGTGACAATCTCCGATACTTGACCCTGTTTTTTGATCATACATGTACGTTCAAATGCACGTTATGACAATGACAGTTGCGTGACGAGGGAGACTATTTGTCGGTGAGCATAGATAAAGATCTCCGAATCAGTACGTACTTGGTACGTCTTGAGGTTACATAGGTCAGATGGTTCTTATTAACTCCATCTCAGAACGCAATCGCACCAGGGAACGAGTGAACGCTCAATGAGCGTCTTGTTTGACCGATTTTCCTCAACGTCGGCCTGGATATTCTTGAATAATCATTGTTTTACATGTCAAAAGCTAGAGAGCGAGGATTTGACTGATCTCCCAGTAAATAGGTCCCTAGCTTGGTCCCAGCTTGGTCCCAGCTTGGTCCGTATGATCGGCCTTCACGCCGTGACTGCATAATTGCTCCAAAACCCGTTTAAAACTTATCAAACAATAAAATGAAACACATTTCTGAGAAATATAATGATATCTTATCTACCTACATTGTGATTTACAAGTTGGTTTTCACTTCTATACATAAGAAAGTATAATTTCATAGTCTCATAGTCATAGTCATTATAGTCTTGAATTTGCAAAGTAACTTCGGCTACTTCATTTGTCCTTGTTGTTTTAATGCTGCGAAACTGAATAGTGTTTTGTATTTCAAAGAGATAGTTTCATAATAGAGTGCATGTACCGCAACAACGTCAACAAGCATGATTGACTGAAAATAGTGCTTTGTATGCTTAAATATATCTGAAGCCAGACGGCTCGGATCTTTATGGCCGATAAAACACGGGCTTTAAACACACTCATTTCACATACAAACGCATACGCTGATTCGTGTGGGCCCACTCTGAAAGATGTCGTTTCATAAACAAAAACAAACGCGCCTTCATTACAACGAACAAACGAAAGACGTTATCAGAACCATCTGACCATGAGTATGCAACCTCAACTGGACGTCTCAAGTACGTACTGCAGACGGACGATTCGGAGATCTTTATCTATGCTCACCGACACATAGTCTCCCTCGTCACGTAACTGTCATTGTCATATAATGCCCGAGTGTACGCTCATTGAGCGTCTTGTTGCCATACGATTTCACTCTCACATACATTGGGCTTTGGATCCCCCTCCTCCCCCTCCTCCTCTCCCCCAATACCTCCCCCTCCCCTCCCCCAGGGCCGGCTACGCAGGCTATAGCACTCATTACATGCTGTGGAGCTTTGAACTAATAGCAACAAATGAACTGTTCTTAGTTGTCGATGCATGTGTTGTAATTTAATTGGCATGCCACATTCTCTTATTGCAGGATGGCAACACCTTTTGCACTACACTCAACCCACGTCTTTTTACCATGGATTTGTCCATTGTGGAGCATAAAGTATTTTTTACAGAAGTAAGGCATGGTGTTACTAGCATGGTTGTTGTTCCTGTATGCTCCCTGTATGATGATGATTATCCAACTATCTCTCTCAAAAGAGCTACATGTACATTAATTCCAGGAAGTAGAAGCTTTGCCTCTATTCGTATTTCTCACAGTAAAACCTCTCTTTCAGTTGTTGTCTCTATGCGAAGCAGATGATGCCCATCTTCTTAAGCTACCATGCTACAAGTCTGTACAATCTCTTACACCACTAAGGAAAAGTGCACTACGTAAGTATATATGTATTTCATTAATGTCACCATCACTTGGCTGGATTTACTGCAGAAAATACCACGTTTCCTTCTATATAATGTAAATTACTCTTCTGCAATTTTTCAACATAATGTCCAACTATATAATTATAATAACTTTATTTATGTGTCAAATGTTCTAGCTTACAATAAAGTAATCTAATTGAGGACATAATATAATATACATAATTTCCCCATCCCCGATAAAATTATTCTTGAAATCAATAATTCTTTTTTCTATTGATTAGATGCTCTCTCTGTGTGCAACTACATTGTCCAAGCCAGGGAGAAAACATTTACTGTTCTTTACAAGGTACCACGAAAACGATAGAGTCGTTTTCGTATGAGTGGGAAGTAGTTACGCTACGGTTCGTGCGGTGACCGCGCCGTGTCCAAGCATTCTGATTGGTTGAGCAATGATTGTGCGCTTTGTGATTGGTTGAATAGATGTCTTCGATTCCGTACCGTGACAGTCACTCCGTGCCATAGGTTTCCCACTCATACGAAAACGACTCTGTTAGTGTATTTTCCTTTATATTAGTCTTACTGTCTCCTTTTTGTCACCAAGGCCCTTAATTCGACTGTGGAAGAGATCCAAGAAACAGCCAAGGAATGCTTAAAGAAGGTATTTGAACAACCAGTGGATTGGATTTATTTTATTTCCTTGTACCTTATTCTCGCTAATTTTCGCGAGTATTTAATTTCGCGATTTGGGGAGAAAAACAGAGCCAATCTTTTTTAGCGAGTATTAAATTTCGCATTTTTTTTGAAATCGCGAAAATCTTGGAAAAAAAAATACTCACGAAAATTAGTGAGAATATCGTATATTTTTTTTACATGTGTACTGTTGTGAATGATGATTGGTTGTCTTTATTTCTACCTCTAGTTTATGTCAGGGCCACAGATAGATATGGAACTTGTGCACATGAGTATTCGCCCTCTGCTGTTGATGCTTGGAGATTATCGTAATCTCAATTTGCCTCTTATGCAGGTACGAAGGGAAAACAAATCAACAGCAACCTACCATAACAGCAACTGAAACGATCACTTATCTTCTCGTATTCACATTTATACTTAATCTATATGGCCACATCAAGATATTTACAACTGAAGAACTAACAATAACAATAATCTTCACATACCACAGACTATCATCTGCAAACTATTCATCATTATCATTCATCTTCAAGCATCGTTTTTATCCAAATCATTCTATTCACCAACATTGACATAAATTCCAACAACAACAACAAAAGACCTGGAATTTCAAATTCCTTGTATTCCCCCCAACCTGAAGCCTCACTTTGTACAATTTTGCTACGTTGTAGAAACGTTTTCTTTTTGTTATTTTAATGGTTTTCAGCGTTTGTCACATTTGATGGAGCTGTTTCCTAGTTCATTCAATGAGAAACTTTGTGAACAATTATTGGTGAGTTCATTCGAATTATAGATAACATGCTAAATGATAGAAGCTCTACTTTTCATTGAAAATTAATATGCTACATGGAGTTAGACCTTACTGGAGAATTCGTAAAGTAATAATTTATGTAGCGTTTCGTCAAGCGTAAATAAAGACTAGGAAAAATCCGAGCCCAGACGGGAATAGAACGCACGATCTACATGTGGTCAGGCCGCGCTCTAACCACTAGTACTGAGCCACTGGGAACTCATACTTTGTTGATTCTAGGCTCACTTGAAGAAATGGGCTGAGGTCATCATCACAGTAGCAACACAAGCACAACAAACTTCTGGTGCCAAATTACCTAGAAAAGCGGAAGATGTAAGTACTCTTTATTTGAAAACTAACAGCTGTTCAATCACTACTGTAATACATGTGAAAACATTTTGTGACACTTGGAGTTCACGAAAGAAATCCTGTTGTTCTAGTGTTCTAGTATGCTGGACTAATGCTGGACTTGTATATTTTGTAATTGGGACATAGGGATGGTTAGTTAAACTTTGTTCTCTCTTTCACTTGGGGTTGGGCTGGTGGAGTAACCTTGTAGGGGACTTCGTGTCCTATTGTTTCTCCACCTGGTGTAATGACACTTGTAAATAGTTTACTCGTTTGTTATACTAAATCTGTAAATAAATAAATAATTGTGTCAGGACCTGAAGATCTGTGAAGCTATCATCAACATGTTCCATCTGATACCTGCTGCATCGTCCAAACTCATTGACCATCTCATCCAACTTGTGCTGAAGATAGAGAAAGTACTCATGATAGAGGTAAGTAGTAGGGCTATGGCAACTTTACACTCTAATTTCATGCAGCCAGATCCTGCATGCTTGAGGATCCAGCAGTATTTTCCCGGCGCTCCGAAGTCACCAACCGCTGGATCCTCGAGCATGCCAGTTCCTGATGCATTAGCAACTGATGATGAACATCAACGTTTCAGGTTGGAAGTCCTTTGCGAGCTCCACTGTTAAAGTTTCTAGTCCGCTACCCCTCGCAGACCTGTGATTATTTCTTGCTACACATTGCTGAACCACAGATGAATAGAATACTAATGGTAAGTCCATTTCACCAGATCTTATTAATCGTCACATGCTCCCTTAAAACTAATAGGAACTGGTGCTGCTATAGAATGTTTGGGATCTGGAGTGGCTTCCATTTCGTCCGTAAAAAAGCTCATGTTGTAACCATCATTATTCAAAAATCTTTGAATTTTTGCTGTCTCTGTGTGTGAATCCTGGTATTTTATCACAGTCAAGAACAACTTCTTTGGTGTGAATGTGAATGTCCACTTTATATTGAGAGGATGGCACGTGACAGTTATTCAAATGATAAACTTGTGGTCCTCTGTAAAAAAAGTGTGTGTAGGTTCTCGGTGGTTCTTTTACACCCTTCCAAGTCAGGTGTAGTGGAGAGGCGGGACTGACTTATTCGTGGTCATCTGAGCCACATGAAGGTCTAACTATTGAAACAAAGGCGGCACCTTCTTGATTACTGAGTGTTGGTCCAGCCGGGATTTGAACCCCTGAACTTCCACTAAAACAATTAAATCTGTGGAAAAAGTTAGACCACAACCTATCCATCCTCAAACTAGCTCTTTTTGTGCTTCAGCATTACCTTAAGATGAACAAGAATGCCAAGATACTAAGGACGACCCTTGAATCGTACTCACTTATGCTGGTCAACAGCTTGTTCAATGTACAGCAGGTAATGAATACACTATCGGATTATCTGCATGAAGCAACGTTTTTGCTACAGCATAATACAATGTAAGGAAATGCCATCTTTATATAGCATTGTGGTTGCTTATGGGAGATGGGTATTTACAGAAAGGTGATTGAACAATCCCTTTATGAGTTTCTGGTATTTTCAATTGGGAAATACGTTTTCTTACTGATTGAGAAATCTTTGGAACTGGAAACTTGCACGGTGCATGTACATGTATGTATGCATTTGCTTCTTCTTCATCGTGTATATTATTCTTAAAGCCTCCTGAAGACCAAGTTGCTGCAATTCAGAAGAAGATGGAGCTTCAATATCAAGGCATTCTAATTATAAGGTACATGTACATGTACTAATAAAAATGTATATGGAATCAGGATGGCTTTAAAGTACAGTGGAACCTTATTTTAACGAACCCATATACAACGAAGTCCCCGGTATAGCGAAGGTTATTCTTCACCCCGACCTAACTTACAGTAAACTAAATGTATGGAACAGAACCCTGATATAACGAACCCTCGATATAACGAACCAATTTCCCCGTCCCTTAGCACTCCGTTAAATCGAGGTTCCATTTTACACAAACTCAGTGACTTGAACTTTCGATGTAGCCGATGGAGTAAGCAAATGTCATGCACTTACTTTGTTTTTCCTGTTTATTTACCTTCTAGGTTGCTTGTAAAGTTCAATGATAAATGGCTGCCTGATCATCCAGTCATTGTAAGTAAACCAGCCATTCCTATTGAACACCACAGCTCGGTGTTTTACTAGTTGGATTTTCTAATTATTTGAAGTCTTTGCTGTGTTAGCCTCCTTTGCAGCTGTTCTTTCACCTATCCAGAGAGGGGGCACAGGGATCCTGAAACAAAGAACGGCTACAAAGGAGGCTATTGCTGTGTTTGATAATTGTGCTTGATTAAATTGATTCTTTCTTGCAGATTGGCCACCTTCGTAGGGTATGGATTTCTAAGAGTTTTCAAGACAGGCTTAATAAGGTAAACTCTTGACTATAAAATACCTCCTCAGCATTATCTATACTGTGGGTGATACGATCCCTAACAATACATGTAGATGAGTTCTGTCCACTGCTTAAGCTATATCTGTCGCTTTAAACTGACAGAAGTGTACTTTGCCAATTTTCAATACAGGATGGTTCCCCTGTCCATAGATGGAGAGAACCCAAGCTGTTAGTGAAATGCCTGTTGAATTACATCAAGTAAGTTAGGGCGGCTACGATTTTATATATGCGGATATCAAAGATTTTGATTGCACTTTGATTACTAGCTGCCAAATGCAGTCCTTTTCTTTTGAGCCCTCTTTCCCATGGCCGTTTTCTGGGGGGTCTTTCCCATGGCCGTTTTCTGGGGGGTTTCTTCGGGTTTTTTTGACGGGCCCCCATTGTGGTCGACCAAAAATGTATGATTGGACATGTGGATTAAGAAAATGGAAGCACTGATAACTCGTTGTCTAAAGAGGTTATCAAAGAGAGGAAGAGAGGGATAGCAAAAAGGGATCTTCTCTTGAAATTTTCCAATTCAATTTGAAAACTAATTGTATTTCATAATGTATCATTCCTCTACTAGACATCGACCAGGTGAAGTAGAGCTGTTGTTCCAGTTGCTTCGTGTGTTCACCGTGCGGCATGTTCCAGACTTTCACTTTCTGAGGAAATTCCTTGAAGATAGAGTTGCAAAGGTGACTATTAAATGACATGTTTCATTACCTTCAATAATGTATTTTTACTACTTAGAAGTCCACATTTGCATAGACGTCCACTTGAACTTGAAAATGATGTCATGTCGACATCGAAAAGTCGTTGGTTCTTATCGCTAGTCTTTCTAATTAAATGTTTATCAAAAAGGTCTTTAATCCGAATACCTTGATTACTTTGTTTTATTAAATTACAAGTGATATAATGTCCAAAACACATTGTTGTACAGGGGTATTCTATTCAACAAAAGAGACACGTTTTCTTCCAATTTGTCAAGTTGTTTGAAGATCAGTACTTTCCTCAGGAGCTCAAAGCAAAGGTAAACGATAATGATTGCATTTCATGAGTATTTTCGCTAAGATAATATTCTTTGAATATCGTGCCTCTTGTATTTGAATGTTATTGTCAAAATGGAGAAATCACATTTGGTTATGTGACTTACATGTAGTTGTGTTGTTGTCATTACAACTGTTAGCGTTGCTGCTGCTGGTACTGATATATTAGTTGCAATTGCTGATGATACCCTTGCTTCTACTGCTGCTGTTGCTGCTGCTGCTGCTAAATTAGTTGCAATTGCTGATGATACCCTTGCTTCTACTGCTGCTGTTGCTGCTGCTGCTAAATTAGTTGCAATTGCTGATGATACCCTTGCTTCTACTGCTGCTGTTGCTGCTGCTGCTGCTAAATTAGTTGCAATTGCTGGTGATACCCTTGCTTCTACTGCTGCTGTTGCTGCTGCTAAATTAGTTGCAATTGCTGGTGATACCCTTGCTACTACTGCTGCTGTTGCTGCTGCTGCTGCTAAATTAGTTGCAATTGCTGGTGATACCCTTGCTACTGCTACTGCTGCTGCTGATGATGATATTGATGATGTTAATGATGATGATGACAATGATGATGTTGATGATGACAATGATGATGATTATTATTATTATTACATGTACCTCTGAGTTGACGTTTTCTATGTAATTCTCTAGGCCCTACAATATGTATTAATACCGATGTTTCAAGTGTCTCTTGAGCGTGGAAAAGGTGATGACTTAATAGGCGGTCCACCAAACCCTGAACACGACAGCTCTGAGAATGTCATCAGCGTGTTTGTCTCCAAAGTTATCAATCCCGATAACCCATTTGGAACTTCAGTAAGTAACATCTACAACGGAATTAAACTCTGCCATATTTCTTAACAGTGATAGAGATGATTGATCATTTTCGCATGATTCCATTTTATCTGAATAGATACTTTAATGATGAATGTTATAACGAGAAGATAAATCATTTTTATTAGATTCGGATATTTCGGCTACCAAAGTACTTTAATGTAGTAAATATATATTTTTGCGATTCCAGGATGCTGTGAGAATCCTTTTGCTGCAGTTCTCTGCTCTCTTGGTAGAACATGCTTCACAGTATATTCATGACGTTGCAAACAAGTAAGTTATGACACAAGTTTTGTGTGATATCAATGTTCAGTCTGTCGTCTGTATTACATGCCCACACAATCCCACAAAAGAACCGTGCCGTTATAGACATAGAGGATATTACATGGCCGCGCGGAGATGCTGAATTTATCTTTGAGTGTTGAGAAATATCTCTCACGAGTGAACGCAGCAAACAAGTGCGATATTTCTCTCGAAGATAAATTCCGTATCTCCAAGCGGCCATGTAATTTACTTTTTATCATATAGCTATCAGTGGCAGAAAACGGCACAGATTTTCTCTTTTTTCCGAACAAACGATATCTTCACATTTGAAGATATCAATGATATCACGACTGGCCATTGGTAGCGGTTTTGATATGGATTTTACGATGTTGCTGCCAGCCAGTATACCACTGATTGTTATATGATTACATTGGTTTCTTACGTGTTTCGTGTGTGGGCCAAAATAAGTCAACTACGTTTGTAACTTATAGAATCATGTGTGCCTCTAAACATGACAAATGTGATTGTCTTTACAGAAAACAAGGAACAAAGCTTCGCCGCCTGATGACTTTTGCATGGCCCTGTTTGCTACCAAAGCAGTGTGTGGTAAGTAGTTGTTGACTAGTGCAGCCACTCCTGTAATTCCATAACTTGATCCAAACTTTTTTTTAAATAAAGGACCCTTCAACGAAGTATCATGGACACCTACTACTGGCACACATCATTGCCAAGTTTGCTATTCACAAGAGGATAGTCCTGCAGGTAACTAATTAACACTGAATTATTCCCCGAAGTAAAGGTGAGTAGTTGTGGATATTTACCGAGCCACGAGTCTTCGATACTCACCGACACTGAGGAAAATAAAACAAGTGAATAGCCAGCCAAATATATATAAATTATTTCCACACGCTCACGAAACGCGAAGCCATCTTATTTTGCTCGGAGGTGAATAACCAAGGATATTCCGAGATTGAGTAGCCAATCAGAGCATGTGAAAAGTATTCACTTGTGTGATGGCGATAGAGAAGATGGGGATTTGGGATGGCGATGTTGCTGATCTGACCATCATAATGATTTGTATTGGTGATGATGATGACAGATAACAAAGAAGGAATACTGAATGAGTTTTTGTCTTCGTAATTTCTCAGGTGTTTCACAGTCTTCTTAAAGCACATGCTGTCGAAGCTCGTGGTGTTGTACGACAAGCCCTCGACATCCTCACACCTGCTATGCCAGCTCGTATGGAAGACGGCAATGTAAGGATTCTCATGAACTCTTGTTTTCAATGTTGGCTCTTGACAATGAGTTAACATAGCTCTATTTGTTTGTTCTAGACAATGTTGACACACTGGACGAAGAAGATAATCGTTGAAGAAGGCCACACTGTTGCACAACTTGTACACATGCTGTAAGTAGAGGGACTGGAAAAACACTTGTACTGTCACATTGTGAAAAGACATGTACTGTGTTAGATGAGAGGCTCAAATAATGACCACCATCATAACGAGATCAACCACCACCACCACCAGTATATGAATATATAATTATTAATTGTTATAAATACATTGTATCTAAATCTAAATCTAAATCTAAATCTAAATCTAATTGTAGTATAGTGTAATTGTAGTGTAGGTTTTTAATATATTTACATTATATTGTTATTTATTAAGTTTAGTGAGGGCCACAAGTTTGTAAGTGTATTTCATTTTTATGTGTTACCCTCTTGAAATAAAGTCTTCATCATCATCACCACAACAACAACAACAACAGGAAATACTACAAGAAACACTGTCAATACAAGAGCTGCAGCAATGAACACTGCTATTGTTGCTTTATGTCGTTCAATAATCCCTTTTCGCGTTCACAGATACCACTGTAAAACCGCTGTACTTATTGACATCAGACGCATTTGTACAGGGTTAGCCTCGAGTCAGTGTAAATTATTCACAAATATCAACAAGAACACGAAAAAATGTTGACATGAAACAATAGAGACATTTTTGAATTGCACGGACTGTTTTCTGAATCGAGGCTAAGCCTGTAGTAAATGCATGTTTTGTCAATTCAATTCAATTCAATTCAATTTATTTTCAATACCACAGGATTTACAATAATATAATGTCAAGGACAGCGGTCATCTCTAAACAACGCGAAACTGGAGTATTAAATTGCTTTTTAACGTGTCACGTGTTATAGCAGTACTGCTATACTCACTTACTACATTCTAACAAACGCAACTCACATGAAACGCACGATTCGGAAATTGAACCAGGCACCGCAAGCGGTGATGTGCGAGTGCTCTCACCACGTGGCCACCCCGACTTACTCCCTATGTTTATCGTGTTATAACTTATACTATATCCATGTTTCAGTCAACTGTTGGTGCGTCACTACAGGGTGTACTACCCTGTAAGGGTCTATCTCATACAACACATGGTCAGTGCTATGCAGAGACTGGGTTTTACAGCTAATGTAAGTATTACATTTGACACATAAATAAAGTTTATCATCATCATCATCATCATCATCAAGTATTGCTTCAGTTCTAATGTATATAGTTGTTTATCCCGCATACAAATTCAGCTATATGATATACTCTACTGCTCTGTGTAAAAGTTATAACATGTGACCATGTGGCCTTTTATAATGGGCTGAGCTGTAACACAAGTTTCGTTATGATCTTATACATCTTATACTTATAGTCATACATTAAATGCCCCAAAACATCAAGTTCCACTTCGACTTATAGCCATCACCAAGCACGTTTTTTACTGCTGACCCCAAGCCATTTAAGCCTCTGCTTTGAATGTACTGCTGTATCGATCTCTGCTGTAATTGCAACCATTGGAATGATTTCGGAACATATTTGTTTTACTGTTTTGAACTTCATGTTATTTGAGACGAGAAAGAATTCAGTAATGTTGCTTCACACATGGATATATAATAAGTTATATATTCATATTCTTTTATGTCAGGCTATCATTGAGCACCGTAAGCTTGCTGTAGACTTAGCAGAGGTTATTATCAAGTGGGAGCTACAGAGGATCAAAGACGAACAAGAGCAAGTCATCGAGGTAGATAACACTCTCTAAACAAACACATCGTTTGACCAAAAACCAATCCCATTTAATGTCAACAAAGGGGTTTTATTTCATTTGTAGCAACAATCAAATCGCCCAGGTGTGGCACAGGCCAGAACTTTGCGGCACAAACACATCGTTTAACCAAAAACCAATCCTATTTAATGTCAACAAAGGGGTTTTATTTCATTTGTAGCAACAATCAAATCGCCCAGGTGTGGCACAGGCCAGAACTTTGCGGCACAAACACATCGTTTAACCAAAAACCAATCCTATTTAATGTCAGCAAAGGGGTTTTATTTCATTTGTAGCAACAATCAAATCGCCCAGGTGTGGCACAGGCCAGAACTTTGCGGCACAAACACATCGTTTAACCAAAAACCAATCCTATTTAATGTCAGCAAAGGGGTTTTATTTCATTTGTAGCAACAATCAAATCGCCCAGGTGTGGCACAGGCCAGAACTTTGCGGCACAAACACATTCCACACCATAAATGTTTGAGTGCTGGGCGACTTTTAGTGCAGTCTTCGGTGTAGCCTGAGTATCAGGCCTTCTGGGGAATGGGGAGGGAAGGGAGTACTGAAGGGGGAAGGAAGAGGGAAACGAAGGCTTTTCTTCCTTTCTCTCTCCCTCTTCTCCCCCCTAGAAAAAGCCTGACTCAGTATGATACTCAGGCTATCTTCGGTGTACAAACATAACTGGAAACATGTTGCCCACGAATTGAGTGATTTTTAAACACGAAACCGCGCTATAAAAGGGCCTGTGCCAGGCAGCTAACACCTTCAGTTGTCAGTCATCCATCGTACTGTCAAGAGCTCTGCATCGTAACAATGGGCGCGAAATTTAAATTCAAAAAATTGAATTTCAAATTGTTGACTTTCTTCGTTCTTTTAATAACATCAAGAACTCATTTTCAAAATCTTGTTATTAGTTTTGAATGATCAGTTTTGAAAATATTGATATTTAGCTCAATATTTAGCGAAGTCCAGTTGAATAATAATAATGAACTTTGAGTCGTTCAATACGACATGAATACGAAGATGTTACTCCACCATTTCAAATTGATTCAACTGAGCTGGAAAGGTGTGAAATGAAGGCGGTCCAGTCCCTTTTATAGCGCGATTTCGTGTTTAACTACTTTTTGGGAGGAAAAGGGACTTGCCATCACCATTCATTTTTGATATTTACTGTTTAGTTTTCATGCCAAAACCGAACTCATCTGTATCTCTATTTCTTTCCCAACAATAACTGGTATTTTCCTCTTTTTTGTCTTTTATTGTCGTACAGATTGAGCCACTAACACCAGTAAGTGATGTAGCGTTTTTAAACCATTCCTGAAACTTTAATCAGTATTTAAAATGTTCTTGTTCTTCTTTTTCCATTGCTTAACAATACGTGCTTCCTTGTTTGTGACATCGTAGGGTTCTTTGAAACGCCCTGCTGAGGATCCCAGTACACCCCAAGATACGAAACGAACTCGTTCTTTATCACAGGTAATGAGTCAGAAGCTGATGAGGAATGCCTTGTTATGGACATCAACATGGCCGCCACGACGTCACGTACAAACTAGCAAATTCCCTCACTAGTTCAAACCAACCGTTAGCTTTCCTAATACTACACAGATGTTAGAACTGACAGCGCGTATATGGTGAATGAAAATCATATTACCTGGCAAGGTCTTCAAATCGTGTAGCTGCATAAAAGTCCTGGCTATTGTTCTATTGTCGTTCTGTGTATTGTTATTACATAAGAGCAGTAGCCAGGACAATTTGTGCAGCAACACGAAGACCTTGCCAGGTAATATGATTATATATACGCGCTGTCAGTTCTAACATCTGTGCAGTATTAGTAAAGCTAACGGTTGGTTTGAACTAGTGAGGGAATTTGCTAGTTTGTACGTGACGTCGTGTCGGCCATGTTGATGTCCATAGCAAGGCATTCCTCATCAGCTTCTGTTGTTTGTACCAACAACACACCACAAAATATGGCCGCTGCGTCTTTGTACTTTTTAAAGATCTTTTTAAAAATCTCCAGGGATTGATTGCAAACCAGAATTCTCTTTGTCTTCATTCCATATTTTCAACCCAAAACACTTCTGCAATTAGGTATCTAATATACCTTTTGGTATATATAGAAAATCATGGTAATAGCAATAATTTGAAATAATTTATCTACTGTACTAGACTGCCGCTGCTACCCGAGTTGCTGTTGCTATTCAAGAAAGCAAGCTGAAGTCACCATTAGAGAAACACCATTCAGATGCTCTGGTTAATTTTCTGTTGAGGATTGCATGTCAGGTAGAGTTAACGCCCATGAAAATGGACCCGTCATTCGTTCAGGACTTGTTGCGTATTTTGTTTTACGCAACAAATCAGGTTGAAACATGTTTATTGTGTTGTTAATGCAAACTGCCCGTCCGTGGTAAATCCAATCAACTACAGAATAATCACATCTGGAGGCATAACGTACTAACTCCTCATGATTGTAAGCTGCTCGGCTGCCATGCGCGCCTTTCGTATGCAGCCCGAAAAAGTCATCCATCGGTTGTAAAGCGCATTGAGACAATCTGAAATGCCTATATATATAGAACTTATATTATTATCATCATCATAATAATAATAATAATAATATTTTTTATTTATGATCATCATCATTATCATTGTTGTTATTATTTTATTATTCTAATTTATTGTATCTAAACGGGTATTATTGTTGTAAGAAGTGGTTACTATGGACGTAATGTTCTCTAGTCTGAACGCAGTACTTACGAGATATTGGCTAACATGCGCCTTGTTTCTTGCAGGTGAATGAACCATCGACTGCAGTGGGATCACAAGGCGAAAGCCTGTCACGCCGTTGTGTGATACTTTTAAAAACGACCCTTAAAACTGATTTATGGCCTGGTAAGTCCGTCAAATAACCACAATCATTTCTAAAATCATAGAGTCGTTTTTGTATGAGTGGGAAGTAGTTACGGTATACGGTTCTTGCCGTGCCGTGCGGCGACCGTGCAGTGACCGTGCCGTGTCCAAACATTCTGATTGGTTGAGCAATGATCTTGCGCACTGTGATTGGTTGAATAGAATGTCTTCGATTCCGTACCGTGGCCGTAATTCCGTGCCGTAGGTTTCCCACTCAATAGAAAATGACTCTATGTGTCCATGTTGGATGACGTCATCAAAGAAAAAATCCCACATGTGTTAGATTTGTGACAATGTATTTGACATGTATTTGTGGCAGGACCCAAAACTTGGCTACAATGTGATACTGCCAGAAATATTTTATATCTTCCACCATTTTTTTTTTTCAAAATTGATATAATAACAATATCCAACTTTATCGGTTACCTTGATGATAGTTTAAAAAGAGCCTCCGTCAAAGTAGATTATTTGAAAAATGCAACTTTGAGAACACTTTGGAAATACAATCTTATCTTACCTGTGTGTGGATGGTCAGTGAAAATGCGCATTGCTACGGGACCTTAGATTAACAGTAAAATAAAGTTTATTATTATTAGTACTGATTGACTTTGTCTTAGGTGCCGATTTACGTGTTGTTTGGCTGGACAAACTGCTTGTAACGGTGGTAAGTGATTACTCGTGTACATGTAAATACTTAATATTTGACAAATAGAGACGTTTTCGTATGAGTGGGAAGTAGTTACGGTTCGGTTCGGCGCGCCTTGCGGTGACCGTGCCGTGCGTTGACAGTGCTTTGCGGTGACCGTGCTGTGTCCAAGCATTCTGATTGGTTGAGCAATGATTTTGCGCGCTGTGATTGGTTGAATACGGGTGCTTTCCATTTGTTCAAAAGATTCGGTTGGGGTGACCGATGCATAATGGTAAGAACTTTTCCACTCACGTAGCAAACCACATGGAATGGGAGCTTACCATTAATGCTTTGATCCGTTTGGATGTGGAATGTATTCTGTGGGAACCCTGAGAGAACTGGAACCGAGAGATTCCACGAGATTCCATCAAATGGCTCAGAAATTTCCAGTTGGTTCGTTCCAACCTCGAAAGGTTGTCCACATTTTTCGGTTGGAATTTCCGGAAAATTAACCAAACCATTTAATTCCTAACCGAAATTACCGGTTTTTCGAACAAATGGAAAGCACCCTATAGATGTCTTCGATTCCATACCGTTTCCCACTCATACGAAAACGACTCTAACAGTTTTTGTTCTTCATTCCATAGGAGCAAACACCTGCAGCAAACTACGCTAATGTTTGCACTGCCATCGAAATCCTGACATATCTACTGTCAGTCCTGGTATGTATTTGCACATTGAATACCAATCTCGTCCCCAGAGCCTGCGTTACTTTCGGCCAGCGGCGAAGAACGTAGGCTCTGGCATAATCCATTTTTGAGACAATTTGATTGGCTATTCCATTTTAGAAACTACGCACGCGCAAGATTCCGGAAATGAAATATATCCAATGAACATTGAGTTGTCAAAACAACCCGGTGCCCCAACTTCCGTTCAAAGCAAAAAATAACATTTTTCAACGGTTTCATTGAATGTTATTTTTTTTAAATCTTGTATTCGTGTTTCAACACATGTCGCCTCTGCAATAAATATCTAAGCACAGAGAAAAATCCAGTTTATCTAAGCTTATATGTATCTCGAAGTGTCTTGAAAAGTTTTCAAGCGAAGCTCAAAATTATAACACGAAGAAAGTACATATGTCGATCGTAGCCTCTGGAACCAGGGTAGTATTCTTTAGGCTAGCAACTGAAAGTGCCAATCGAGGTGCTTACGAAGGCGAAAGATTCAAAAGAAATACATTTAAAGAGGAGAGAACCAGAGATGAAGATGATAGATTCAAATAATTAATTGACTGTAGACACGAGTAAATATAAACCCGTAGCGTAGGAAGAACTGTTCGCGTATCCTTCTGCTGTAAAACCACTGCTTTAATAAAGACTTCAGATACTGCGCTTCTTTCACTGTTATATCTTCTTTACCAAGTGCTTTTGAAGCGTACTCTATTCCCTTGTGAAACCTTTCGATATGGATTCCACTGAAACCTGAATCGACAACAACCAACTGCCGTGCTAACTTGCGCGTGCGCTCTAAAACCGGAAGAACAAGAAATCCTGTTCCCAAAAATGGATTATGCCAGAGCCTACGTTCTTCGCCGCTGGCCGAAAGTAACGCAGGCTCTGGGGACGAGATTGATTGAATACATTTAGAACAAGCGTTCACTCGGCGGGCTTCAGCAATGAGCAATGAGCCTTCGGTTTCCTCAGCGGCACAGAGCGTATGCGCCTTGGTACCCAGTTGGCGATGTGTGGCCATGAGAAAAAGAAAGCTCATTTTTCAACCCGGCGTGCCATAGGCAACCCGCCGAGTAATTAATACATAGAATCATTAACAACAGACCCTGGTCAAACCTATGTACCATGTACTTATTGACGGAGGGCCGCACGGGGATAACATAGGCAACCCGCCGAGTAATTAATACATAGAATCATTAACAACAGACCCTGGTCAAACCTATGTACCATGTACTTATTGACGGAGGGCCGCACGGGGATAACATATGGATCGATGGTCGTGATGTACAGAACAAGAACAAAATATTTTCTTTCCCATATGACAGATTAGTAAACGTTTTTCTCGTGCTTTGAGAGATAGCGAGTAGGTTTCGTGGGTTTTTCGAGCCAGGCTTACGAACAGCCAATATAGGCCGTAAAAATGTTTTCGCAAATAAACCCGCTCCGTAGGTTTTATCAGTTCGGGATTGATTCACGGCAACCTGTACGGAGCAAATGATAATAAATGGCGAGTGATAATAAACTCCTATTTGTGTTACATAGCCTCAACAGACCATCCTGACGCTCTTCAAGCCATTACAACGTGGAATAGCTACATGTATGATGTGCCAAAACACCAAGGTACGTTTGTCTGTCTGTCTGTCTGTCTGTCTGTCTGTCTGTCTGTCTGTCTGTCTGTCTGTCTGTCTGTCTGTCTGTCTGTCCATCCCATGTAGACTTGGATTTTGTTTGACCATGCCTTATCAGTCTCGTCCTTGATGTATTACAAACAGGCTACTGAATCTTATTTACTCATTTCAGGTCATTCGAGCCATCCACACTTTGTTAGGGAGACTCATGACATTGTTCCCGCTCGATCCTAGTAAGTAGATTGAACTTGATATGCATGCCTGCTGATTATCGAAGTTTAAATTTTGAAAATCCAACAAAATCGAGCGGAGTTACGGCAAGTCAAAGTGATCCAGATTTCTATAAATGTTGCAGAGTTTGTCCCAAAAAATGGCGGATGACAGCGTGAACTGGCTTATTTCAAAACTGGGGTCAATTCAATAAAACTTCTACAACTGTAATTTACAGCTATTGTTCTTGGCAGTTAAAACAATAGCTACACTTGTAAATTACATGTTGTAAAATTTTATTGAATTGACCCCAGTATAGCCTATCCATTGTGCTGGAGAAAGAACGTTGAATCCATTCAAGTGATATTTCCACTAGTCTTTCATCGAAGGCAAACACCTCGAAAAACTTGTAACTAATTGAGCCAATCAAAAGACTCGAACCCATTCTTCCAACATTTTCCACATACCGGGTTATACGATCAGTGGGTCCCAGAATCAGTTTAGTAAGGTACATTTTGTATGTTGTCAGCTGCCACAAAGTACGAGGAACTAGAAGGTTTGTACAACAATATTGGCAAAGTCATTTGTGATGGGCTGACCAACTTTGAAAGGTGAGGTATCAAGATTATTCGAACCCTTATTTAACTCCACTTTTCGTGCCAGCATGGGGGGTTCCTATGGCAACCATCTTGTAGGTTGGCAACAGGCAAACAATCTTGAATGAGAAAAGATGTCATTTCCTTGAAGGTGCGGTAATACGGGCAACAAAATCGTGCAACTTGTCGCGCAACATTGTTGCGTTGCAAGTTGCAGAGCAATGTTTCTCGTATTACCACCGTTCGCGCAACTTGTCGCGCAACATTTTCTATGAAGTTTTTTTACAGACAAAATGTTGAAAGTGTCTAAATCGATGTTATATGCAATACAACATAAATGAAGGTGCATACATCAGTTTTATACGTCAATACATCGATGTTATACATTTATACAACGATTTCTTAGGAATAAATCTAAGCTGAAGCATCTCTACAACTAAAAGATGATTTCTCAACTAAAAGATGATTTCTCATACAACTAAAAGATGATTTCTCATACAACTAAAAGATGATTTCTCATACAACTAAAAGATGATTTCTCATACAACTAAAAGATGATTTCTCATACAACTAAAAGATGATTTCTCATACAACTAAAAGATGATTTCTCATACAACTAAAAGATGATTTCTCATACAACTAAAACGTGAGGAAGTGACGTCACTCATAACCAGGCTTCCCCCAACCGGGAACTGAATAAAACAAAATAGCGTCTGGAGCAAGAATGGCTTCCAGATCCTTCCAGACAGAGAGGTTTTTTACTGAACTTGTGAGGTTTATTGAAAGAGCACAACAGCTACAAGGGACTGGACATGATTCTCCAGATTTCATCATTTGTCGACTTGAAGAATATGAAAGAACTCTGAATGTTCTTACGATCATTCCAACAAGAAATTCAGTTAATCGATGGCCATGCATGTTTCGATTTATATCTATGAAGTGAATAGTGGGATGTTTCAGTATTTTGTGATTTGAGCTTCGCCTTTGCGATTTATAAAGGTTTGACTGAAATCGTGATATGTTTTAAAATGCAGTGACGTCAGATTGTTCAGTTTAATTTATTATACAAAAGCGTCCTTGTGAAAATTATTGACAGTTTTTAATGTCGCACTCAGAGATCTAGAGGGTATGTAGGGATTGTTGTGTTTGTAGTGTCGATTAATTTATTGATAATTAATGTCAAATAAACGAGTACTTCGCTACGTGCTGATGCTTGTCAACATGTGTCTTTTGTTGTCTAAATTTTCGCTGAATTTTTTCATGTAGCTGTTGTGTTCTTAAAACCTCACAAGTTCAGTAATAAACCTCTCTGTCTGGAAGGATCTGGAAGCAGTTCTGGAAGTATATATTCTTAGAATATATTCTTGCTCCAGACGCCATTTTGTTTTATTTTCCCGGTTGGGGGAAGCCTGGTTATGAGTGACGTCACTTCCTCACGTTTTAGTTATATGAGAAATCATCTTTTAGTTGTATGAAAAATCATCTTTTAGTTGTATGAGAAATCATCTTTTAGTTGTATGAGAAATCATCTTTTAGTTGTATGAGAAATCATCTTTTAGTTGTATGAGAAATCATCTTTTAGTTGTATGAGAAATCATCTTTTAGTTGTATGAGAAATCATCTTTTAGTTGTATGAGAAATTTTTAGTTGTATGAGAAATCATCTTTTAGTTGTATGAGATGTTGTATGAGAAATCATCTTTTAGTTGTATGTAGTTGTATGAGAAATCATCTTTTAGTTATGAGAAATCATCTTTTAGTTGTATTCTTTTAGAGAAATCATCTTTTAGTTGTATGAGAAATCATCTTTTAGTTGTATGAGAAATGTTGTATAAAATCATCTTTTAGTTGTATGAGAAATCATCTTTTAGTTGTATAAAAATCATCTTTTAGTTGTATGAGACACATCTTTTAGTTGTATGAGAAATCATCTTTTAGTTGTATGAGAAATCATCTTTTAGTTGTATGAGAAATCATCGATTTAGTTGTAGAGATGCTTCAGCTTAGATTTATTCCTAAGAAATTTTGTATAAATGTATAACATCGATGTATTGACGTATAAAACTGATGTATGCACCTTCATTTAAAATATGTTGTGTTGCAGGATTTAGCAAACACTTCATAATTTTCGTGTTGCAGGTTGCAAAACTTTGTTGCGGAAAGTAGAAGCTCTTTCTACTTCATGCAACAAAGTTTTGCAACCTGCAACACGAAAATTTAATTTGTTGCGCGACAAGTTGCGCGAAAGATGGTAATACGAGAAATGTTGCGCGACAAGTTGCACGATTTTGTAATTTATTATTATAATATTTTGCACCACAAGATGGCTGCCGTAGGAACTCTCTATATAGAAGTTACAGTACATTGTAATAAACCTCGAACTGATCAGGACATGAATCATCTCAATGTCTACCTTTAATCCACGAGTTTACCAGAGGGTGCCTTTGATCTGATAACGATGGTGTACAACTTGTAATAAACCACGTGTTTTGTTTACAGGGCTGCAAATGCTGCAACATCGATCTTGTATGGTCCTCTGATGATGCTCAAAGCCGCCTGTATGCATAACCCTTCATATATAGACAAGTGAGTAGTATATATGTATGATATGTACATGGGCCATAATTCATGTTATGGACCTCACACTAGGTTGATCAACTATATATTACGTTCTAAATCATTAGTACAAATGGTAATGTTTGAGTGTAATTTCTGTTCCAGTTTAATGAATCCGTTCATGCGAGCACTTCAAAGAATGCACAAAGACCACATCAATGCTGTGCTAGGAGAAAGTACAGGTAATACTACTTGTCACGTGACAAAATGTTCACCCAAGACCCACAAAATCATCATAAACTAGAAAGAGCACGCTGAAAGTAGTAAATGTGGAAAGTTTGAAACGATTTACGTAGACAGGACAAAAGTTACAATCCTGCAAAGTTTGCGGTCTCTATAATAATACTAATTACTCTATAAGGATTTGTAGTGGGTTTTTGGCTTGGAGGGCAAGGCGGGCGAGTGTGGATAAAGACGCTTTCGTCCTCTCGCGTCATGGTACTTATTGAGCATTTTTGCTTGTCAGTATCCTAATTAGAACGATAGAGTCGTTTTCGTATGAGTGGGAAGTAGTGTTAGAAAGGGACTTCTCTTGGTAAAGCTTGGTACCGTTCGAAGGTTGTTTTATTGTTACTGCTGCTTCTAACTCATACTGATTTTACAAGCTAAAACTGTTCGTATATATAATGACTGTTGTCATCTAATTTGTTTACAATAATCTATATCAGTTTCGTGCATGTTTGTGATTATCGTATTGTAAGCTGATTATAGATCATAACAGTGAAACACGTAATTGATTCACGAAGCAAACTAGATATTTAGTATACAGTAGCTAGAGTTCAAGACACTGTGTTAAAGTTATACTGTTAGATAGCAATAATTATAAGTTATCTAGTTGTGTTGAAATATTATTAGCATAAACGAGAAAAAGAACATCTAACATAGTTTAGTGTTTCTAGTCATATTGGGTAACTGCATGAAACAACATGAAACAGGTGAACTTTAAATGATAAAAATTAGCTTAGTGTAAAGGCAGATATATTCTAGTCCTAATAGGATAGAACGTTAGTAGTATTAATTCAATATCCTAGCAAACGAGAGAACACAGTCTCCACGCTGTCTAATAGGATTTTAGGAATTAAGGCATAATTTATGCTATCAGAAAGACTGTGATTTGGACTCTGATTTCTCTAGCATAACATCTTGGAGTAACGTTGAGAGTACTCTAGTCTCTGTTTGAGAAAGCTTTAACTGATCAGTGTGAACTGACCACTGACTAAGCCTTTGAGACTTTGGCCAGAATAAAATGATAGAATATCTATCATAACAGTAGTTACGGTACGGTTCGTGCCGTGCCGTGCAGTGACCGTGCCGTGTCCAAGCATTCTGATTGGTTGAGGAATGATTTTGCGCGCTGTGATTGGTTGAATAGAATGTCTTCGATTCCGTACCGTAACTCCGTGCAGTAGGTTTCCCACTCGTACTAAAACGACTCTAATTAATGCACAGAGCTTTACGACTACTTGTGTCTTTAAAACAAAAAAATCCCTAAAATCGTTCTGGTCTTCGTTTTGTGGAAACCTTTTCGTAATAAGTTCTGATATTGTGTCCAGGTGCCAGTGAAATGCTGATCTTGTGCTTGGAGCTGATCAAGAACAGAATAGGAGTCATGACAGCTGAAATACGAAAACACTTCTTCACCATTGTTGTCACGTTGATCGAGAAGTCACCGGTAATACTGCCAATGGCACTTTATTTTATTTTAGTATTATTTTTTGATAAAGAAACTATATATGATGAGTATGCACAACAAATGTTTGGGAAAAATCGAGTGCGCCTCGAGTGGGATTCGAACCCACGACAGCCCGATTTCATGACAGGTGCTCTACCCACTGAGTTATCGGGCAACTACAGTGGCGTGGAGTTCAAATTAGCTCTAAGACACTGATTTTAACCGAACATTTGCTCCCAGGCCTCACGGAACTGGGTATTATTTTTTAGTATTATTTTATTTTACAATTTGTCAAAAGGCAGACGAAGAAACAATAGGGCACGAAGTCCCCTACAATGCTCTCCACCCATCTAAACCCCGATAAATGCAGTTCTCAACCAACCCCACTTTCATGTCAAACTTCCTTGCAATATCGCATGTAACCTGGTCAGGTTTTGTGTTCACTATTTCATCTGTTAAGCTTTAGGATGGTTTGCTCGAAATATAAAGCATGCATAAATTATGTATTATATTATTTATATATTTTTAGTTAGGGTATATTTTAAATTTTAATATTTTAGGATAGGATATATATAAGGGGGGAGGGGTTGGGGAAATTAGGTGGGGCTTTGGGTTTGGGCATGGGCATGGGCATGGGTGTAGATTATAGGTAGATAGGTGTCCTCAATTAGTTTACACTTGTGTAAGCTAGGTAAATAATCGACACGTTAATAAAGGTTGTTATTATTATTATGCCGAGCAACACAAGCATAACCATAATAACTTGTGTCGTGTGTAAAATGGTCCCAATGCAAGCATAAGCACAGGATATGGAGAACGTTTGTTAGTTGCTCTTATGCTTGCGTTTTTCAGTGAACAGTTTTTTTTTTTGACGAAGTTGCGAGAATAAGATAGATATAGATGATAGACTCCTGTGAAACTGTCTCTTTTGAATGAGAGGCGGATATTACTTAAGAACGCTGTAGTTTCATCCGATACAGCTAATATGAAACTCCGAGTTTCCTAATGTCAGTAAGCTGAAGTCGGTTCACGAATTCGAAGTCTCACTTGATCAGTTCATCAAGCGACGAGATGTTTTTCCTAAAACTAAAGTGGCAGAATTGCCGCCATGCAGCAAGCTGAAAGTTCAGCTGAAGTCTCTCAGGTCTAGTTCAAACTGCGTTACTGCTCTACTGAATGAAGACGATGGCATGAAATAATCTTAATGATCGTTTCCCCCCCCAATTGTAATGTTATTCTGCTGTTGTTTTGTTGAGTTCGTTGTTGTTGTTGTTTGTTCATTCGCTGCACAATACGTAAACGTGACACTGTTAGTCCTTTCAATAAAAATAATGTTGTTGACAGTTGTTGTTTCTCTTGTTAATAAAGCGAGGCTGTTGTCGTTTCTCTTAATAATAATGAGTTGTTGTTGTGGTTGTTGTGTTGTTGTGTTGTTTCTCTTGTTAATATACATTTAGCACGGTTGTTGTTCTCTCTAAATTGTTGTTGTTGTTGTTGTTTCTCTGGCACCCATGTAATGCTGTTGTTGTTTCTCTTCCAATAAATGTACGCTGTTGTTGTTTTGTGCTCGTTGTACGGTTTGTTGTAATGTACACGTTGTTGTTGCATGTTGTTGTACACGTGATTGTTGCTGTTGCTCTACAATGTTTAATAATGTGAATGTTGTTGTTTCTCTCTGTTAATAATAACTGTTATTGCTGTTTGTTGTTGTTGTTGTGCTCGTGCTGTTGTTGTTGTTTCTCTTGTTTGTTAATAATTTGTTGTTGTTGTTGTTGTTGTGCTCTTGTTCCATGTAAAACCTTTTCTTGTTAATAATAATGTCGTTGTTGTTGTGCTCGTTGTTGCTGTTGTTGTTGTTTCTCGTGTTAATAATAATGTTATTGCTGTTGTTGTTGTTGTTGTGCTCGTTGCTGTTGTTGTTGTTGTTGTTTCTCTTGTTAATAATAATGTTATTGCTGTTGTTGTTGTGCTAACCACCTTGTTGTTGTTTTGTCTCTTGTTAAAGATAATGTAGTTGTTGTGCTCGTTGTTGCTGTTGTTGTTGTTTCTCTTGTTAAATAATAATGTCGTTGTTGTGCTCGTTGTGTTGTTGTTGTTGTTGTTTCTCTTGTTAATGTAATGTTATTGTGTAGTTTCTCTTGTTAATAATATAGTGTGGTTGTTGTTGTTGTGCTGTTGTTGTTGCTAGGTTGTTGTTTCTCTTGTTAATAAATAATGTTATTTGTTTATGCTCGTTGTTGCTGTTGTTGTTGTTTCTCTTGTTAATAATAATGTTATTGCTGTTGTTGTTTCTCTTGTTAATAATAATGTTGGTTATGGTGCTCGTTTGTTAGTTGTTGTTGTTGCTTGCTTGTTAATAATAATGTTATTGCTGTTGTTGTTTCTCTTGTTAATAATAATGTCGTTGTTGTTGTGTGCTCGTTGTTGTTGTTGTTGTTTCTCTTGTTAAACTGTCTGTTTTGAATGTTTGTTGTTGTTGTTGTTATCTTGTTGCTGTTGTTGTTTTTGTTTGTGCTCGTTACTGTTGTTGTTGTTGTTTTTTGACTTGTTAATAATAATGTTGCGCTGCGATGTTGTTGCTCGTTGTCGTTGTTGTTTGTTGTTGTTGTGTTGTTTCTAAAGTTAATAATAATGTTTTGTCTTTGTTGTTGTATGTTGTGCTCGTGTTCAGATTAGTATTGTTGTTGTTGTTGTGTTTTTCGCTATTTATGTTGTTTGTGTTGTGTTGTTGATGATGGTTGTAATCTTAATGTTTCTCTTGTTAATAATAATGTAATTGTTGTTGTGTTGCTGTTGTTGTTGTTGTTGTTGTGTTGTTGTTGTTGTTGCTGTTGTTGTTTCTCTTGTTGTTGTGCTAATAATGTTGTTTGTTGTTGTTTGTTTCTCTTGTTAATAATAATAATGTTGTTGTGTTGTTGTTGTTTCTCTTGTTAATAATAATGTTGTTGCTGTTGTTGTTTCTCTTGTTAATAATAATGTCGTTGTTGTTGTGCTCGTTGTTGCTGTTGTTGTTGTTGTTTCTCTTGTTAATAATAATGTTATTGCTGTTGTTGTTGTTGTGCTCGTTGTTGTGTTGTTGTTGTTTCTCTTGTTAATAATAATGTTGTTGCTGTTGTTGTTTCTCTTGTTAATAATAATGTTATTGCTGTTGTTGTTGTTGTGCTCGTTGTTGTTGTTGTTGTTGTTGTTTCTCTTGTTAATAATAATGTTGTTGTTGTTGTAGTTGTTGTTGTGCTCGTTTTTGCTGTTGCTGTTGTTGTTTCTCTTGTTAATAATAATGTTGTTGCTGTTGTTGTTTCTCTTGTTAATAATAATGTTATTGCTGTTGTTGTTGTTGTTTGTGTGCTCGTTGCTGTTGTTGTTGTTGTTGTTTCTCTTGTTAATAATAATGTTATTGCTGTTGTTGTTGTTGTGCTCGTTGTTGCTGTTGTTGTTGTTTCTCTTGTTAATAATAATGTCGTTGTTGTTGTGCTCGTTGTTGCTGTTGTTGTTGTTTCTCTTGTTAATAATAATGTTATTGTTGTTGTTGTTGTTGTGCTCGTTGTGTTGTTGTTGTTGTTGTTTTCTCTTGTTAATAATAATGTTATTGCTGTTGTTGTTGTGCTCGTTGTTGCTGTTGTTGTTGTTGTTCTCTTGTTAATAATAATGTTTGTTGCTCGTTGTTGTTTGTTGTTGTTTCTCTTGTTAATAATAATGTTATTGTTGTGTTGTTGTTGTTGTGCTCGTTGTTGTTGTTGTTGTTGTTTCTCTTGTTAATAATAATGTCGTTGTTGTTGTCGTTGTGCTCGTTGTTGCTGTTGTTGTTGTTTCTCTTGTTAATAATAATGTTTGTTGCTGTTGTTGTTGTTGTTGTGTTGTTTCTCGTTAATAATAATGTTGTTGTTGTTGTTGTTGTCTCTTGTTAATAATAATGTCGTTGTTGTTGTGCTCGTTGTTGCTGTTGTTTGTTGTTTCTCTTGTTAATAATAATGTTATTGCTGTTGTTGTTTCTCTTGTTGTTGTGTCTTGTTGTTGTTCGTTGTTGTTGTTGTTTTTCTCTTGTTAATAATAATGTTGTTGCTGTTGTTGTTGTTGTTGTGCTCATTGCTGTTGTTGTGTTGTTGTTGTTGTTGTGTTGTTGTTTTGTTGTTGTGTTGTTATTGCTGTGTTGTTGTTTCTCTCTTGTTAATAATAATGTTGTTGTTGTTGTTGTTGTTGTTGCTCATTGCTGTTGTTTTTGTTGTTGTTGTTGTTGTGCTTTGCGTTGTTGTTGTTGTTGTTTTTCTCTTGTTAATAATAATAATGTTGTTGCTGTTGTTGTTGTTGTTGTTTGCTGTTGTTGTTGTTGTTGTTGTTTCTCTTGTTGCTGTTGTTGTTGTTTCTCTTGTTAATAATAATGTTTGTTGCTGTTGTTTCTCTTGTTAATAATAATGTTGTTGTTGTTGTTCGTTGTTGTTGTTGTTGTTGTTGTTTCTCTTGTTAATAATAATGTTTTGTTGTTGTTGTTGTTTGTGTTGCTCATTGTTGTTGTTGTTTCTTGTTAATAATGTTGTTGTTGTTGTTGTTGTGCTCGTTGTTGTTGTTGTTGTAATGTTGTTTCTCTTGTTAATAATAATGTCGTTGTTGTTGTTGTTGTTGTTGTTGCTGTTGTGTTGTTGTTGTTTGTTGTTGTTGTTGTTGTCTCTTGTTAATAATAATGTTGTTCTTGTTGTGCTCGTTGTTGTTGTTGTTGTTGTTGTTGTTGTTAATCATTGTTGTTGTTGTTGTTGTTGTTCTTGTTGTGCTCGTGTTGTTGTTGTTGTTGTTGTCTTCTTGTTAATAATAATGTTGTGTTGTTGTTGTGTTGTTGTTGCTCGTTGTTGTTGTTGTTGTTGTTTCTCTTGTTAATAATAATGTTGTTGTTGTTGTTGTGCTCGTTGTTGTTGTTGTTGTTGTTGTTGTTGTTGTTGTTGTTGTTGTTGTTGTTGTCGTGTTGTTGTTGTTGTTTTCTCTTGTTAATAATAATGTTGTTGTTGTTGTTGTGCTCGTTGTTGTTGTTGTTGTTCGTTGTTGTTGTTGTTGTTGTTGTGTTGTTGTTGTGCTGTTGTTGTTGTTGTTGTTTCTCTTGTTAATAATGTTGTTGTTGTTGTTGTTGTTGTTCTTTTGTTAATAATAATGTTGTTGCTGTTGTTGTTTCTCTTGTTAATAATAATGTTGTGTTGTTGTTGTTGTTGTGCTGTGCGTTGTTGTTGTTGTTGTTGTTCTCTTGTTAATAATAATGTTGTTGTTGTTGTTGTTGTGTTCGTTGTTGCTGTTGTTGTTGTTGTTTCTTGTTGTTAATAATAATGTTTAATAATAATGTTGCTGTTGTTGTTTTGTTGTTGTTGTGCTCGTTGTTGCTGCTGTTGTTGTTGTTTCTTGTTTGTTAATAATAATGTTGTTGCTTGTTGTTGTTTCTCTTGTTAATAATAATGTTATTGCTGTTGTTGTTGTTGTGCTCGTTGCTGTTGTTGTTGTGTTGTTTGTTGTTGTCTCTTGTTAATAATAATGTCGTTGTTGTTGTGCTCGTTGTTGCTGTTGTTGTTGTTTCTCTTGTTAATAATAATGTTTTGTTGTTCGTTGTTGTTGTTGTTGTTTCTCTTGTTAATAATAATGTTTATTGTTTGTTGTTGTTGCTCGTTGTTGTTGCTGTTGTTGTTGTTTTCTCTGTTAATAATAATGTTGTTGCTGTTGTTGTTTCTCTTGTTAATGTTAATAATGTTATTGCTGTTGTTTGTTGTGTGCTCGTTGCTGTTGTTGTTGTTGTTGTTGTTTTCTCTTGTTAATAATAATGTTGTTGCTGTTGTTGTTGTTGTGCTCGTTGTTGTTGTTGTTGTTGTTGTTGTCTCTTGTTAATAATAATGTTATTGCTGTTGTTGTTGTTGTGTGCTGTTGCTGTTGTTGTTGTTGTTTCTCTTGTTAATAATAATGTCGTTGTTGTTGTGCTCGTGTTGTTGCTGTTTGTTGTTGTTTCTCTTGTTAATAATAATGTTGTTGCTGTTAATAATAATGTTGTTGTTGTTGTTGTTGTTGTTGTTGTTGTTGTTGTTTCTCTTGTTAATAATAATGTTGTTGCTGTTGTTGTTGTTGTTGTGCTCGTTGCTGCTCATTGCTGTTGTTGTTGTTGTTGTTGTTTCTCTGTTTAATAATGTTTGCTGTTGTTGTTGTTTGTTGTTGTTAATAATAATGCTGTTGTGTTGTTGTTGTTGTTGTTGTGCTCGTTGTTGTTGTTGTTGTTGTTTCTCTTGTTAATAATAATGTTGTTGCTGTTGTTGTTGTTGTTGTTGTTCAATGCTGTTGTTGTTGTTGTTGTTGTGCTCGTTGTTGTTGTTGTTGTTGTTTCTCTTGTTAATAATAATAATGTTGTTGTTGTTGTTGTGCTCGTTTGTTGCTGTTGTTGTTGTTGTGCTGTTGTTGTTGTTGTTGTTGTTTGTGCTTGTTGTGTTGTTGTTGTTGTGCTCTGTTGTTGCTGTTGTTGTTTCTCTCTTGTTATTAATAATGCTGTTGTTGTTGTGCTCGTTGTTGTTGTTGTTGTGCTCGTTGTTGTTGTTGTTGTTGTTGTGCTCGTTGTTGCTGTTGTTGTTGTGCTCGTTGTTGTTGTTTGTCTTGTTAATAATAATGTTGTTGTTGTGCTCGTTGTTGTTGCTGTTGTTGTTGTTGTTTCTCTTAATAATAATGATGTTGCTGTTGTTGTTTTTCTCTTGTTAATAATAATGTTGTTGTTGTTGTTGTGCTCGTTGCTGTTGTTTTTGTTGTTTCTCTTAATAATAATGGTGTTGCTGTTGTTGTTTCTCTTGTTAATAATAATGTTGTTGTTGTTGTTGTGCTCGTTGCTGTTGTTGTTGTTGTTTCTCTTGTTAATAATAATGTTGTTGTTGTTGTTGTTGTTGTGCTCGTTTTTGCTGTTGTTGTTGTTGTTTCTCTTGTTAAAAATAATGTTGTTGCTGTTGTTGTTTCTCTTGTTAAAAATAATGTTGTTGTTGTGTTCATTGCTGTTGTTTTTGCTGTTATTGTTGCTGCTGCTGTTGTTGCTGCTGCTGTTGTTGTTGTGGTCATTGCTGTTCGTGTTGTTGTTTCTCTTGCTGTTATTGCTGCTGCTGTTGTTGTTGTTGTTGTTGGTGCTGTTGTTATCGTTGCTGTTATTGTTTTATAGTCATGTATTTATTCATATCTTCGTGTCCCACAGACTCAGCTGACTATTCAGCATCTCCCAACACTACGTGAGAAGACTGTGTTGTTATACCGTATGATGATCAACTACGAGAAGAGATTCCCAGAAGACTTCGAACTGCAGGCACAATTCCTTGAACTTGTCAATTTTGTCTACAGGTAGGTAGAGTGCACCTCTGCAATATTGTTGCGATCAAGCTAATTGAAGTACAATGCGATCCTACTTCTGTAATATTGCACACAGTATCTCTACTGGCAGTTCCAGTACTGATTCTGTATCCTCTCTTTACTACAGGGATGAAACCCTTCTAATCACCGAGTTGGCATCCAAGCTTGAGCCAGCATTCCTATCAGGTCTGCGCTGCGTCCAGCCCCATATTAGATCACGCTTTATGGAGGTAGGTGTCAGTATATTAGTACATTGTAGTTCTGGTTTGTCTTGTCTGTTTTGCTCATACAAGTTACGTCCTCTATTAGGTCTTTGATAAGACTATGAAGAAAAAGCTGTACGATCGCCTGGTTTATATATTTTGCTCACAGGTAAGTAAGCCTTGTTGTTGTTGTTGTTGTTGTTGTTGTTGTTGTTGTTGTCTTCTTCTTCACAATAACCCAAACTCCTTCTATACGAAGATTATCATGGGGGTCTTATTTTATTTTGTCTTGTCGTCTTGTCTTGTCTCGTGTCTTGTCGTGTCGTGTCTTGTCCTCTCTTCTCGTCTTGTGTTGTGTCTTGTCATCTCGTTTCTTGTCGCCTCGTGTCGTCTCGTGTCTTGTCCCCTCTTCTCGTCTTGTGTTGTGTCTTGTTATCTCGTCTCGTGTCGTGTCTTCTCGTCTTGTGTTGTGTTGTGTCGTTTCGTGTCTTGTCGTCTCGTGTCTTGTCGTCTCGTGTCGTGTCTTGTCCTCACTACTCCTCTCTTCTTGTTGTACTTCCAAAATAGACAAGTTTCAAATCGAAGAAAGTATAAGATTTAATAACCATTGTGTTGCCCATGTATCTTTCTAGAATTGGGAGGCGATGGGAGCTCACTTTTGGATCAAGCAATGCATTGAGGTATGAGGCTTGTTTGGAGTCGTTTTCGTATGAGTGGGAAGCCTACGGCACGGAGTTACGGTCACGATACGGAATCAAAGACATTCTATTCAACCAATCACAGCGCACAAGATCATCGTTCAACCAATCAGAATACATGGATACCGCACGATCATGGCGCAAAACCGTCACGGTCACCACACGGCACGAACCGTACCGGAACTACTTCCCACTCATACAAAAACGACTCTAAACGAATGTAGAAGCTTTACTTAATTCAATTACTCACACTTGGTAACAAAGCTTTCTCAGTTGACAAGTCTATTCTCTGTTTCAGCTTCTACTCGCTGTGTCTGACTGTGAGCGCCCAATCACACCGTCCAGTACCTACAGCATGTTACCGTCGTTGACATCATTCATACGGGCTAACGATGGTCCCGTTGCCAGGGAGATCATTAAAGAGGTCAACAATAGCCCAAGTGGTAAGGAAACACAGACCAATGGAGAACAAGCCATGGAGATAGACCAGGGGAAGGAAGCGACAAGTAAAGAAAATATGTTCTTGTTTGCAGAGACCGACGCTGATGTAAGTCTTGTATCCAGGTAGTTACCCAGAATTCGTTAGGATTCCGCGCTACTAACTGAGGTCAAAGAGACAAAGATAGACTCCCCCCCCCCCCCCCCCCCCCCCCCAATAAAATAAGTGCATACATTTGTAGTAAAGGTATCTGTGTATTTCTTAGCTATCTGTAGTTACCCAGAATTCGTTAGGATTCCGCGCGCATAACTGAGGTCCTGGGACAAAAATAGACCCATGGCGGATACCATGCACTGTCAATGTCTTCAGTCAGTCTCAAGGATTTTGTCCCTTGACCTCGCTTTCATGGACTGGATCCTAAAGAATTATGGGTAACTATGCCAAGCTCAAGAATTGTATTTAATTCATTACTGTCTTTTTATAGAAACTGTTCGAGTTGATGGAAAACCAGAATGTGTCAACATTGGCGACCAGAGTCAAAGGTGATCACGTGGTACATGATCTGGTAGTCAGTCACAACAAGTTCATGGAGAATCTACGTGATGTTAAGGTAGCTCTTTCCCTCTATTTCTCTATCCTCCACTGAAAAGGGTTCCCGAAGTCACCTGGGATTTTGCTTGGATTTTGCATGGTTTTTCGTGAATCCACACATTTTCAACTCGAAAAGCCATAAAAACATGGAAATTCTCATGTGATTTTGGGGTGTTCTTTTTAAGAATACTCCAGTTTCGAGAGTTGTTTAGCCACCCCTGTACTCCTTGATAAAAGGCGCATTTGGTCAGTGTTACATGTAGTCTCAATCCAATGAATAACCCGTGGAATTAAACAATATTTTATTGTCAGTATTGTTTTCGCGATCTCCTTATTTTACACTGACTTGAGTCTAACCCTCAAGTATTCGATCAAGTGAGCAAGAACTATATCATACCAATCAATGGACGTTATATTGAAGACACAATGTCCGTGCCCATGATGCCTTGCGCGCATTATTCTAAAATAAATTACAGATCAGAAGAACATCTTAAGGGTGATTTAGACGGCACGACTTTTGCCTACGTCTGTCGCACACAACTTGCTCGCGCTTACTTACGGCACGAATCGTTTCGTGTAAATCAGCCTACGACTTGCTCACGACTGTCGCACACAACACGAAAAAAGTTGTAGGGATTTTGAATCATGTTTCAAAACCCTGCGACACAGTCGTAGCCAAATAAGGTAAAAATATGGCGTAAAATGGCGTATCTTGAAACAATTTTGCCGAAGCGGGGTAGCGCGGGGAAGGTATTTGACTTTAAAATGGCGGACAATGTAAACAAAACTCCGGTTTCCAAGAAAGTGAAACAAGAATGGTTAGAGGAAGACATCGAAAAACTTGTAACCTTGTGGAGCGAGAAGAAAGTGTTGTACCGATGCCGCCACAAAGATTATTTGAAGAGATGCTCGAGCGGCAAAATCCAAACCGAACAAGTTGTACACGATTTTGTAGTGTCGTGAGCTAAAAGTTGTAGCTGTGTAAATGGTGCGTAAGTCATGTCGTAAGCTAGTTGTGTGCGGCAGACGTAGGCAAAAGTCGTGCCGTCTAAATCGGCCTTTAAAGGGGGACTCTGACGAAAATCGTTCGAAATTTAATTTAGCTGAAACTTCATTGAATAATTCTTCAAGGGTCTAATCATCGCTAGTTAAAATCTTTTTTCGATATTCCAGAGGGAAGTACTATACTTTTATGAATCTTTAGAGGAGTCAGTGACGTCATCTACTCAACCCAACATTCAGCTCCATACATTTCTTTGTAGTTTTGTGATCAAAATATCTCAATGTTTTGTTCAGATAACAGCTCTGCATTGAACAACTGGTCAGACAATCAATCCTAAGCACAAATAATGTAAGAAAACTCCTTCACCCAAACTTTTAGCTTCATAGAAATAAAATAATTCAAGAAACTAAACACAAAGAAATGTATGGAGCGAAGCCGTGTTGATTGTTTGGGTTGAGTAGATGACCTCACTGACATTTCTAAAGATTCATAAAAATGTAATACTTCCCATAGGAATTTTGAGAAAACACATTAACCAGTAATTGTATGGCTCTTTGAGATTATTTCAGTGAACTTTCATCCAAATTAAATTTCGAACGATTTTCGTCAGAGTCCCCCTTTAAAGATTTGGCTTGGAAACACGGCATTGCTTTAACCTATCACTAATAACCTTCGGGGTGTTTTTCACAAATGTTTTGCATGATTTGCGCTCAATGTCTTGCAGTGCTTTATGTTTTGCCCTCTTTTTCTCTGCAGTCTGCGTCATTTCTTGGTGCCATGGCACAACTCTGCCACAGTAATTCCAAGCTCGCTCACAAGATATGGGTAGACCTGTTCCCTCAGCTGTGGAACATGTTGTCAGACCGTCAACAACAGGTAACAGTCTTGTACCCACAATATCCCATCATGCAGAGCGGATGGGGCCTTGAGAATCTAGATTACGAAGAATGCTGGATTGGGAGATTCAGGACGATAAGATACAATCTTATTAGAGTGGTTCCAATCGTGGCTGTTATAATAATAAATAATGGTCGTTCTTATATATAGCGCATTTCACATTCGTTCCAATGCTCTTTACAATCTGATGGAGGACTTTTTCGGGCTGCATATGAAAGGCGCCTACGGCAGCCGAGCAGCTTACAATCATGAGGAGTTAGTATGTTATGCCTCCAATTTGAAGTAGGCTGTTGAACCGGGTAACAATCCCCTGCTCTTACGAAGAGTTCAACAGGTTCTTTTAATGTCCCCCGTGAACAGGTTAGATTAGGGTCGGGAGACAGGACCTACGGTTTAACGTCCTTATCCGAGAGTGTTATGAGTAGAAATGTTACGATATTTATTGCTGGAGTCCATTCCACTAGTCTACGCTACGTTATAATTTTCGAACGACGGTTTGACAACGTGGTTTGTGAAGCTTCTCGCAAGAAAATATCCACAGAAATCTTGGTCAAAACCCCGCCCACCCCACCCAGACCATAGACGAGTATCCAATTACACAATTCCAGTAAATATTTCTACCCTCTCTATGAAATGTTTAGCTTTTGAATATGTTTAGTTCAGTGACTTTTTCGTTACCTTCGTTTCGCGTTATTGGTGTTTAGAGCTCCAGCCTATCAACTTTACAGCACTAAGGGACTTGTCAGAAATTAGCAAGGGGCGGGGGTGGAAAATGGCGGAGGGTCATAACTTTTTGAGCCCCTGAAAAGGGAGGGTCATGAACAAAATAGGCAGTCAAAAAGGGAGTATTTTGGTATTTTAGGCAAAGCCCAAGGGGAGGGTCAGGAAATTTCATTCCCATCATTAGGGGAGGGTCACAACATTTTCAATGCTTAATTCAAAATCTCAACTCAACCCCCCCCCCCCCCCCCCCCCCCCCCCTCCCCCCTATTAATTTCTGACAAGTCCGAATGACCATTGATTTGATAGGAATAGTTTTCTTGAAATACGTAAGCTGACTATGAGATATCGAGATTAGAATTGAAGTACCGTAACCCCGACATGCTCTCATTCCATGTCTCTTGCATTTACCCAGGTACTGTCAGGAGAACTGAGCCCGTTTATGTGCAGCGGTAGCCACCTAGTACAAGCAGATGTACACCCAAGTGCAGTGCACAGTATTTTAGAGGGCGTCTCCAAGTGTGACCCAGCCGTTCCCATAAGGCCCTGCATACTGAAGGTAATATTTAGTTCACTGGGATTTTGCATTGACAATAAAATAAAGTAGAGAGCCGAGAAGGGAAAAGGGAAGGGAAGGGAAGAACAGAGAAGAGAAGTGAAGAGAAGAACAGAACAGAGCAGAGCAGAGCAGAGCAGAGCAGAGCAGAGCAGAGCAGAGCAGAGCAGAGCAGAGCAGAGCAGAGCAGAGCAGAGCAGAGCAGAGCAGAGCAGAGCAGAGCAGAGCAGAGCAGAGCAGAGCAGAGCAGAGCAGAGCAGAGCAGAGCAGAGCAGAGCAGAGCAGAGCAGAGCAGAGCAGAGCAGAGCAGAGCAGAGCAGAGCAGATAATTATTATGCTTTACAAACGCTTGTTTTTGCTGATCTGTCCTACAAGTTGTTTTAAAAGACGTTGTGAACCGTGTACATCGTTTGCTATATTTGGTACTAACCACAGTTTATCTTTGATCAGTATCTTGGTAAGACGCACAACTCCTGGCATCGGTCCGCCCTGACGCTAGAGGAATACGCAGCGTTATGCGACGAGTACAGCAACCCGCGTGTTGCCCAACAACAACAGCAAGTGGTGGATTACACTCTGTATGACGAAGATGCAACGGAGATCAATCCAAATGTAGGTATTGGGTTTGGGGAATAGAGTCGTTTTCGTATGAGTGGGAAACCTACGGCACGGAGTTACGGTCACGGTACGGAATCGAAGACATTCTAGTCAACCAATCACAGCGCAAAATCATTGCTCAACCAATCAGAATGCTTGGATACCGCACGATCACGACATGGCACGAATCGTACTGTAACTACTTCCCACTCATACGAAAACTACTCTATTGCAATAATATTAGCATCACCATCATTATAGAACACAGGACACTGTCGCGATATGGCACGGTCACAGTCACGGCACGTCCATGCTGTAAGTTTTTCACAGTCGTACAAAATCTGCTCTAACCACCATCATCGTATCATCAATTCATCATTATCATCGTCACCATCGTTGCCATCGTCATCATTATTAATATGACTGGGTTTGGATGGCTCGAAATTGAATTGGTGTTGTTGTTGTTGTTGTTGCATCATTTCTTTATCATATCAGGAAACTCTAGACAACCTTGCTGAAATGTACTCATCATTGAACGAAGAGGACATGTGGGCATCACTATGGCAACAGAGGTGTAGGTCAGTATCCCGGATATTCTAATAACATTAACCCGTGGTCGTAACGTATTTATTGTTGTTCTTTTTGCAGGAATCCAGAAACAGCTACCGCAATAGCTTACGAAACCCAAGGCTTCTTCGAACAAGCACAAAACGCCTACGAATTGGTGAGAATTTAATTTGAAATGATTGAATTGTATAACATTTTTGATCATCGTCATCATTATTATTACTATCACCATCAACACCATCGTTATTACCATGATCACCATCATTACTATTACCACCAACACCATTACCATCATCATAGTCGTCCTCCTCTTCATCATATCGTCATCATCATTATTACTATCACCATCAACACCATCGTTATTACCATGATCACCATCATTACTATCACCACCAACACCATTACCATCATCTTCATGGTCCTCATCATCATCATATTGTCATCATTATTATTACTATCACCATCAACACCATCGTTATTACCATGATCACCATCATTACTATCACCACCAACACCATTACCATCATCTTCATCGTCCTCATCATCATCATCATTATTACTATCATCATCAACACCATCGTTATTACCATGATCACCATCATTACTATTACCACCAACACCATTACCATCATCTTCATCGTCCTCATCATCATCATATCGTCGTCATCATTATTACTATCACCATCAACACCATCGTTATTACCATGATCACCATCATTACTATTACCACCAACACCAATACCATCATCTTCATCGTCCTCATCATCATCATTATTACTATCATCATCAACACCATCGTTATTACCATGATCACCATCATTACTATTACCACCAACACCATTACCATCATCATAGTCGTCCTCCTCTTCATCATATCGTCATCATCATTATTACTATCACCATCGTTATTACCATGATCACCATCATTACTATCACCACCAACACCATTACCATCATCTTCATCGTCCTCCTCATCATATCGTCATCATTATTATTACTATCACCATCAACACCATCGTTATTACCATGATCACCATCATTACTATTACCACCAACACCATTACCATCATCTTCATCGTCCTCATCATCATCATATCGTCATCATCATTATTACTATCACCATCAACACCATCGTTATTACCATGATCACCATCATTACTATCACCACCAACACCATTACCATCATCTTCATCGTCCTCCTCATCATCATATCGTCATCATCATTATTACTATCACCATCAACACCATCGTTATTACCATGATCACCATCATTACTATCACCACCAACACCATTACCATCATCTTCATCGTCCTCATCATCATCATATCGTCATCATCATTATTACTATCATCATCAACACCATCGTTATTACCATGATCACCATCATTACTATCACCACCAACACCATTACCATCATCTTCATCGTCCTCATCATCATCATCATTTATTATTACTATCATCACATCAACACCATCGTTATTACCATGATCACCATCATTACTATCACCACCAACACCATTACCATCATCTTCATCGTCCTCATCATCATCATATCGTCATCATTATTATTACTATCATCACCATCAACACCATCGTTATTACCATGATCACCATCATTACTATCACCACCAACACCATTACCATCATCTTCATCGTCCTCATCATCATCATATCGTCATCATCATATTATTATTACTATCACCATCAACACCATCGTTATTACCATGATCACCATCATTACTATCACCACCACACCATTACCATCATCTTCATCGTCCTCATCATCATCATATCGTCATCATCATTATTATTACCATCACCATCAACACCATCGTTATTACCATGATCACCATCATTACTATCACCACCAACACCATTACCATCATCTTCATCGTCCTCCTCATCATCATCGTCGTCATCATTATTATTACTATCATCCCATCAACACCATCGTTATTACCATGATCACCATCATTACTATTACCACCAACACCATTACCATCATCTTCATCGTCCTCATCATCATCATATCGTCATCATCATCATCATCAACATTACTTTCACCATCAACACCATCGTTATTACCATGATCACCATCATTACTATCACCACCAACACCATTACCATCATCTTCATCGTCTTCATCATCATCATATCGTCATCATCGTCATTCATTACTATCATCACCATCAACACCATCGTTATTACCATGATCACCATCATTACTATCACCACCAACACCATTACCATCATCTTCATCGTCCATTATTACCCTCATCATCATCATCGTCCTCATCATTATTACTATCACCATCAACACCATCAACACCATCGTTATTACCATGATCACCATCATTACTATTACCACCACCAACACCATTACCATCATCTTCATCGTCCTCATCATCATCATATCGTCATCATCATTATTACTATCACCATCAACACCATCGTTATTACCATGATCACCATCATTACTATTACCACCAACACCATTACCATCATCTTCATCGTCCTCATCATCATCATATCGTCATCATCATTATTACTATCACCATCAACACCATCGTTATTACCATGATCACCATCATTACTATCACCACCAACACCATTACCATCATCTTCATCGTCCTCATCATCATCATATCGTCATCATCATTATTACTATCACCATCAACACCATCGTTATTACCATGATCACCATCATTACTATTACCACCAACACCATTACCATCATCTTCATCGTCCTCATCATCATCATATCGTCATCATCATTATTACTATCACCATCAACACCATCGTTATTACCATGATCACCATCATTACTATTACCACCAACACCATTACCATCACCGTCCTTATATCGTCATCATTATCATCGTTCATCATCCTCATCATCATCATCTTCATCGTCATCATCATCGTCATCAACACCATCACCATCGTTATTACCATGATCACCATCATTACTATTACCACCAACACCATTACCATCATCTTCATCGTCCTCATCATCATCATTATTACTATCATCATCAACACCATCGTTATTACCATGATCACCATCATTACTATCACCACCAACACCATTACCATCATCTTCATCGTCCTCATCATCATATTCCATCATCATTATTACTATCATCATCAACACCATCGTTATTACCATGATCACCATCATTACTATTACCACCAACACCATTACCATCATCTTCATCGTCCTCATCATCATATCGTCATCATCATTATTACTATCACCATCAACACCATCGTTATTACCATGATCACCATCATTACTATTACCACCAACACCATTACCATCATCTTCATCGTCCTCATCATCATCATATCGTCATCATTATTATTACTATCACCATCAACACCATCGTTATTACCATGATCACCATCATTACTATTACCACCAACACCATTACCATCATCTTCATCGTCCTCCTCATCATCATCGTCCTCATCATTATTACTATCATCATCAACACCATCGTTATTACCATGATCACCATCATTACTATCACCACCAACACCATTACCATTACCATCATCTTCATCGTCCTCATCATCATCATTATTACTATCATCATCAACACACACCATCGTTATTACCATGATCACCATCATTACTATTACCACCAACACCATTACCATCATCTTCATCGTCCTCATCATCATCATTATTACTATCATCATCAACACCATCGTTATTACCATGATCACCATCATTACTATCACCACCAACACCATTACCATCATCTTCATCGTCCTCATCATCATCATTATTACTATCATCATCAACACCATCGTTATTACCATGATCACCATCATTACTATTACCACCAACACCATTACCATCATCTTCATCGTCCTCATCATCATCATCATCATATCGTCATCATTATTATTACTATCACCATCAACACCATCGTTATTACCATGATCACCATCATTACTATTACCACCAACACCATTACCATCATCTTCATCGTCCTCCTCATCATCATATCGTCATCATTATTACTATCATCACCATCATCATCGTCGTCCTCGTCATAATCGTTACTTTCACCACCAGCACCATTGCTATCATCGTCGTGCTCATCATCATCATCGTATTGTCATCGTTATCATCTTTATTTTACAAAACACGTGCAAGGAAGTCACCTTCAAACAAGCAAAAATTGCGTACAAAATGGTTAGAGTCGACGGTGTTACTGATAATAAATAATAATAAACCTTTATTTAAACGTGGTCTAAGTACACTGATGTTGTAAACCTTGAATCTATCGACGTTGTGATTCTACTCAGCTGTATGTTATTGTGTAGGCCATGAATAAAGCTCGTGAAGAACACAACAGAGCCCCAGCCAGCCCTGCTGTCCTCTCAGAATACAAGCTGTGGGAGTCGCATTGGTTAAGGTATTCATTCATCGATTAATTAAATTCATTGTGTAATTTTCAACAGCCCTTTTGGGCTTAATGCGTAGGTTGAGTTTCTTTACCTACAGCGCTATATAGAGTAGTTTTCGTATGAGTGGGACAGTTACGGAATGGAAAGAGTTTGATTGGATGAGATGCATCTGCACGCTTTTTGATTGGTTTAGAAAGGAAGCCATTTGAGTGTCACGGTACCGTAGGTTTCCCACTCATATGAAAACGACTTTGAGCTTGATTTTGATAGCATATGGTTTGAACCTAGGGATTATACTTACAGTGTGTTGAGTGTGATCCTCCAAACAGCAGTTTTTCTCAAGACTACACAATCATCAAGCTTTAATTGAGGACATGTATTTGGTCAATGTGCTTACTAGGGTTGTTTTTGTAGATGTGCTAAAGAGTTGGGTCAATGGGACCTGCTGATGGAGTTTGGCAAATCCAAGAGTCATCCTAATCCAGTACTAGGTATAGTAACCTGCCTGTAACATGTATGATCATAAATACGTATCTGCTCTTTCTTTCTCCTCTTCCTCCTCTTCCTCCTCTTCCTCCTCTTCCTCCTCTTCCTCCTCTTCCTCCTCTTCCTCCTCTTCCTCCTCTTCCTCCTCTTCCTCCTCTTCCTCCTCTTCCTCCTCTTCCTCCTCTTCCTCCTCTTCCTCCTCTTCCTCCTCTTCCTCCTCTTCCTCCTCTTCCTCCTCTGCCTCCTCTGCCTCCTCTGCCTCCTCTGCCTCCTCTTCATTTCGCTTCTCATAATGCTGATGACTGTGGTGATTTTATCACAGTATCATATTGTTGGTGTTTATTGTTACCATTATTCTCGTTGTATTCAGTGTTGGAGAGCTCCTGGCGGGTTCCAGACTGGCAGGCTATGAAAGACGCGTTATCCCAGGTATTATTGCACAACTACACAACTATGTTAACACTGTGTCTCAGGGCGCTATCCAATTAGTCGGACTGACCAATCTGTCAGCTGATTTTAATAACAACTGGTGATGCGTACCAGTCCTTTAACGAAGAAACCATACTCACTAATTGTTTCTCCTGTTTTAGGTGGAGCTTAACTTTCCTGAAAACATCGCCTACAAACTTAGCCTGTACAGAGGCTTTGTTGCTATATGTCACCCAGACGAGCCACACCTAAACGTGGTCAGTATACATTGTAAAGTATCAGATAACCATAAACACCCACGTATAAGTCGCACCTAAACGTGGTCCGTATACCACATTGTAAAGTATCAAATAACCATAAACACCCGCGTATAAGCCGCACATAAGTGTGGTCAGTATACATTGTAAAGTATCATATAACCATAAACACCCGAGTATTAGCCGCACATCTTTTCCTGAAATCAGGAAGTGCGGCTTATACGCGGGTGTTTGCGGAAATGTACATTTAGGTCAGTCACTTCGTTGTCTTGATAAGTGTTTGTGACTTCAGGTTGATAAACTGGTAGAGCACTCTACGTCACAGGCTATTCGTCAGTGGAGAAGACTACCTCCTATAATATCACATCAACACTTACCGCTGTTACAGGTATTGACATATAACGATCTCCTTAACCAGTGATAGGCTGCATCATTTGTCACGTGACGTTTTACATTTTCACCCAAGACCCACAAAAATATCATAACTAGAACGAGCACGCTGAAAGTAGTAAATATGGAAAGTTGGAAACGAATTACGTAGACACGACCAAAGTTACAGCCATCTAAACGTTGCTCTTTTTGTAAGGATTTGCCAAAAACCCTTACAAACATTCATTGAACATTCATTCCATAAATTCAATTATAATAATGTGAATTGAAGTTAACCAAACTTCATATACATTATTTTTTCTGAGTCCCAAAATCATGTATGTGAAGTTTGGTTAACTTCAATTGACATTATTATAATTACATACGTACATCAGTTACATCTCATAAATTCAAGTATACTTTGTATGTATTCATGGCTCACTGACGAGTGTTAGCGTTAACATCTGTTAATGGAGATTTGTGTCTGTCTGTCTTTCAGCATGTTTATCTGTCTGTCTGTCTATCTGTCTGTCTGTCTGTCTGTCTGTCGATCCTAATAGTAGCAACAATACAGGTGTATTATTGGTGTTTTTCTTGTGTCCCGGTCTAGGCTGCTCAACAAATAATCGAGCTTCAAGAAGCAGCACAGATTCACATTGGTATTCAGCCTAACAGTGTTGGTCGAAGTGCTAGTTTACACGACATGAAAGCCATCGTCAAGACATGGAGGTAAACAAATCGTAGCTTCGTCTGTTCAATGCAAAATGTCCAGTTGGATTCCTTGTCCGTCCGTCTCGTTCATTCGTTTTTATATTCGTTTGTTCGTTCGTTCGTTCGTTCATTCGTTTGTTTGATTGTTCGTTCGTTCGTTCATTCGTTTGTTCGTTGTTCGTTCGTTCGTTCGTTCATTCGTTTGTTTGATTGTTCGTTCATGCGTTCGTTTGTTTGATTGTTCGTTCATTCATTCGTTCGTTTGTTTGTTCGTTCGTTCGTTCGTTCATTCGTTTGTTTGATTGTTCGTTCATGCGTTCGTTTGTTTGATTGTTCGTTCGTTCGTTCGTTTATGCGTTCGTTTGTTTGATTGTTCGTTCGTTCGTTCGTTCATGCGTTCGTTTGTTTGATTGTTCGTTCGTTCGTTCGTTCGTTTGTTTGATTGTTCGTTCGTTCATTCGTTTGTTTGATTGTTCGTTCGTTCGTTCATGCGTTCATTTGTTTGATTGTTCGTTCGTTCGTTCGTTCATTCGTTCGTTTGTTTGATTGTTCGTTCGTTCATTCGTTCGTTTGTTTGATTGTTCGTTCGTTCGTTCATTTGTTTGATTGTTCGTTCGTTCATTTGTTTGATTGTTCGTTCGTTCTTTCGTTCATTTGTTCGTACGTTCGTTCATTTGTTCGTACGTTCGTTCATTTGTTCGTACGTTCGTTCATTCGTTCGTTTGTTTGATTGTTCGTTCGTTCGTTCATTTGTTCGTACGTTCGTTCATTCATTCTTTCGTTCGTTCGTTCGTTCGTTCGTTCGTTTGTTCGTTCGTTCATTCGTTCGTTCGTTCATTCGTTCGTTCATACATTCGTTCGTTCATTCATTCTTTCGTTAGTTCATTCGTTCGTTTCTTTGATTGTTCGTTCGTTCGTTCGTTCATTCGTTCGTTTCTTTGTTTGTTTATTCGTTCCTTTGTTTATTTTTTCGTTTATTCGTTCCTTTGTTCTTTCCTTTGTTCGTTCCTTTGTTCATTCGTTCGTTTGATTGTTTGTTCATTCATTCGTTTCTTTGTTTGTTTATTCGTTCCTTTGTTTATTTGTTCGTTCATTTGTTCCTTTGTTCGTTCGTTCATTCATTCGTTTGTTCGTTCATTTGTTTGTTCGTTCGTTCGTTCATTTGTTTATTTATTTGTTTGTCTGCTTGAGGTGAGAGGGATTTGACACGACAATATAATGCTGGTATTCTCACTCTACAGAAATAGACTCCCCATGCCTTCAGACAATCTATCTCACTGGAGTGATATCTTTATGTGGCGTCACCATCACTACCAGGCTATTGTAGCAGCGTACGATGGACAGTCTTCTCATGAAGCGGTAAGTGAACTGACCTTTGAGATATGGTAATGGCATCATTGTGAACGTGTAGCTTATCCAAATGTGAATGAATAAATGAACTTTAGAAGGCCGCGCACTGAGCAACTAAGCTACCCTTGGTCCTTACATTGCTGGTTTGCAATACACGTCACGGCGGCCATCTTGGTTGAACTTCAACAAAAGATTGCTCATTAGTGTCTATTGTTTGTTCAACCAACATGGCCGCCGTGTCTTTATCTCTTTATTCTCAAGGGATTGATTACAAACCAAGAATTGTGATGCCAACGGAGATGACATTTAGGTAGAAGTGCAGTTTGTCATTTCTCTACTAAAGGCCCGGACACACGGTGCAACCTTTCTTGCAACGTTGCGCGCAACAGTTGCAGAAGTAGGATCGAGTTCTACTTCGTTGCGCGCAACGTTGCATCGTGTGACACCAAAAAACTCTTGTTGCGCGCAACGTTGAATCGTGTGACACCCCAAAAAACTCTTGTTGCGCGCAACGTTGAATCGTGTGACACCCCAAAAAACTCTTGTTGCGCTCAACGTTGCATCGTGTGACACCAAAAAACTCTTGTTGCGCGCAACGTTGAATCGTGTGACACCCCAAAAAACTCTTGTTGCGCTCAACGTTGCATCGTGTGACACCAAAAAATAACTCTTGTTGCGCGCAACGTTGAATCGTGTGACACCCCAAAAAACTCTTGTTGCGCTCAACGTTGCATCGTGTGACACCCAAAAATACTTGTTGCGCGCAACGTTGAATCGTGTGACACCCCAAAAAACTTGTTGCGCGCAACGTTGAATCGTGTGACACCCAAAAATATTTGTTGCGAGCAACGTTGCAAGAAAAGTCGCATCGTGTGCCTGGGCCTTAAATCTGTGTCAAATTCGTTTCCATAGCAACAATCTAACCATGCAATGCTTGGTGTCCATGCGTCTGCCTGGGCAATCATCCATTATGGCTACATCGCACGTAAACAGAACCTCACTGGGGTGTGTCTGGACTCGCTAAGCAGGTACAGTATGATAGAATACTCAACGCTGTTTATTGGATATTCAGCTATTTCATTTTGAGCTCATATTTGGGCTTTTACTTTATATGGTGAATCAGTGCAATTACGACAAGTTTCAAAACATCACATCAATTACCGATTATTTGTACTCCTCTCGACCAATCAGAATCGACTAATTTTGGTGACTGTATTATAACAATATATAGTCATTATTTCAAGAATTTTCGATTTACTTTCTTTAGAATCCACACCATCCCCAGTGTGCCAATCGTCGACTGTTTCCAGAAGATTCGCCAACAAGTCAAATGCTACTTACAGATGGCTGGTAGTATGGGAAAGACTGAACTACAGGAGGTATGTAGTATGGGCAAGACAGAACTACAAAAGGTATGTCAGAGGTAGTGCATGCCTTCGTAGTAGTTCTGTTACACCACCCATAATGTCCGCATGCACGATGACATTGTAATCCTCTTGACTATTGCTGTCTTGAAATTGTTCTCTCCTGTGGGAGGTAAAATACATCACAGGCAGACAAGGTTTCTTCTGTGGCTATTGTTAAGAATAATTACAATGTATGCGCGCGTTTTTGGCGGGCTTCCTGTGTTAGAGCGCATGGGATAATATTGGGCTTCCTGTGTTAGAGCGCATGGGATAATATTGGGCTTCCTGTGTTAGAGCGCATGGGATAATATTGGGCTTCCTGTGTTAGAGCGCATGGGATAATATTGGGCTTGCTGTGTTAGAGCGCATGGGATAATATTGGGCTTGCTGTGTTAGAGCGCATGGGATAATATTGGGCTTTGTACGCGTAATCCTTGCGGAAGCGCCTACGTTAGGTACGTACACTTGTGTGCGTCTACGTGCGTGATTCCACAGGGTACGTGTTCTCTACCACAGGAAGCCCATCCAAAACACGCGCTTACATTATATGTTTATGTTATCCAAATAATAGTGAGAAAACTTTGCTATGCATTGTAAACAAACATACTTATCAATTAGTCAACGAGCGTCCATGCGCCCATTGCATCATAGACGCACAAGAGAAAATATCAAGAACTGACTAAAGTGCATATCAGGGTTATTCATTTCTTTTGAAAATCGATTACGTATGAAGTGAATAGTGGGATGGTTTAGTATTTTGTGATTTGAGCTTCGCATTTGCGAGTTATAAAGGTTTGAAATCGCTAATTAGGTGACGTCAACGCAGGCATTTGCAGTAACTTTTTTATATTTTTTCAAGCAGCACTCTTTTCTAAAATAGAAAAAAAAGTTTAACATCTTTTATATAAGTTGTAGAATAACTTTTTGCCAGTTTTAAAATGTCAGTAATTTGCAAAGGGGCGCTTTTGTATAATAAATGATGCCTGCGTTGACGTCGCCGAATTAGCATATCACGATTTCAAACCTTTATAACTCGCAAATGCGAAGCTCAAATCACAAAATACTAAACCATCCCACTGTTCACTTCATATGTAATCGATTTTCAAAAGAAACAAATAACTCTGATATGCACTTTAACAAGCTAGCTTGTTAAGAGTTCTTTATATTTTCTCGAGTGCGTCTATAACGCTATGGGCGCATGGATGCTCGTTGACTTTGTTGATTTATAATATGACATCTAGAGAGCGTGCAGCCCATGGGGAAATAGTTCATAGACCTCTAGCCAATCAGAGAGCGCGTTATATCATTGCTATATTATAAAACGAAATAACACCAACAAACTCTATCAAACATGTAAACATTATCTGTCACGTATTGTTAACAAAAACAGACTTAAGGGTCTGTTTACATGAGAGAGGGATAACCCTAGCGCTAGGATCTTCCTAGCAGGCGAATCAACCTACCGCCTATATATCTATTGCTTTCTGTTTACATGAGAGGGATAACCCTAGCGCTAGGATCTTCCTAGCAGGCGAATCAACCTACCGCCTATATATCTATTGCTTTCTGTTTACATGAGAGGGATAACCCTAGCGCTAGGATCTTCCTAGCAGGCGAATCAACCTACCGCCTATATATCTATTGCTTTCTGTTTACATGAGAGAGGGATAACCCTAGCGCTAGGATCTTCCTAGCAGGCGAATCAACCTACCGCCTATATATCTATTGCTTTCTGTTTACATTAGAGAGGATAACCCTAGCGCTAGGATCTTCTTAGCAGGCGAATCAACCTACCGCCTATATATCTATTGCTTTCTGTTTACATGAGAGAGGGATAACCCTAGCGCTAGGATCTTCTTAGGAATAAACCTACCCTAGCGCTATATATCTATTGCTTTCTGTTTACACAGAGAGAGGGATAACCCTCGCTAGGATCTTCCTAGCAGGCGAATCAACCTACCGCCTATATATCTATTGCTTTCTGTTTACATGAGAGAGGGATAACCCTAGCGCTAGGATCTTCCTAGCAGGCGAATCAACCTACCGCCTATATATCTATTGCTTTCTGTTTACATGAGAGAGGGATAACCCTAGCGCTAGGATCTTCTTAGCAGGCGAATCAACCTACCGCCTATATATCTATTGCTTTCTGTTTACATGAGAGAGGGATAACCCTAGCGCTAGGATCTTCTTAGCAGGCGAATCAACCTACCGCCTATATATCTATTGCTTTCTGTTTACATGAGAGAGGGATAACCCTAGCGCTAGGATCTTCTTAGCAGGCGAATCAACCTACCGCCTATATATCTATTGCTTTCTGTTTACATGAGAGAGGGATAACCCTAGCGCTAGGATCTTCTTAGCAGGCGAATCAACCTACCGCCTATATATCTATTGCTTTCTGTTTACATGAGAGAGGGATAACCCTAGCGCTAGGATCTTCCTACCAGGCGAATCAACCTAGCAGCAATATATCTATTACTTTCTGTTTATATGGGCCGTGGTAGAGTTCTTTCGGGTACTAGGATCATCCTAGCACTAGGGTCATCCTGTCTCGCAGGGTTAACTTTTCTTCATGTAAACGAAACAAGAGAGAGATAACTCTCCTGCTAGGGTTGTAATCACCTGAGCTTGGGATTCCTGTGGACACATGTCCGCCATGTTTGTTTTTGAATTAGTAACCACGCACTTCATTAATATGCTAACGAACATAGTAACGCAACCAGTAACGCATCCAATGTATGTTGGCATTTTATCATGTAAACGCAATGTATAGTTGTCCCTATTGCTAGGAAGATCCTAGCGCTAGGGTTATCCCTCTCTCATGTAAATAGTGCCAAACAAGATTCAAGATGGCGGAACTCTAACACAGGGGTTTGTGTTCTTTTCTTCCTTGTGTCAGGGCCTTGAAGTGATCGAGTCAACCAACCTCAAATACTTCACTAAAGAAATGACCGCTGAGTTCTTTGCACTGAAGGGGATGTTCCTTGCCCACATAGGAAGGTATAGTCCAACACACACTAGCCAAACAAAGGAACAATCCAATATAAAACAGGTTTTCGATCAAATATATATATATATTCCTTGCGACAAAAACGTAATAACAGCGAGTTTGAGACATCAAAAGACATCACAAGAAGTCAATATGAAGCTGCTTCCTGCTGAATTTATGTGAACGTATCTTTACATGTGAGTGGTACTGATATGAGTTTCGCAAAGGATTGTGGTTAAATCTACAGCCGCCATTTTGGTCAACTGTTTGTGTTTGTTTTCTTGGCAGATCTGAGGATGCCAACAAAGCGTTTTCACAAGCTGTACAGATGCATGACTCTCTAGTCAAGGCCTGGGCTTTGTGGGGTGATTACCTGGATAATTTATTTACCAGAGAAAGGTATCTTACAGAAAATGCTTGCATAGTTTATTAGCATAATGATTATGGTGATTTGTAATTTTTCGATCCATAATTCAGAAACATGCAGCTTGGAGTTTCAGCCATCGTATGTTACTTACATGCTTGCCGACATCAAAACGAGGCAAAGTGTCGCAAGTACCTGGCACGAACCATCTGGCTGATGACGTACGATGACGACAAGGTAATCACGTGACTCATATGTAAAGCGTATTTATTATTTCTCGATTTTCCTATGTTCCACGTGAGCAGTCTCCCTGGGCTGGATGTCGCCACATTCTATTCTATTGTCTCCAGGCTCCTTTCACGGTGTACCAACACGTCAGTCATGCTTTTATTTCAAAGTACAATGTTTTGGAAATCGTTTTCGAACTTCATACTCATGGATGGAATAACCAAATCGTAAAGGAATTTGCTTTTGCATATAAACAGGGCTTTATATCTAAAAACTGTTGTTTGTCTTGTAGGGATCCATCGCTGACGCCGTGGATAAGTACTGTGTTGGAGTGCCTCCTGTCCACTGGCTTCCTTGGTGAGATAATAGAGTAAAAAATCACATCAGGGCTGAGTTCTTGCAAGACTGATTAGCCCCAAACCAACATTAAGTCAGTCTTAAGAAAATCATTCATTTTATCCTGGATTCCCTGTTAAAAACGCAGCTTCAAATCTTATAAATGCAATTACTTTCCATCGGAAATTGAAAGTTTCTAACGATTTTCCAAGGTTCGAAGACTTAGCATTTTAATGACTAAAAGGCCTCTCAGGAACGAGACCCAGGCGAATTAGTCACGTATTTGACCTCTGTGCCATATATTACAGGATCCCACAACTATTAACGTGCTTAGTGCGACGAGAAGGACAGAAGATACTCAATCTACTTGGTAACATTGGACGAGTCTATCCACAGGTAACCCAACCTAGTGTCCTAATTCATCGACCCCAGGCCCCTCTCGTCAACTACACTGACAAAATGGCGGTTGTACATGCACTTTACCACAATCCTTTGCGAACCTAAATCAGTGCTACTCCACAATATGTAGCGTTTTATGACAGTACAAAGGATTGTGGCAAGTCCCGCACAGACCCCCATGTTTTTAATCTTATATCAGTGCTACTCCACAATATGTAGTGTTTTATGACAGTACAAAGGATTGTGGCAAGTCCCGCACAGACCCCCATGTTTTTAATCTTATATCAGTGCTACTCCACAATATGTAGTGTTTTATGACAGTACAAAGGATTGTGGCAAGTCTCACACAGACCCCCGTGTTTTTAATCTTATATCAGTGCTACTCCACAATATGTAGCGTTTTATGACAGTACAAAGGATTGTGGCAAGTCCCACACAGCCAGCCCCCCATCTTTTTATTATACAGTAGATTGTCATTGCTTTTGCCTAATCTCTATTTATATGTACTTTAGGCCATGTATTTCCCTATAAGGACACTGTATCTCACGTGGAAAATAGAACAGAGAGAGAGACGTAAGTTATCGTGTTGGCCATGGATACACTTACACGTTAATTTTCTATTGAATGACCCTTGAAAGTGCTCAGCAAAGTACAATATCACGTACCACCCCACCTACCTTACTTACCATCCAACCTTGCTTTCTTGTCAATCTATCTACCTTACCTACCTACCTACCCACCTGCCTTACGTTCCTACCTACCTACATGTACATGTACATTACCTACCTAATCTACCTACCTACCTACCTACCTACCTACCTACCTACCTACCTACCTACCTACCTACCTACCTACCTACCTACTCTACCTACCTACCTACCTACCTACCTACCTACCTACCTACCTACCTACCTACCTACCCACCTGTCTTACGTTCCTACCTACCTACATGTACATTACCTACCTAATCTACCTACCTAACTACCCTATCTACCTAATCTACCTACCTAACTACCCTATCTACCTACCTACCTAACCTATCTACCTAATCTACCTACCTAACTACCCTATCTACCTACCTACCTAACCTATCTACCTAATCTACCTACCTAACTACCCTATCTACCTACCTACATGTACCTAACCTATCTACCTAAACTACATACCTAACTACCCTATCTACCTACCTACCTAACCTATCTACCTAAACTACATACCTAACTACCCTATCTATCTACCTACCTACCTAACCTATCTACCTAAACTACATACCTAACTACCCTATCTACCTACCTACCTAACCTATCTACCTAAACTACATACCTAACTACCCTATCTACCTACCTACCTAACCTATCTACCTAAACTACCTACCTAACTACCCTATCTACCTACCTACCTAACCTATCTACCTAAACTACCTACCTAACTACCCTATCTACCTACCTACCTAACCTATCTACCTACCTACACTACATACCTAACTACCCTATCTACCTACCTACCTAACCTATCTACCTAAACTACATACCTAACTACCCTATCTACCTACCTACCTAACCTATCTACCTACCTACATGTACATTACCTAACTACCCTATCTACCTACCTACCTAACCTATCTACCTAAACTACATACCTAACTACCCTATCTACCTACCAGGTACCTAACCTATCTACCTACCTACATGTACATTACCTAACTACCCTATCTACCTACCTACCTAACCTATCTACCTAAACTACATACCTAACTACCCTATCTACCTACCTACCTAACCTATCTACCTAAACTACATACCTAACTACCCTATCTACCTACCTACCTAACCTATCTACCTACCTACATGTACATTACCTAACTACCCTATCTACCTAAACTACATACCTATCATTTTATTGAAACAGACAAAGTGGAAGCTGCCGCCGCTGCAATCAATCGTAGTCAAACCACGCCCACTAGTGTAGCGTCACCAGGTTCTATCACAGATAATAAAACAACAATATTATCTAGTGAAGCAGTTGGTAAAGGTATAACAACCACTACATTGACTACATCACTTACTGGTACAGGTATGTAGAGCTTGGCCGACTATAGCTAATAGTCCCTTTTCGCGTTCACACATCCCGTTGTAAAACCGCTGTACTTATTGACATCAGACGCATTTGTACAGGGTTAGCCTCGAGTCAGTGTAAGTTATTCACAAATATCAACAAGATCACGAAACAATGTTGACATGAAACAATAGAAACATTTTTGAATTGCAGGGACTCACTGGTTTCTGAATCGAGGCTAACCCTGTAGTAAATGCGTCTTTTGTCAAGGACAGCGGTCATCTGTAAGCAACGCGAAACTGGAGTATTTGTTGGCTTTAATTTGCCGTGTTTTTACAGTTTACACATCTAAGATCAACGTTCCTTTGTTTTAGCGGTATCTACCTCTGCAGCACCAACGACAAAGGTACTCATCTATTCAATGATAACAGTTTGGCTGAAAATATGGTTATGAGGATGATGGTTGTGACCCTTGGATTTTAACCGTTATCATTGAAGTGCGACCTTCAAAACAGCTTGTCAGTTTTGAAAATAGCTGGACGTCAATCAAACAACATAGGCGTGTCCAGACTTTAACCAATCATAGCAAAGCTAATTTGATTGACGGCCGTCTAGACTGGAGTTTGTCTGAAAGCGTTGTAGTTTTCAGGGTCGCACTTCAACGACAATGGTTGTAATGCTTTTGTGATGACTATGTAAAAACTTATTTAATATTTGTTCTCAATAGCGGTTATGGAAAACAAAATTACAAACACTAAGCTCAAATACATTTGTTTAACTTCCCTACAAATTTCCCTTTTGCCAATGACATCTCTAACACTGTCGTTATTGCCTAGGCTTTGGCCACTCCGTTATCCACTCCCGTCTCAACAACTGCATCCTCTGAACCGAACAACGGTGTAAATCCATCTTCCAGTACAAACTCAAGTAAGTTTATAAACAACAAGGTCCCCACAGTCATGGGAAAGTTATAAGAGATGTCTAAAAAACAATACAAGGTCAGGGAATTGTCGGGGGATGTTGAATTTGGTCAGCGAAATTCAAGTCTGTATTAACAGTCAAAAGTCAGTTTTGGTTTTTGGGGAGGCTTCACAAAACTGTATCCATTTCTATGTCTGTAGTAAGACTCGACTGTACCTTGCAGTCGGGAATTAAAAGAAAATACAATGTTTGCTGTGTACTGATGTAGCACTCTGCACTCACGTTTAGACCCTGTGTCCGATACCATAATGCCTTGCGCGTACAAATCAAAATGAAATTTGAGATCAGAAGAAAATATGAACGATTTGGCGTCGCTTTGAACCATCTTTGACCAAAACACAATATTGTATTTTATTATCCAACTGTACTCAGTAGAGTACAAACAACGGGCAAAACGAGTACAAATATCTCGCGATATTTGTATAGTAGGAAACCGGTTTAACGGGTTTTCTAAACATGCCATCACCTTACCTGCGTACGAAAAAACTGGCGGAAGATTTCACTTTTGATTATTTTTTTGACGAAGAAGATGAATAATGGTTTTGCTGAGATTTCTTCAACCCCCTGGGCCTCCAAAACGAAGAAGCATGCATGATGGAATCCGACGAGGACGATGAATGGTGTCATATCCTCTAAGTTCTTCAACTTTGACTTTGTTGAACTTGAAGTTCTGACTTTGACTTATATAGTTTTAGCAGGTGCATGTAAACACAAATCAAAACATTGGCGCAAGGCATCATGGGCTCGGACACAGGGTCTTTAGGGTCGCCATTATAGTTTTAGTAGGTACATGTAAACACAAATCAAAACATTGGTGCAAGGCATCATGGGTTTGGACACAGGGTCTTTAGGGTCGCCATTATAGTTTTAGCAGGTGCATGTAAACACAAATCAAAACATTGGTGCAAGGCATCATGGGTTTGGACACAGGGTCTTTAGGGTCGCCATTATAGTTTTAGCAGGTGCATGTAAACACAAATCAAAACATTGGTGCAAGGCATCATGGGTTTGGACACAGGGTCTTTAGGGTCGCCATTATAGTTTTAGCAGGTGCATGTAAACACAAATCAAAACATTGGTGCAAGGCATCATGGGTTTGGACACAGGGTCTTTAGGGTCGCCATTATAGTTTTAGCAGGTGCATGTAAACACAAAATCAAAACATTGGTGCAAGGCATCATGGGCTTGGACACAGGGTCTTTAGGGTCGCCATTATAGTTTTAGCAGGTGCATGTAAACACAAATCAAAACATTGGTGCAAGGCATCATGGGTTTGGACACAGGGTCTTTAGGGTCGCCATTATAGTTTTAGCAGGTGCATGTAAACACAAAATCAAAACATTGGTGCAAGGCATCATGGGCTTGGACACAGGGTCTTTAGGGTCGCCATTATAGTTTTAGTAGGTACATGTAAACACAAAATCAAAACATTGGTACAAGGCAACATGGGCTTGGACACAGGGTCTTTAGGGTCGCCATTATAGTTTTAGCAGGTGCATGTAAACACAAATCAAAACATTGGCGCAAGGCATCATGGGATCGTACACAGAGCCTTTAAATTGTTGTATCGTCGTGATCAACAGTATGATGCTCTTTCTTCACAGACTCTAGTAGTCAGAGTGACCCTGGCACGATACGTGCTACGGCACAGATGTGGCGTTGTAGTAAGATTATGCACATGTTACGAGACCTTCATCCTACTCTACTGTCGGCATTAGAGGGAATCGTAGACCAGGTAAGAAATCCTGACTACTTCACGAAGATGTGACGAAAAGCGGCCATTTTGTTTTCTATAAAAATAATTCAGTACAGAGAATTGCATGCTCGAGGATCCAGCGGTTTTTGTCCGCGCTCCGAAGTCACCGGCCGAAACAACCCGCTGGATAAATTACCTACTAGTACGAGTTCTAGGGCGTGATACGCTCTCAAGCGGATTTAGTATAGCTCGCATTTCAGACTCTAAAGAAATGTCAAAAATGAAGTGATAACTGAAGTCCAGATTGTTCATAATGATATATACGCTGAAAACTCTGTATTCCGTACTCGTGGTGCGTATTCTTTCAGTTGGCGGTACTTGTAGCTTCAAATCGTTTCTGGCCTCCCAATTCAAACAACACATTTACCAGCGCTAAGGATCGGATATCACTAGCAAAAATATCAAGCTTTTGCCATATCCTGTCGGTAGCTGTGCAAATACATATCATCCTTTTTTTTTAAACGATAATTAAACGCTTCGAGAACCATGAAGGTCCATGAACTGTTCTGGCTTTAGGAAATCGATCCCGGGGAAAAACTAGAGTACGTGATCGATCGCATCACGCAAATGCATTTCTTTAAAACATCCGTCAACATGGACGCTATCTTTGAAAATTATGGTCGAGTTTTGATTGGCCCTCTTTTTTACCCTCAAAAAGAGGGCCAATCAAAATCAAGATTCGTATCACGCCACAGAACTCGTACTAGCAGGTAATTTATCCAGCGGGTTGTTTCGGCCGGTGACTTCGGAGCGCGGACAAAAACCGCTGGATCCTCGAGCATGAGAGAATTGTAGACCAGGTAAGACCTAACGAAATCCCGCCTACTTCACGAAGATGTGACGAAAAACGGCCATTTTGTTTTCTATAAAAACAGTTCAGTACAGAGTAAAATTCGGAATAAACTTCTTCTTTGATGGTGGTGTTTGTTGTTGTTATTGTAGATGGTTTGGTTCCGCGAGTGTTGGCATGAAGAAGTGTTACGTCAGTTACGCCAAGGTCTAACCAAGTGTTATCAAGTGGCATTTGAAACAAGAGGTGATGGTGAGTTAGTGTGTCTGACCGCCGGCATTATCCGCACTAGATCAAGAAGCGAATATTTCCTTCCTTGCTCCCGTCCTTCTTTCACTTTTTCCTTCTATCCTTCCTTGCTTGTTTCCTTGTTTCTTTCTTCCTTGCTTCCGTCCTTCTTTCATTTTTTCCTTCTATCCTTCCTTGCTTGTTTCCTTGTTTCTTTCTTCCTTGCTCCCGTCCTTCTTTCATTTTTGTGGCTACTCCTCTTCTTAGAAGAGAGTAGCCACTATGTCATCGAGTGTGAAAGTCCGTCCGTAAGTAAGTCCGTAAGTGTCCTAATCTTCGGATAGTGTTCGGAACTAGTCAGGTGATCGAAATCAGCCACGATGTCGCGACGATGTACCCGATGGGACACCCGATGGTTTATTCGTCTGGTTGTCGACATTTTATCAATTCGGATACATTCTTCTCGTGGTTGTCGACATTTTATCGATTCGATAGCGTTCAAAATACGTCGTGTTGTTCCAGGTGCTTTTCGCTTCACGGCTTTGTTTAGAAGGGTAAGTTTACACTTTCTACTATTCTATTTTGCACCAGAAACCGGACAAATCTCTCGTGCAAAGTGTCAAGTGTTTGATCATAATGTTTTCAAGTTTTTCAGTGACGGTTTGTTGAGATTATTTTCCAGTGGAATATCGATTGTGTTTGTGTTTGTTCGGCCTTTAAAATAGCTCCATCAGTCCATGACGATCGACTCTTGTCTGTGTAGTGGCTCCATGTAAACTGCCAGATCTATAACCGATTTAAAGTGTCAAGTAATTCTCTTCGAGGAACAAATAATGTCTTTATTACTCGGGCCCTTCCGAAGGAAGCCCGAGTTAGAAAATACACTTTCTTTTTTTTTTTTTTTTTTTTTTTTTCAGGTGAAGGAATGACAAAAAAATGCGAAGAATGCGATGTATTTGATCCTATCGAGTTTCAAGATTTCTCATCATAGATCTTCAAGCTATTAAGTTCAGGATTGTAGTTGATCATTCCACGATGAAGCTAAGGCGCGTTTGCTTTTGTTATAAATGAAACGACATCTTTCAGAGTGGGCCCACACGAATAGCCGTATGCTTTTGTCTGTGAAATGAGCCTGTTTAAAGCCCGTGTTTTATCGGCTGTTCTATAACGCCTTTCCACGAACTCGAACTCATATCCAAAAATGAATTGAGACAAAGGCGATCGAGCAAGGTCAATGTTCGAAAATCCGTGTTCTTTTCAGTAAGATGACAGTTGTAAAGTGATCCTTATCTGAGTCATACATCTATTACCGGCGACCTAATTTTAGAACCGTTGATTTAAAACCGAATTTCCACGCTCAAAACAGGTCAGTGAACGGCAAAAATACAATCGAAATCAAAACGTCCTTAGATTTTAGGGATCTATTATAGAAGAAGACGCTCAATGACGAGGGAGACTTGTGTCTGACTCATAGATAAAGATCTCCGCGGACTCTTGTTATAATTAAACTCACGACCAACGCCGTACAACGGTCATGTATAACTCCATCTATTGACAGAAAGCTATATGTACAGAAGTCATGCAAACAGTCGAGCCAGTCGAGTTATTTTCAGTAGCTCATGATGGATGTTTATTTTATTCCACGTTTGAAAAATTCAGAAGGAAAAGGAATCGTAAAAATCGTTCTTCAAAACTACATCAAAGCATTTAAGGCAAGCAAGGTCAATGTTCGTAAATCGTATAGCCCTTCATCTGGCAGACATATAATCTCCCTCGTCACGCAACTGTCAGTCATTGTCAGGTCTCTCCTCACGCAACTGACATTGTCCTTTTCATTTTATATAGAACTGCCGCGTAGGCTATTTAAAACAGCAAGGTCAATGTTCGAAAATCCGTGTTCTTTTCAGTAAGATGACAGTTGTAAAGTGATCCTTATCTGAGTCATACATCTATTACGCGACCTAATTTTAGAACCGTTGATTTAAAACCGAATTTCCACGCTCAAAACAGGTCAGTGAACGGCAAAAATACAATCGAAATCAAAACGTCCTTAGATTTTAGGGATCTATTACAGAAGAAGACGCTCAATGACGAGGGAGACTTGTGTCTGACTCATAGATAAAGATCTCCGCGGACTCTTGTTATAATTAAACTCACGACCAACGCCGTACAACGGTCATGTATAACTCCATCTATTGACAGAAAGCTATATGTACAGAAGTCATGCAAACAGTCGAGCCAGTCGAGTTATTTTCAGTAACTCATGATGGATGTTTATTTTATTCCACGTTTGAAAAATTCAGAAGGAAAAGGAATCGTAAAAATCTTACTTCAAAACTACATCAAAGCATTTAAGGCAAGCAAGGTCAATGTTCGTAAATCGAGATCGTATAGCCCTTCATCTGGCAGACATATAGTCTCCCTCGTCACGCAACTGTCAGTCATTGTCAGGTCTCTCCTCACGCAACTGACATTGTCCTTTTCATAAGCCCGAGTGTACGCTCATTGAGCGTCTTGTTGTTTATATGCGAGACACAAACAAACACGGCTCTCGTTACTCTTTCAGTCTTTGTCCCAAAACTCGCTAAAAGCCGTTGTAATCGCTAAATAAATGACACACAGGAGTGAAGTGCATATTCATCTTTATTTTGAAAGCAGTTTTAGAAATACAAGATATCAAAAGGACAGGATTACGGCCATATACTGCCGATCGATCAAATAAGACACAGGAAGCCCAATACACAAACGGTGGTGACTGGCGAGCCTGTGAACTGAAAAGATCTTTACACACAAGAGATGTGTCTAGTTTGTGGTGCAAAATAGCATAAAATCATAGATTTTAAACTTAGAGTGTAAACTTATCTTCAAATTAGATATTCTATTTATTATACTCAAAGTTTTCATATATTTAGGTGAAGTCAAATAAATAAATAAACACCACTTCAGTAAAAATTTTGGAAAAGCATAATATCGCAAAACTAGCTCAAAGAAAGGAAACGATTTATTGAGCGACGTTTCGGAGTCGTCATGACGCCATTATCAATTAATTGTTAAATTAATGTTAATATTCAATTACTAATGATATATCAATGCTGTTCATATCGATTGTTAATAACAACTGTTATTACACAACTTGTAATCTTACAGTACAAATACGAGTACAAATATGACAGCGTATTACACGTTTTAGAATTCGGACACGTCAATTTTGCGCGCGCGCTCAGTTTGTTTCTTGTTTTGTCCGGTCGCAAATAAAAAGAAAGAGAAAAAGACGTTTTTTTGTTGTTGTCGTATAATAAACAATTTATTACACGGGTAGTTGTGTAATACGGCTGGATATTTTTACTCGTCTGTTTGTATTTTGACTCGCCTACGGCTCGTCAAAATACGGCACGACTCGTAAAAATATCCAGCCGTATTACACAACTACCCGTGTAATAACCTCTATTTATTATATTTTTTGTCAAAGAATGCACGAAATATGCACAAGAACGCGCGAAATATGGGACCGTATTTTGGATAGTTACTTCAAACTGGCTTTCCAATCATTCATGCAGAATCGTGCGATGAAAATTAACCAATCAGCGTGCGAGAATTCTACATTGGCTAGCGCGCTCGTACAGAGATTTCCAAGTTTTCACTGTAATTTGTTGTTTTTCTTTCACCAGAATAGCTAGTTTCTTTGACAAAAAATATAATTAACAACTTATTAGTCGGCTAAGCATCTAATACGGCTGTGTCATTTGGTATTTTGGCGAGCCTTTAGGCGAGCCAAAATACATGACGAGTAAAAATTCACAGCCGTATTAGATGCTTAGCCGACTAATAACCTCTATTTATTGTTCAATTATTTGTACGCTGTCACAATTGTTTTCAATTAAACTTTGTATTAAAATACATTTCTGATTCAGTACATTAGCATTATATATAGAACCAAAGAACAAGTTCCAGCAGATAGTTCAAACATACTACATGTAGTTCAACAGAGGAATCAATCCAACTACACATTTCTTCTACATTTCAAAACTGCAGTACCTACATGTAGTTATAGACTACCTTTTTTTGTTTATTTATAGTAGCCACATGCAGTCCTTGACTGCCTATTTTTTCCTTCTATCCTTCCTTGCTTGTTTCCTTGTTTCTTCCTTCCTTCCTTCCTTCCTTCCTTCCTTCCTTCCTTCCTTCCTTCCTTCCTTCCTTCCTTCCTTCCTTCCTTCCTTCCTTCCTTCCTTCCTTCCTTCCTCCTTCCTTCCTTCCTTCCTTCCTTCCTTCCTTCCTTCCTTCCTTCCTTCCTTCCTTCCTTCCTTCCTTCCTTCCTTCCTTCCTTCCTTCCTTCCTTCCTTCCTTCCTTCCTTCCTTCCTTCCTTCCTTCCTTCCTTCCTTCCTTCCTTCCTTCCTTCCTCCCTTCCTTCCTTCCTTCCTTCCTTCCTTCCTTCCTTCCTTCCTTCCTTGTTTGCTTGCTTTCTTGCTTCCTTGCTTCTTTGCCTCCTTGCTTCCTTGCCTCCTTGTTTGCTTGCTTGCTTGCTTCCTTGCTTCCTTGCTTGCTTGCTTGCTTCCTTGTTTGCTTGCTTGCTAGCTTGTTTCTTTTCTTCCTTCCTTCTTCCTTTTTTAACTAAAATGTGTTTTTTTGTTCATAGTATCCAACGCCCGCATCACTCCACACACACTAAGCTTCGTCAAGAAGTTGGTGAGTACGTTTGGGATTGGGTTCGAACCAGCCTCCAGTGTCTCGACTACACTATCAACAGCAGCATCAGAGTCTCTAGCCAGGCGTGCGCAGGCTACGGCTCAAGACCCTGTCTTTCAACGTCTGAAGGAACAATTTGCATCAGACTTTGATTTCAGGTGAGTTACTCGGGTCGTACAAACATACAGTTATTTTACTTACAGACACATCAGTGTTCCCAGCATCCTTCACGATCGTTAGTTCCATTGACAACCAATATAGGTAGATGAACGATGCTAAGACACAGCATGAGTACAAAACACGAACACGTAGGCACCAAGACTTTGAGATCTTAGGCGAACGATACTCATGGTGGCAAAAGCGGAAAATCGCTGAAGCCTTGCTGATTAAAGAACAAAGACCTAACTTAAATGAACAGGGACAATCAGTACCTCTGAAGCTGTTAAATTAGCTTACATCCCTATGTAAATTCACTTTACTAATTCAATAAAGTCTGAAGATGGACGGTGGAGACCGTCCGAAGTATTATCCAACAATAATCCCTAAACTTCTCGTTATTTTATTTATAACCAAGATTTTTGTTATAATTCCGTATTCTACTGATTTTCTAAAGGGGAGTTGGCAGGTCTTGCATGACATTTTAAATTTTGATCCTGTTGCCCACCACCGTACGTTTCTTGAGAAAAAAAGCCAACGTCAGTCGCCCATAACCTTCGCTCTATTCATCGAAATTACTTCAAAATTTCAATTTTTGCTAACTTTGGTCTGCTCTTTTCAAATATTATATTTTTGTTTTTGTTGGATTAAAATTTAAAATGTCACGCAAGACCTGCAATTAAACTCCCCATTGCCGTTCACCCAATGTTCATCTTTTCGTATAATGTAATTATGTTCCAGTGTTCCTGGTGCGATGGGCCTACATAATTTAATAGGGAAACTAAAGAAATGGATTAAGATTCTAGAAGAGAAAGCCAAGCTACTACCAAGGTATAAAACTATCACTCCATTGCCTCGATCCCAAGCTACTTGGGATTGCTACATTTTCAAAATGGTTAACGAGGCCAAATGTGAGACACACGGTGCAATTATTTGTTCCCGCAAGGCACCATGGGTGTGGACACAGGCTCTTTAATGGCTAAAGAAATCGATGCATATTGCAATAGCTCTACCGTGTATCCTTGCCATTTACAAACACTTTGTGACGTTCATGCGGGTTTTTATTTCTACAGCTCTTTCCTGCTTGAAGACCGATGTCGCTTTCTGAGTAACTTTACAACGTCCACTGCAGAGGTTGAACTGCCTGGGGAATTCCTGATGCCCAAAGCTAACACGGTTGGTATTATTAAAGTGCAACTAACCCCTGTGAGATTGTTTTAAAAATCTATTCAAGCTGAATAGTTGGTGGGTTCAGTATTTTGTGATTTGAACCTTGCGTTTATGAGTTATAGAGGTTTGAAATCTCAATATGCAAATTTGATGACGTCTTCTAAGGAATCATTTATTATACAAAAACGTCCTTGTGCTGATTATTGACATTTGAAAACTTACAGAATATTTTCACAGTCTTTATGAATGATTTTTCCCCATTTCAAAAAATAAGTTATTCTTGAAAAAAGTCTAAATAAGTTATGACAAATTCCTTAGTAGACGTCATCAAATTTGTATATTGAGATTTCAAACCTCTATAACTCATAAACGCAAGGTTCAATTCACAAAATACTGAACCCACCAACTATTCAGCTTGAATAGATTTTTTAAACAATCTCACAGGGGTTAGTTGCACTTTAATGATATGTAATATCGAGAACTGTAGCCTAAATGTATCTTTAGATAAGATTGTGTATTTTCTGAACGAATTCCCAATTGTTTTTAATTTTTTAGAGAAGAAACTTTAGTTCTAATTATAAAAAGACGTTTCTTGAGAAAATACATTTTGTCTTCAGTTCCCCTTTAAACCCTATAAACTTCGTTTAGTTAACCCGTTTATGAAAATTACTTTTGTAATTCTAGTTTTCACCCAATAAGGTGTTAATATTATTTGGACTTTAAAGATCCGGTTCAAAGTGACAATAGTATCCGGATCTTTAAAATCCAAATAAAAGTTAAAATTAAACAAAGTTTGAAATCATTTTGGTTGTGTTTTTTTTCTCTCTGTGTTTTTTCTCCTCGACGCTCATGAATACATGAACAATCTTATACTATATTGACTGTACATTACAATACAAACCTTGAACGTCCCCTAACTTGTTTCTTGTCGTTTCTTTACAGCATAGTCCATACTATATTCGCATAGCAAGATTCATGCCGAGAGTCGAGCTCGTTCAGAAGTACAATTTTTCAGCTCGAAGGCTGTTCATTAGAGGCAACAACGGCAAGGTATGATACCACGATTATATCAATATGCTGGTCTTATGGGCTGCCTGTGGCAGAGGAATAGCGGGAAAGGGACTGGTGGCAAGAAATACGAGGAGAAGAAATGACAGTTCATTTTATTTGATTCCTCTTTGTTCTCCCTTCCCCACCCCCCTCAGTAAATGTTGATTGGGGGTTTCTGTCTGTCTTTCTGTAAGAGTAATCGGTATTTCCATATATAGGCCGATCTTTACCGACGTCATTTTGTCGACGTCATATTGCTTCAATAGCATAAATTAACATAATCCCCACAAACTACAGAAAATGTTATATTTAGTACTGAACATTTGAGGGCATTTGGCTTTTCAAAACAGTAAAATCTACAAAGTATGTACAACAAGTGCCTGCGTAGCGGCCCTTGGGAGGGGAGGGGAGGGGAAGGGGACGGAAGGACACTGGGGGAGAGGGGAGAAGTCATAACTCCATAAATGTCCAACGAATTACTCTCAAATGTTCAGTATTTATTATACGTAATGCTCACATCTTGATGATAATAAGAGTTGTTATGTTGTAGATATATCCTTACCTCGTGGTCAATGATGCCTGTATGACTGAGTCTCGTAGAGAAGAGAGAATACTACAACTACTCAGACTTCTTAACTTGTACTTTGAGAAGAGAAAAGTGAGTATTTCTTTCCTCAAAGAAATCAAAATATGAGATTTATCGACTTGATAGTCAATGTATTATATCATGTCATATGTTGTCGTACTGTATTGAGTCGTTTTCGTATGAGTGGGAAGTAGTTACGGTTCGTGTCGTGCGGTGACCATGCCGTGTCTAAGCATTCTGATTGGTTGAACAATGATTCTGCGCGCTGTGATTGGTTGAATAGATGTCTTCGATTCCGTACCGTGACCGTAACTCCGTGCCGTAGGTTTCCCACTCATACGAAAACGACTCTGTCACATATCGTTACCGCGTTCCATGTGGCGTATTGTGTCGTATCATAATAGAGTCGTTTTTGTATGAGTGGGAACCTACGGTACCGTGGCACTCAAATGGCTTCCTTTCTGAACCAATCAAAAAGCATGCAGATGCATCTCATCCAATCAAACTCTTTCAATACGGCACGGTACCGTAACTTTCCCACTCGTACGAAAACGACTCTAATAATCATCATCATAATAATAGTTCGATTGTTTGCCGTCTCAGATTCGCTCACAACTATCAAGTCATTCGTCACTGTACTATAACTTCCTGTTCCATTATATACTCGTTCTAATGATATCTTTTCCTCTGTAGGAATCTTGTAAAAGAAACTTGTTATTCACGGTACCGAGAGTGGTCGCCGTGTCGCCACAAATGCGTCTTATTGAGGTATGGTTTACTCACGCCATTCGTGGGTGGCGATTAGCGCTAATCCAGGATTAAATCTTAAGAAAACTGTTGACGGTAATCCAGGATTAGCACTAATGCCATTCGAACAACCGGCCCCCATCAATAGCTGTGTTGGTATTAACTGTATCATGTCTTTCGTTACAGGACAGTCCATCGTTTATATCATTACGAGAAATACTCAGTAAGGTAAGAACACTCTGAGGATTCGGGATTCCTGTGTTGAAAATAGATCCTAGTCCTCCCTCGGTCCCTCTACCACAGGGATCCCACAACAAGAAATTGAGTTGCAGTTGCAGTTTCCAGCAATGTTACCAAGGGAGCTTATTGTTGGTTTTCACATGACGTCATGGCGGCCATGCTGGTTCCCGATAACAAAACATTCCTCATTAGCTTCTCTTGTTTGTTCAACCAACATGGCCGCTGCGTCTTTGTCTTTTAGATCTCCAGGGATTGATTGCAAACCAGCAATTCGCGACTTGCGAAACGAATAGGGGATTGGGGGGAGTTTGGTCTCGCAAAGGCTCTTTGGGCTGTTACAACCAACAGTTGATAGTTTGTTCATTTCTTATGTCTTCTTATTCTAGCGTTGTGACTGTAAGCATCTTGAATCAGACTCCCCGATCGCACTGTACTACGAACGTCTAGCAGCCGTGCAGTCACGTGGTTTACAAGTCACTCATCAAGTACTTAGGGACATTCTACGGGAAATACAAGGGACCATGGTACCTGAATACATGCTCAAAGAATGGGCCCAGTATACTTACACAGACCCCACTGATTATTGGACATTCAGGAAACAAGTATGTGAACCATTCTCGTTCCCAGGGCCTCCGAAGAAAAGTCCCAACTGCGCATCCCCATTACGCAGTCATTCTGTTAAGCCAATCAAATTCGGGATAGTTGATTTTTCTACGGAAGGCTTGGGAACGACGATGGTATATGGACATAAAGTATAGTCATTGCTATCGTTACCCCCCCCCCCCCCCCCCCCCCCCCCCCCCCCCCAATGTGACGCCCCCCCCCCCCCCCCCCCTCGATCAGAAATGTATCTCCCTTGGATTTTGACACGATGGAGTTGGAACTCGCTATTTCGAACCATCTCTGTGTGTATCTTTCTCTGTGAACAGTGCCGAAGAAACCTCTCTGTCATGATTACGTGCTTGTATTGTAAATGAGTGGTTCTTGGAGTTAGTACTTGTACATACTTAACTTTTATGGTTGTTTTTGCTTTCAGTTTTGTGTTCAGTTGACTCTGCTTGGCTTTGCTGAGTTTACGCTACATTTAACGCGTCTGGGACCAGAGATGCTACAAGTGGCTCAGGACTGCGGCCGTCTGACTGTGACATACTTTAGATTTGAAGTCGATGATACTAAAGGTAAATACAGACAGACAGTCATTTTATTAGTATGCATTCGGTCAGACAGAGCAGTCAGTCAAACAGACAGACAGTCAATCAGGTCAGACAGACAGACGATCAGTCAGTCAACCAGACAGTCAATCACTGATGTCAGTCGGACAGACGGTCAGTCAGTCAGATAGACTTTCAGACAGTCATTCAATCAGGTCATTCAATCAGATAGACGGTCAGACAGTCAGTCAGATAGACCATGCATCCAGATGCATCCATCCATGCTTATTTACTATACCTTCGTCTGAGTTAAAATCGTAACATTCTCTACCACCTATTTGTAGGTGAGCTGGATGCTAATCGTCCAGTCCCGTTCCGTTTGACACCAAACATCGCTGAGTTCGTTACACCGGTTGGTGTTAATGGTGTTATTACTGCTGCCATGGTAGCTGCTGCTCGTTGTCTCGTTGAACCTCAATTTAGTATCCCGAGTATCTTACGCGCTGTACTTAGAGACGAGATGATTACGTGGCATAAAAAGGTTTGTGATAATATTATGATTGTCATGATTGTAGATGTCGTCCAGTAGTGTCGGTTTGGTGGTGATGGTGATGGTGGTACGTACGATGACGATAGTGATTCTGGCGAGAATTTTGGTGGTAGTAGAGGTGATGGTGGTGGTAGAGTTGTTGGTTGTGGTAGAGTTGTTAGTGGTAGTGATAGAGGTGATGGTGGTAGAGTTGGTGGTGGTGGAGTTGGTGGTAGTGGTTGTAGAGTTGTTGGTGGTGGTGGTGGTGATATTGGTGGTGGTGGTAGAGGTGGTAGAGTTGGTGGTGGTGGTGGAAGAGTTGGTGGTGGTGGTGGAAGAGTTGGTGGTGGTGGTGATAGAGTTGGTGGTGGTGGTGATAGAGGTGTTGGTGGTAGAGGTGGTAGAGTTGGTGGTGGTGGTGGTGGAAGAGTTGGTGGTGGTGGTGATAGAGTTGGTGGTGGTGGTGGTAGAGGTGGTGGTGGTGGAGGTGGTAGAGTTGGTGGAAGAGTTGGTGGTGGTGGTGATAGAGTTGGTGGTGGTGGTGATAGAGGTGTTGGTGGTGGAGGTGGTAGAGTTGGTGGTGGAGTTGGTGGTGGTGGTGGTAGAGTTGGTGGTGGTGGTGGTAGAGGTGTTGGTGGTGGAGGTGGTAGAGTTGGTGGTGGAGTTGTTGGTGGTGGTGGTAGAGTTGGTGGTGGTGGTGGTGATAGAGGTGTTGGTGGTGGAGGTGGTAGAGTTGGTGGTGGAGTTGTTGGTGGTGGTGGTAGAGTGATGGTGGTGGTGGTGGTGATAGAGGTGATGGTGGTGGAGTTGGTGGTGGTGGTTGTAGAGTTGGTGGTAGAGTTGTTGGTGGTGGTGGTAGAGGTGGTGTGGGGTGGTGAGGTAGAGTTGGTGATGGTGGTGGAGTTGGTGGTGGTGGTTGTAGAGTTGGTGGTGGTGATGATAGAGGTGTTGGTGGTGGAGGTGGTAGAGTTGGTGGTGGTAGAGTTGGTGGTGGTGGTGGTAGAGTTGGTGGTGGTGGTGGTGGTGATAGAGGTGGTGGAGGTGGTGGTGGTGGTAGAGTTGGTGGTGGTGGTGGTGGAGTTGGTGGTAGAGTTGTTGGTGGTGGTGGTAGAGGTGGTGGTGGTGGTGATAGAGGTGGTGGTGGTGGTGTTGGTGGTGGTGGTGGTAGAGTTGGTGGTGGTGGTGATAGAGGTGTTGGTGGTGGTTGTGGTAGAGTTGGTGGTGGTGATTGGGGTGGTGGTGGAGTGGGTGGTGGTGGTGGTGGTGGTGGTGGTGGTGTGGTAGAGGTGTGGGTGGTGGTGGTGGTAGGTGTTGGTGGTGGTGGTGGTGGTGGTGGTGGTGGTAGAGTGGTGGTGGTGATAGAGTTGGTGGTGGTGTGGTAGAGTTGGTGGTGGTGGTGGTAGAGTTGGTGGTGGAGTTGGTGGTGGTGGTGATAGTAATAATAATAATAATAATCAATTTATATAGCGCTATTTCTAATTTATCCAATAGCGCTTTACAATAATAGAGTGATAGAGTTGGTGGTGTTGGTAGAGTTGGTTTTGGTGGTGGTGGTGGTGGTAGTTGGTGGTGGTGGTGATATAGTTGGTGGTGGTAGAGTTGGTGGTGGTAGTTGGTGGTGGTAGAGTTGTTGTTGTTGGTGGTGGTGGTGGTAGTTGGTGGTGGTGGTAGTGGTGGTGGTAGAGTTGGTGGTGGTGGTGGTAGTTGGTGGTGGTGGTGGTGGTAGTTGGTGGTGGTGGTGGTGGTGGTGTAGTGGTGGTGGTGGAGTTGGTGGTGGTAGAGTTGTTGTTGGTGGTGATATAGGTGGTGGTGGTGGTGGTGGTAGAGTTGGTGGTGGAGTTGGTGGTGGTGGCGATATAGGTGGTGGTGGTAGTTGGTGGTGGTGGTGGTAGAGTTGGTGGTGATAGAGTTGGTGGTGATAGAGTTGGTGGTGATAGAGTTGGTGGTGGTGGCGATATAGGTGGTGATGGTAGTTGGTGGTGGTGGTGATAGAGTTGGTGGTGGTAGAGTTGGTTGTGGTGGTGATAGAGGTGGTGGTGTAGTTGTTTATGGAGTCCACACAGAAGAGTAAATATTTCTCTCTCGTTGCAGAAGCAAGACGACAGTCATCCCTTACCCAATACTTCTTCTCCCAACGACATGGACAGTGAACGACTGATAACACTTGTCAATGGAGCAGTCAATGCAATAACCACAAGACTACAAAGTAAGGCGACCTTTGGTCCAATACTGACAATCCTTACTCAACTACATGCAAAAATATCCAACCACTTTATTGGAAAACTGCTTTTCATGTCTTGAACAGCAGACAGAACAAACCAATAGCCGATTTTCGATATATGCTTTGAACACTAGTTGCATACAATAGTTTCTGAGCGAGGCTCCGGGGAATAATGCTCACTGATTCGTGAATAGATATAAATTTAATTATTCCCGGGAGCCTCGCACTGGGGCTATTGGCACTATTGAAATTGAACCAAAAACCCACTTCTTTAACGAGCTGTTATTTGTTAATAGTTTGTCGATTCTTCCTTTATCAGACTTAGCGCAATATGAAGGAGGCGAGACCAAAGTGTCTACGTTGATCCAAGCCGCCACAAGTGCCGATAATCTTTGTCGCATGGATCCTGCCTGGCATCCTTGGCTGTAGGAGTCTTACCAAACGGCGTTTGCTTGCTGGACCCCCTACGGACATCCATAGTGCTACGTTAATTATATCATCGCCGAGTTCCTCTCAGAGGAAGGAAAAGGAAAATAGGATGGGGGACAGCTAGCGACGAGAATTCACTTCTAGCATTCTATCTCGCTAACCATTCTACCCTGGAAAGAACGTTCACGGGATAAGCTCTGAATAGAACAATATCCCCAAAGACTGTTTCTGCAATCATGAGGTTTTTCTGACATCACCGCATTTCCACTGGAAGATTCGACGCCCTGGAAATCTGAATCCCCGCAGAAAAATATGAACCTTTTTAGTTTGTTCGTTTTATAAGCGATTATTTGACTGAAGAAAATGTAGGACGTTTTATATTTATTTTTGTCGATATTTGTATTAAAAATAAAGAGAGTAATGAATCAAGATGAAAATATCAGGGCTCTCTCATTTCATACAAAACGGCGGCCATTGCCTCCAGTAGCATGATAGATTTCAACACAAGCATCACTGAAGGGTTCCAGACTTCGGGTACGCACGCAAAGCATTATGAGATCATTACAATAATAATAATAATAACTTTATTAAAGTGTCAAAGTCTTCTAGCAGAGCACACACACACAGGAGTCCAAGCTATGTTTTGCTCACTTGGTGCTCACTTTTCCTTTGTAATAATCTCACAATGCATTGCGCGCGTGCCGGAGGTCTGGACCTCTTGATGCTTGTGTATGGCATTCAAACCTGGAAATACAAGAATCAAGAGTTCCAGACTTTCAGTACGCGCGCAATGCATTATGAGATTATTACAAAGGAAAAGTGAGCACCAAGTGAGGAAAAACATAGCTTGGGCTCCCTGTGTCTAGAATTGGTGCTCACTTCTCCTTTGTAATAATCTCATAATGCATTGCGTACATACCGGAAGTCTGGAACTCTTGATGCTTGTATACCCTGAGAACCAATTAACTGTGTCGCCAGTGGCTCAGATACTTTATCGAGTGAAGGATTATACACTAGCTGTGCCAAGTGAAGAAAGCCAAGTTTACAAAGCATTCAGGGAGGATCGTGGTTACCATACGCTCCTTATACTCGCGGTATACATTGCTGCGGGCGCGTCTTACGGGACGCACACGGGAATCCCAAGAACGTTACTCAACACAGGAAGCCCAATGTATTGCGCGCGCGCGTTCTACTACAGGAAACCCATCAAAAAAAGACGTGCGCATACATGTCTTAGTATTGTACCTTTCTTTTATTAAATAATAGAAAACTTCTGAAAACTTTAAATAATTTACATCACTGCATGGTTTTGTACTTGGTTTTGCAATTTTTTTTGATCGCCGTTTTTCAAGGACTTCTATTGCTGCGATTTTCTCGCGATTACGCACAATAGAAACTCTTCAAAAAGGTGTTAAAACTGACGCCTTACAAAACGTCCGGGTCTAAAACGCGTGTGTTGACTTACTAGTAAAACATGTTTCCAAATATATATAATCTTTACTTTTGTAATCAAAGATACCTAGTAGGGTCCAAAGTTCCTTACTTATGTTTGCGATGTTCTTGTCTTTTTTATAAATTATATCTTACAACTATTTACAAAATTACTAAAACAGAAGTACAGCATTAAGAGTTGCCTTTTTAAGTAATCATCCATGCAAGAACTAGGCAAGCTTTCATTGTTCTACGGCAATAGCTCTGTCCCACATAGAATATTTCTAATTTTAAGGATACAGAAAGAGAGGATGACACATAATAATATTTCAATGTAAAAATAAAGGTAATCAATTATTTCGGGTAATTTATTGGAAATGTTTGATATCTAACCAATCAGAACAGCCCCAGACAATAGCAAAGAATATTGCTTATTTTACAAGGTTTCCCACATACAATTTGTTTTAAAATTGGCATATGACGCCAATGGATAACAGACAAACTTGACATCTAAACAAATCGGAGTATGTATATCTTATACCTAACCTTTTTGCCAATTTTCATGTTTAAGCCAATGGGATCACTAGTTTTAACAATAGAAAATATAAGCATTCCATCGTGCATTGCCGTTCAGCTGCCTAGTTCTTACGTGGACCATTACTTAAAAACTCCTAGTTTTGTTAAATTATTACAAAACCGTAGTTGGCAGTCCCCTGCGATTTTTGGAGGAGGGAGAGGAGGAATGACCTTAAATGTTCCTTCTTCTCCCCTCCCCTCCCCTCCCACACAGACCGCCAGCTACGCAGGCACAGAGCTTCACGTACGCAAGCACAGAGCAAACCAGTGCTCAAGTAATCTGAGCCAAACAGAGTTATACAATAGAACCCCGCTATCTCGACCTCGGTTATCTGAAATCCCCTAGAGGGATATGGGCCAGAAACTAGTAAGATAAACTGAATTTGTACCTCGCTATTTCGAATCCCTACTAAGGCGAACTACTGTTCTAGTCCCATGAACGATCGAGATAGCGCAGAGTTCTGATCTGCTGTACTACACGCAGTGTCACACAATTTTCGCTAACAACCTAGCGAATTCACACCCTTTACAGGCGTTTTCCTTGAATATATCGCGACAGAGGTGGATTTTCCCATAATGCATTGGGCAACCAGGGGTGCTTACCATTTACTCGGAAAAACCGGAAATTCCGGCTTGAAAAAAAAAGGTGTATGTCATTCCGATCGGAAAATTCCGGAAAACTCGGTCTAATGGTACACGCGTCTACGGGAAAAAACGAAAAGAGCGGGAAAAGTGGATTACCTCAATCGCTAGACCGAGTTTTCCGAAACCTTCCGATCGGAATGACACATACCATTTGTTTTTCCAACCGGAGTTTCCGGTTTTTCCGAGTAAATGGTAAGCACCCCAGGAGTCGTTTTGTAATGCACAGAAAAGCAAATCTTTCAACCAAAGAAAACTGACGCAAACACGAAAGGAACGACTAAGTGATCTTGTCAATTATTTTATGTTTTGATTGACGGGAACCCATTGCAATGTTTCGGCGGGAATGACCTCCACCGGTCGCGAAACAAGGAAAACGCCTGCAAGGTGATATGAATGCTCTACTACGCATAAGTATTAGAATCCAAGGTCAAGATCTTCCTCTGCCGGTACCAGACCCCTTTGGTCTCCCAGCAGCTTCTCTTGCAGGGGAGGCCCTGGGACTTCTTGGCTTTTGAGCTGAGCCACTTGGACTACTTGTTGTAAGTTTTTTGGGTGGTGGTGGTTGTTTCATTCGTGACCACTCCCTCTCAGCTTTCCTCTGAACGAAAAATATACATAATTAAGTCAGTAAGTTGCACAACAAAACTGACATTTTGTGCTAATATCTCGCTGCTTTCAAATAAATTATGCTATCATTCACATTATTTTCTCCGGGATTTTCATTGGTCGAGAGCCGACTACGTCACTGCAGATAACTTCCTAAGAATAAGTGCTTTCGTTCTCCTCATCAATAGCAGCTCGATTTTTTCCAGAGTTGTTGCCGTTTAGGTGAGAGAAATATCGGTTTTTGCAAAATATCGTGATTTTGTCAGTGTCTCGCAGATAATTATTATATAAGATATACAGCCTTTACTTAACAGGCACATGCTTACCCTCTCCTGGTATCGTTTCTCAAACCACGCCATGTCTTGTTCCTCTTGTGTCATCCCTGGTACACCTCCCTTCTTTCTGTCTTCTAGCGATAATTCAGATATTCCTGCATGTGCCTTTAGGAAAGCATGATCATGTGGACCTAGGGAACAACAAATCGGTCACACGTACATTGTACATATATAAGCAAACACTGTCTTGATATATCATTAGGGGCGGTGAAGTCCCCAGAATTGCTATTGGCCAATTGCTTGATATCAATATACATGTACGTCATTTCCGGTTTGTTCGGAATTTTCATTTCCAATAGAATATGCTCTACTTGCAGATAGCATATTCACATCTCTAATGTCTGGAGTTATCCAGGTTTCGGAGTCTTTTTTTTTTTCAGACTAAAGTCTTACAAAGTCTCGATTGTACCATTGTATCTACTCACTTTAAAACTCATATATATAACGTACTAAACGCGTATAAGGCGCACCCTGAGTTTGTAAAAACCTTTAGTATATATACCCAAAATGAATAGTGATTTTCGTGCAAAGACTCACGGCTCGGTAAATATCCACCACTACTCACCTCCACTTCTGGAAATAATAATATTGTTAAATATATCTACACTGTATATATCTTACAAGTACATATTTTTATCATTTTTATCTTATACATATTTATTTATTTCTGAAGAAGGCTGAATTGCCGAAACGTTAATAAATACATTATTTGGAACAGTCAGAGGTTGCCTGCGTCTCTTTCTCTACTATATATTTAATCTATATATCCTGTATGTATATCCAGGGGCGTAGCTAGCCGGACGCCACGACGCACGTGCGTCACTCGAATAAAAAAATGAATAAAAAAGTAGCTTGTTTAAGAAAAAAAGTGAAAAGAAAGAAAAAAGCCAAAGAAACAAGCAAATGAAAAATAAAACATTATCACCCTATGAATTGCAGGTATTAGTTATTCGTGCATGAAATTGTGCTTTTTCAAGCGTAATTATTCAGAGTTCTTAAAATAAAGTAGAAGATACGAACGTGTTTTTGGTAAGAGAAGTGAAGAAGAATCGCTCTGCCTTTGATGAGATTGTAGTCCTATCTTATGTACCCTTGCTTTCTCGATCTCATCATTAAGTCGTCGATCACTTGAGAGAAAGCTACACTAATATCCCATTGCAGACCCGTAGCAGGGGGATGGGCCAGGGGAGGCCGGGCCCCCAATAATTTGGTCTGGTTTTTTTTTAATAACCTTTACATCCTGAATAGCAAATGCCTATACACACACTGCTATGGACATGCTCTGAATCTAGCTGTCGCTGATTCCATAAAATCAGTAAAATGTTTAGTGCTCGTCTTGACCTTGACGCCGTTCGAGAAAAAGGAAAAATTTAAACAACCAGTTATGCAAACTTTTAGTATACGTATGTTCATGTCATTGATCTATTGTGCAACACGTATTTGTTTACAAACATATCGATGGTTTTGCCTTTGGTATGAACACTAGATCTCGGTTTGAATAACTAAAAAACCACACACATCATTGTGTACACATAATGATATGATTTACATGTCTGCAACCCCTCAAATGACCTGCGATTCGGCCTCAAGATCGATTTTCTGTCCGTTTAAACTTCCTGGAAACTACTCTCAGAAGGCAGGAAATGCTATTTCAGAGACTCTATACCTCAAAAATGTTCGGGGTGGGGGGGGGGGGGGGGGGGGGGGGGCATGCCCCCGCACTCTTGTGTCCCCCAAAAACATTTCCCCTTGCTACGATCCTGCATTACATCGAACCAAAAATATAGAAGTAGTAGATGCTAAATTGAGTGAAGTGTCTATATTTCGTGAATAATTACTGTGTATAAAAAGAACATTAGAGATTCCCAAACCTTGTATACAGCTATTTCAAAAAACGTTGATACTGAATACTGCATTCTAAATAGTGTATTCCAAGACCGAAATGCATTTTGGGACTCGTGTAATATTGTCTAAAGTAATATAAATAACAATAATGTATTTTATTTTTTTGTGTATTCCATCAGAAACAACATACACTAGCTCCATATGGCGAACAAATCGCTGTATATTTACTTTTTATTTCAAAATAACAAGGCCCACAATGCTCTTTGGTCTTGGAATGCACTATTCAGTATGCAGTATTCGGTTTTCAACGTTTTTTGAAATAGCTGTATATATCACGTACTGTACTTTTACTTCTTGTTGGTTGGCTTGAGTGGTGATGTGCGGGAGGGGGAGGGGGAGGGGGAAGGGGAAGGGGAAAGGGAGGGGGTTATAAATTGAAAGTTCATAATTGTGCATCACTCCGAAAAAATCCTGGCTACACCCCTGATATCTACCCCCCTCTCCCCAGTCCCTCCAATGTTCATATCAAGACAGGGATCCCAATCACATGGAGAAGTGAGAGTCTATATGACCTACCAATTGGCTGCTGAAGAAACTCCAGGGGTGGTGCTCCAATACCACTATCGTCAAGTCTCATATAACCTTCCATTAAAGAACTAAAACCAGTTATGCCTCCCATGGCAGCATAGGGTACGTCTTGTCCAATGGGGTGTCCACGAGCTGCGCGCTCTTCTTTTGTCTCAACTATTGTCTGCAAACAAAGTAATTTTAATTTTAAGGGGGACTCTGACAAAAATTGTTCGAAATTTAAATTTAGCTGAAACTTCATTGAATAATTATTTAAGGGTCTAATAATCACTAGTTAAAATCTTTTTTCGATATTCCAGAGGGAAGTACTATATTTTTATGAATCTTTAGAGGAGTCAGTGACGTCATCCAGTAATTGTATGGCTCTTTGAGATTATTTCAGTGAAGTTTCAGCTAAATTAAATTTCAAACGATTTTCGGCAGAGTCCCCCTTTATGTAGTGTCAGATGTACAGACTCATTCTCAACTGCAGTACAGTATTATCATTAGTTGGGCTTCCTGTGGAAGGCCCGACTCTGAAAATGCTGTTTTGTCTTTGACCTCAAACATCAAAGTGGCTCAGATACATCACAGGCTCAGATATACAAGAACTTGCCTAATGAGATTGCCGAGTGATAACGAAGTGCTTTGTTGTAAATGTGCATGCAAGAGCACATAATCGAAGGCTCAGATATAGGAAAAGTGCCGAGTGATTGATTGAACAAAGTTCTTGCATATGTATTCGATGACCCGGGTCGATGACTATAGGAGATTTTTAAATCACTTTAATCGCACAACTGACACAAGATTGAAATGTACCGCTGTTATTTTGTGTTGTGGTAAGCTTTAATAGAAGCCCGACTTCACACTAGTAGAACGTCTAGTTATTATTAGTATTATTATTACTTTTATTTTTATTATGGTATATTACAAATACCTTATGAGCATGAGTTGGGTAACCACAGCCACATGTGAAGGGGCTCTTAAAGGTTTTACACTTGCAATCCTTCAAGCATCGATGCGGCAAGCATTCTGAGTGATCATCGGTATAATGTTTACACTGACATCTGATTGGCTGAGAGCCATTCTTTGGTACATAATGGTAGTTACGGCACTTACATCCAGAGACTTTGCATGGTACAGGAATAGGTCGGGTCTCTGGTAGTTCTTTGTGGTCAGTTTTATGTTGAACATACCTGAAGATAGATGAACTCCACTCTTCAGCCATGCATAAATCAACAATAATATTCAATTTCTACATTGTAATGTATCCGAGAGAATGGAGCGAGGACACGTGTGCATAAGAGAGACTTACATGTAGGGCAAGAGGTCCTCAGGTCAGGAAAGCGAGGATGCCATTTTGTTTAGTAAAGTCAATAAACAGAGTTCGATTCTTGTAGTTAAATTTGAATCTTGTGGGACGACCACAGAGATATTACACTGGTACATACATGTATGTACATATAGTCAGGAAGCATGTGTACTCCTGTGGAAGTTTATGCTGAAAGCAAGCCACTAGTCTAGATGTGTTAAGGGGACCCTAAAGAACATGAAAAAATTTGTCTGCAAAGTTCGTCTAAATCACGTCGGTTGATAGATATACATGTACTGTATTACCATAATTCTTAAAATCTGTATACAAGCTGTATCCTATGATAATATCCAATATCACCCATTTCAAAACCAAGCACCCTCCCCTCCCCTCCCCCAGTATTATCTTTGTATACATGTACATACTACGTCAGTACATGTACATAATTTAATCTGTGTATGCTGTGATAATTTTACCTGTGTTCACAGAAGCAAGGTGTTTCTGGTCCAACTAGTTTACAATCCAGACCATCAGGATTAGTCCAGCTAACATACAATCTATTCTTTATCCTTTGTGGTAAAACAGTCTTGTATTTTTCGTACTGCTCTGGTGTGAACAGATGTCCTCCATCATCATCACCGACTATTCTACAATGAGAAGGAACTCAATTTCAGTATACAGGCACATGTGTACATGCATGCATGTGCATATGTACATGTGAACCATGGCTCTCTTGTTGACATGTAAGCTTAAATTCATAGAATATCATTCCAAAATACGATTCTACGAATAACATATCTAAAATTCTGCTTGACAGTTGCAAAATAAAGATTCAGGACGTTGTTGTTCAGCTTCAAAATGCTACAAAAATGATGATATGTCAGTAACTTTAAAACTGTATGAGTTCTTGTCAACTGACAAGCAACCATTTCAAGTTTAATTTTAACGGACATGAATCTGAAATCGATCTAAATATTCCTAAACACCGTGTATATAGACTTACTTCTTGTACTCCCAGTATGCATCAACAGAAGCAGCAGCAGAAGCATCAAGTTTTAGATGAACACGATTTGAATCCATTTCTTTCTGTGTGCCAGTGTGGTTATTACCACAAACAACTCTACATGACGATGAGCATGCGTGATGTGACGTGTCACGTAACGCAACTATAAAGGAAGCCCGCGAGGTCTATATTGGTCCGGTATTTATTTTAAATCTAAGACCTGATATTTTTTAGCCGTTATGAAGCTTGGAGCAATCAGCGCGTTCATTCTCAAGCTGTGGTTTTGTGGAGAATATCGTAAATATATATTTTCCTGTAAATACTGTAATAAAATACTCAGTGATACTGTGGTAGTGTCTTGTGGTCTTTATTTACTATACCTGTACAAATTTCCAGCGAATTTCAGCATTTTTTAATGTCTCCCCTCACCCTGTAAAAGGAAAGAAGGCAAGGAAGGAGACGAAGCTCGAAAAATGGCTTCCAAAGCCGTTCATATATTGCTCGTTTTTTGTGTGAAAATCACCTGGGATGTACATATTGCGAGAACAAATTGCGAAAGTTTATACTGTCTTTTATCATATGTTTATACATAGTTTTTGTTATTGGATTCCATGCAGTAAAAAGCATTATAAGCCAGTTACTCAGTTAGCATAGCTGCGTAGCTAGTAGTGATCGCCGGAATGACCTGAAATCGCTACCAGAGATCAACAACGACACAAACAACACTACAGGAAGGTTAGAGTTGATTGGCTTTATTATTTACGGAGTTATCGACCAGAGCCTAAGGTCCCATACAAAGCCTTATACTGACAGCTCGATAACAAGCCTCTCATAGATACCTTGGGCTACCTGTGGCCCAAGGGGAGGGTCAGGAAATTTCATTCCCACACATCATTTTCAACGCTCAATTTAAAATCTCCACCTCCCTTCCCCCCTGCTAAGTCCCTTAGGTGCATGTTAGCATTATTTTCTGAAATAGTCACCTAAAATGTCAGTTTCGATTTTACTGGCACTTGCCGTTTATACCAGCTGGTATTGTCGACTGCTGGAAATTCAGTTTTAAATTGTGCAAGTATAAATATAGCTTCAAAATAAAATGAGATTATAGAATAAAGCAAGTTATTGGAATATTGTAGTATCATTAATGATGAAATGGGTACTCATAGTGTCCTCACACGCTCAGTTGAAGACTTCATGTCAGTACGAGGTTACGGTTTATGAGATAGAATTAAATAGTTAAACGAGACTTACCTGTAAGAGTGAAGTTTGACTGTAATTCTATCTCATAAAGAGTAGTAACCGAGGACTGACATGCCCTCCTCTCCCTCCCTGGGGGTTAATTGTACATCGTCTCGGTTACTGAGACTCTTTTGATAAGGTTTTACTTGTGTGTTCCTCCACTATGAGTAGGTTTTGAAGAAATGATTGTGACGTCACTCCCGGTAGGCTTCATTCTTCATGTCAGTCCTCGGTTACTACTCTTTATGAGATAGAATTACAGTCAAACTTCAACTTACAGGTAAGTCTCGTTTAACCGATTTAACTACTTGTCTTTTGTGGCTTTGTTGTCTTTGCATGTCTCTGTTGATCTTTTTGCTCATACTCATCATGTCTTTGTTGACTTTGTTGTCTTTGTTGTCTTTGCTCATCTCTGGACCTCTCTGGACTTTGCTCATTCTGGGATTGTCTTTTTCCGATTTTTCTGTTTTGTGACTGATCGACTGTTGCTGTCCTTGTTCCTCATCGCTCTCAAATCGGTAACGCAAGCTACAACCAGCGCTTACTCCTAGAACTGAAGACACCAAAGTGTATGCTCATCTTCTGTCTCTCGTAGTTTTTTTTCTAAGAGTTTCTGAGGTATCTTTGTTCTTTGTTCATTGTTCCACATCAATGGGTGTGCTCATCTCTTCCTCAGTTCAGTGCATTCTCTTCATCTCCCCTTTCAGGCGATGTGCTCATCTCCAGTCTCTAAGCTCTTCCATTTTCGCTTTGTTCTTCTTCCGTCTTCTTTCATTCTCATTTTGTTCCTGTACCAAGGTTGATTAGTGAAAGTTGAGCTTGCCATTCATAGATCTTTGAGTTCGAGTTCGAGTTTGTTGTGCTGTCCCTGATAATGCATATCCTCCATCATTTCTTTCAATCCATCCTCTGTACTGATGGATTGCCGGAATGCGTTAAAAATGCTACTTCTCTATAATAATGCTTATCCTCTTTCTGAAATTGTCTGACAAAATAAATATTGTCTTGTTGCTCTTTTTCCCATCGTCTTGTCGTTAGCATCTGCTTCATCTGAAAAGCGATGTCATTCTCATTAAACTTCGCCTTGACCGTTTCTCTCTTGCCTCATCTGTTTCTTGATTGGTTGTTTGATACTTTTGTCTTTGGTCTTCATTTCCTTTGCTTTGTTGACTTATGATCTTCATTTTTCCTCTTTGTTTTCTTGAATTTCTTTTTGGTCTTCTTTTTCCTCTTTGATTGCCTCTTCTTCTATTATACACCATCATCTTTGTCTCTTTTTTGGTTTGAATTCCACGGCTTTTGATTGCTTTCTTTTTCTATATTTTCCTCCTTTTCTCTTCGTTCCTTGTGTTTCTTCCTCGGTTCTTCTTCTTCGGATTTTTGCTTGGACTTCCATTTATGCTTGGGTTTGGACACTCTCTTCTTGGTTTCTTCATTTCTTAACATTCTATATTGACACTTTCTCCTTTCTCTCCTTGACTTTCTCCTCTTCTTAGTCACACTGTCGCTTCTTTACACAGGTCCACCCACAGGAAACCCAGGCTGTATATCTGTCTGGGTCTTTACGTAAATTATAGTAAAATACAGTAAATGAATGATAGCTTCTAAATAAAGTATATTTCACATATACATACCGTCTTGTCTTCATTTTGCCTCGTTTCGGTCGATTTTGACGTGTTTTGGCTGCTCTAACTCTCCCTCCATTAATAATGAGAAGGACGGAAACATCGAGTCTCAAATCACTACAGGTCACGATCGATACTCCTCGATTTCTCTCCTGAAAATGTATTCCCCATCAATTCAAACGACCTCAGGTGAAAGAATGATAAATATGAATTCCTCGAAAGTGAGTCACGACAAGAAAAAGCATCAAATTCATTCTCGAATCCTTCGAAGAATCCATAACATACAGCCATTTTCATCCGGAGTTCCCGTTTGCTGTCCACGGAAGTCTACGTTACACCACCGCAGGAAATTCCAGCGGGCTTTGTAGCTCGGACCTGATTGGACAAAAACCAACAAAGGCAATTCAAATATTTCACTCGTGGGGACTATGCTTTTTGTTATATTGTCGTGATCATTCTGGACAATGATATTATGTTTTTCTTCCAGTGCATGAGTTAAAATATCATCACGGAATGAAAAGCATCCTGCAGTTTGCTCATAATTACGCAAAACCCTGAAATAAAAGAAGTCATTTATCGAACAAACTGAAAACTATTGATGTAAAATATTATTGAATCGAACGGTCGTAACTTCAAACTTACCAGGCTTTCAAAGATACATAAAAAGGAACTAAAACTTTTTCGCCTTTACTCTTCTTCTTCGGAACATTTCCATGGCATTCTTCATATTTCCGCTTCAGCGTAGACAGCATTTTGTATTTGACAATATCGAATAATTAATATTATAAATTCGATATGATAAAGTAACGTTTTGAACCTCGTTATAAACGTTGGAATTTTGCGGGGTTTTCCATGCACGGGTCGTCATGTTGTTATCGATTTCGGATTGGTTGTTCATATTCTACCCACCCCTAGATGTGTATAATTTGTCTATCAATTTCTTACTCTCGATAGTCCCCACGAGTGAAATATTTGAATTGCCTTTGTTGGTTTTTGTCCAATCAGGTCCGCCGAGCGCCAAAGCCCGCTGGGATTTCCTGTGGTGTAACGTTTACTTCCGTGGACAGCAAACGGGAACTCCGGATGAAAATGGCTGTATGTTATGGATTCTTCGAAGGATTCGAGAATGAATTTGATGCTTTTTCTTGTCGTGACTCACTTTCGAGGAATCCATATTTATCATTCTTTCACCTGAGGTCGTTTGAATTGATGGGGAATACATTTTCAGGAGAGAAATCGAGGAGTATCGATCGTGACCTGTAGTGATTTGAGACTCGATGTTTCCGTCCTTCTCATTATTTATGGAGGGGAGAGTTAGAGCAGCCAAAACACGTCAAAATCGACCGAAACGAGGCAAACTGAAGACAAGACGGTATGTATATGTGAAATATACTTTATTTAGAAGCTATCATTCATTTACTGTATTTTACTATAATTTACGTAAAGACCCAGACAGATATACAGCCTGGGTTTCCTGTGGTCCACCACCACCACCTCAAGAATCAAGATCTTCCTTCTGGCGGCGAGGGAGAGGAAACTATTTTTTAATTTCACCTTCCTCGTCGGTCGAAGGCGATTTTACTTTTACTCACGTCAAAGGATAAACTCAGGTGTGTGACCTTGTCACTTTGTTGAATTTGTGATTTTTGAATATATCATTTTTGAATTCATTATCTCTTCACTTCCGCTTCTCGCGCCAAAGGGACACATTACGCCAAACGTCTCTCGGTGTGGATTTTATACGCCAAAGGGACACATTCCTGCCAAAGGGACGGAATGTGTTTGAAAGGGACGCCTCGAAGTGTCCCTAATACTACTGAAATCTCTTCTCATTCAAGCTGGCATAGCAACGAATTACCATGGCAACGAAATATGTTAATCCGCCCTTAAGCGGTCACCCTTATATCAACTCCTCCATCTTTCATATCTATTCATCTTCATCTTGGGTTTCCTGTGTTGAGATGGGGTTCCTGTGGCGGATTTTCATATTGGCTACAAATCGAGAGTTGTCAGTGTTAGCTTAGATGATTTTCGGAGCGGTACTTATGATCAGCGGTCATTCTCGTCCCCAGACCCTTCTCAGCTTTCTAACGAAAAATCGTAGGCTCTGGTAAGAGACGTCTCAAGCCTCAATTTGATTGGTCTAAATAATTCCATGAGTAATTAGCGACAAATATGCACAACTACAATAATATGCAAAGAGAATACGAATTTTGGCACTTTTCAAGTCTTCCGTAATTTTTAAGTCATCTTTCATCCTTAACACAGCACATTACATGGGATTCCTGTATTTGCCAATTTGGATATCTGCATGTTCCTCCATTATCGTAGTGTTTAATAAGTGGCGAAATTACTATGATCATTTCCAAGACCACTCAAAAACCAACCGTTAAGCTTTTAATTTGATGGATCAAAGATTTGCCCGGTATCCTGTGGGAAGAATACTAAATCAATCTTTGTTTATGTTCGTCAAACTCGTTGTAGAGTTTCAGTGATGTGAAAGGTAAAAAACGAACCTAATTGCCCTATACCACTATGATGACGTCAAATCAAAACAATCTATTGTTTAAACGCTAAGGATCATGGTCGCTAGAGGGGGACAAAACAGAGGGTTGTCCAATACACACGACCTGATACGGATGGTGAAAGTTGGTTTACCACGGTATCAGATGGTGAAGTCATTAGTATGCACAAAACGTACATAGCATTAAATGATACTGCCAATTAATATTAATTATAATTATAATTAATTATGGTCATAATGCATATTAATATGACGTCATAGCCTTTATGCATCTCCCTTTATGGCATCATTGTGAGGAGACTGAAGACTTTACGATAGTTGCCCTTCAAAAATTTGTTAGCCGATAATGAGATGCACCGTGGTACCATCCGTCACCACTCGTACCGATGGTGACCATCCAGCCGGCCCTGTGGCAAAGTCTTTTAATATATGCGATATGCCACATGGTGACCAAACCATTATCGAAGGTCTTTGCCACAGGGCCGGCTATGGTCACCATCGGTACGAGTGGTGACGGATGGTACCACGGTGCATCTCATTATCCGTTGGTGTCCGATGGTGAAATTGGTGATTTGGTCACCCTGTGGCATATCGCATATATTACAAGACCTTGCCACAGGTACGGCTGGATGGTCACCATCGGTACGAGTGGTGACGGATGGTACCACGGTGCATCTCATTATCCGATGGTGTCCGATGGTGAAATTGGTGGTTTGGTCACCCTGTGGCATATCGCATATATTACAAGACTTTGCCACAGGGCCGGCTGGATGGTCACCATCGGTACGAGTGGTGACGGATGGTACCACGGTGCATCTCATTATCCGTTGGTGTCCGATGGTGAAATTGGTGGTTTGGTCACCCTGTGGCATATCGCATATATTACAAGACTTTGCCACAGGGCCGGCTGGATGGTCACCATCGGTACGAGTGGTGACGGATGGTACCACGGTGCATCTCATTATCCGTTGGTGTCCGATGGTGAAATTGGTGGTTTGGTCACCCTGTGGCATATCGCATATATTACAAGACTTTGCCACAGGTCCGGCTGGATGGTCACCATCGGTACGAGTGGTGACGGATGGTACCACGGTGCATCTCATTATCCGATGGTGTCCGATGGTGAAATTGGTGGTTTGGTCACCCTGTGGCATATCGCATATATTACAAGACTTTGCCACAGGGCCGGCTGGATGGTCACCATCGGTACGAGTGGTGACGATGGTACCACGGTGCATCTCATTATCCGTTGGTGTCCGATGGTGAAATTGGTGGTTTGGTCACCCTGTGGCATATCGCATATATTACAAGACTTTGCCACAGGGCCGGCTGGATGGTCACCATCGGTACGAGTGGTGACGGATGGTACCACGGTGCATCTCATTATCCGTTGGTGTCCGATGGTGAAATTGGTGATTTGGTCACCCTGTGGCATATCGCAATATTACAAGACTTTGACACAGGTCCGGATGGTCACCATCGGTACGAGTGGTGACGGATGGTACCACGGTGCATCTCATTATCCGTTGGTGTCCGATGGTGAAATTGGTGGTTTGGTCACCCTGTGGCATATCGCATATATTACAAGACTTTGCCACAGGGCCGGCTGGATGGTCACCATCGGTACGAGTGGTGACGGATGGTACCACGGTGCATCTCATTATCCGTTGGTGTCCGACGGGTGAAATTGGTGGTTTGGTCACCCTGTGGCATATCGCATATATTACAAGACTTTGCCACAGGGCCTGCTGGATGGTCACCATCGGTACGAGTGGTGACGGATGGTACCACGGTGCATCTCATTATCCGTTGGTGTCCGATGGTGAAATTGATGGTTTGGTCACCCTGTGGCATATCGCATATATTACAAGACTTTGCCACAGGGCCGGCTGGATGGTCACCATCGGTACGAGTGGTGACGGATGGTACCACGGTGCATCTCATTATCCGTTGGTGTCCGACGGGTGAAATTGGTGGTTTGGTCACCCTGTGGCATATCGCATATGTTACAAGACTTTGCCACAGGGCCGGCTGGATGGTCACCATCGGTACGAGTGGTGACGGATGGTACCACGGTGCATCTCATTATCCGATTGTGTCCGATGGTGAAATTGGTGGTTCTACGGCCTTATGAAGCCTTCAGTCTTGCTATTCGTCGTTTGCAAAGAACTAACTATTCGTTGTTTGCAAATAACTTTTAAACAACAACACTACTAACGGCCTTTCGAAGTCTTCAGTCTTGTTATTTCAAAAGCATCGTTTTGACCATAGATCATGGCGTGACCTTTAATTCTTCGAGTAATAACAAGACATTAATTTTTCGAAGAGCGATAGGTAATATTTTAGATGTTAATGTCATGTCACGTACCTCCAGCGACATAGTTTATACGTGGTTACTTAGCGTATAAATAGGCAATATAATTGCTTTATTACGAATGCATACGACGTTCGCGGTAGATCCACGTAACATAATATACAGAGTATCATTGTATACCAAGTTTATTTATTATACAGCTCTGTAACTCGGTAGTCTTGTTGTTGTAAACGGGGTAGATTACTAGTACGAACACTGAAACGTCTATCAGAAAGATGAAAGCCTTCGTCTATGATCGTATCACAGGTATCAGCCCAAGGTATCTATGAGAGGCTTGTTATCGAGCTGTATATAAGGCTTTGAATGGGACCTAGGATCTGGTCGATAACTCCGTAAAGTAATAAAGCCAATGAACTCTAACCTTCCTGTAGTGTTTTTTGTGTCGTTGTTGGTCGGGAGAGCTCAGCTAAAAATCGCCGGAATGACCTGAAATCGCTACCAGAGACCAACAACGATACAATCAACACTACAGGAAGGTTAGAGTTCATTGGCTTTATTATTTACGGAGTTATCGACCAGAGCCTAAGGTCCCATACAAAGCCTTATATACAGCTCGATAACAAGCCTCTCATAGATACCTAATTGGGCTACCTGTGATCGTATTCGTAAAAACACACCAGTTATGTCGACGAATATGGAAGTCATGGTGAGAATGATTTCTTACGTAAATCGAAGAAACTGAATGGGTTTGTAAACAAAGAAAGAATTGCTAAGCATATTTATTTATGTTAGACAAAAGCCTAGTAAATATATTTGTCATTGTATACTTGTAATTTACCACTTTCTGTTTACAAGACTACATAAGCTTATAAGACTCAGAACCATAATGTAACTCACGGTTGTTCTATGTCAGTTTACGTCCGTCGATCAGTTTACAACATTTTACGGTAACTTGTTTCAGCCCGATCGAGTGCGCGCTTGGAGCGTCTAGTTTTGATTAGAGTTTTTAAATTAATGACAAAACTGATTTTGAAAGGAATGAACTTTAGGACAAATAATATTACAATTGTTATTATATGTCCGAGGAAAGATACGGAACTCAGTCTCTCGAACGTTTTACCTTCTGAACAATGTATATATTGGACAACACTGACGAAGGCTATGAAATTATGTTAAACTGAATAACGGCGCAATCGAACTGAATCAATCGAAACCAATCGAACGATTGTTTTACAATTGGTTCGACAATCGAACATCATAATTTCGAACCAGAACTTTTTGGTGAGTTAAAGTTACCATTCGAACTCAACTCATACATTTGTTCGGTGAAAATAACACGCCATAAAATATTGATAACGTGACCGGTGAATTGAATTCCGTGTCAAGAGCAGATACGGAGCCCCGTAAGGGCCATCAACAAACAATAATTTCATGTAAGAATATCGCGCGATACTTTGTTATTATCGCGCGATAATTCGTTGTTATCGCGCGATACTGTGCTTCTATCGCGCGATACTTATCGCGCGATACTTTGTTATTATCGCGCGATAATTCGTTGTTATCGCGCGATACTGTGCTTCTATCGCGCGATACTTATCGCGCGATACTTTATTGTTATCGCGCGATAATTCGTTGTTATCGCGCGATACTGACATGTCATGTGATCTGTTTAAAAGTGTATCGTATTACATGCCCATCGATTTATTGTTTTATTTCTTATTGTTCTACGTTCCTATATTTCGTTTTATTTTTTTACTTTTTACTCTTTTCCTTTTCCTTTTCATATTTATATTTATTTATTTATTCGCCCCTCTATCATATATAAAGACAACCACACTACCACACTCCCCTCTTTGCCGCAGTCTACCAGTTCAGTTCAGGTCAGTTTATTTACAAATAAGTTACTTTACATAAGGTAGAGTGATTCCAATAAACCTGGACATTACTAACTACAGCAATACACACTATTAGACACTCACTTTTTGTTTCTTTGCATCTAATAAACACTGACAGCTAATTAGTAGTGCCCAGGTTTATTGGAATCACTCTAACACCGACCAGCAAATATCAATTAAACTAATCTAGGCGGGTGCTGTAAAATTTAATATATATATTTAGTTTACAATGTTCTTTTGTTTGTTTCATATTAACTGTGTGTCAGAGAAGGAGAAAAGAGTCAGGAATATACTACATAAATATTCAATTGACAATTACAAAGACTGGGAAGTTCAGAAATATGTACAAATGAAACTCTGACAAGTACGTTACCGGTACAACATTTTAGACCCTGCCCTCCCCTGTCTACACACAAAAATATTTTTACTTTATTTTCATCTTCATTCATTCTTTATCTTTTATTTTAATTTCCTGTACCCTTTATTTTATCTTCTATATCTCTACCCACATTTCTGAATTTATTTTTTCCTTTTTATTTTTCATATTTCGCCTATACAGCCACTGTTCTCTATTTCTTTACATAATTATGGGTTAAATTGCATTTGCCTGCTATGAAAAGAGAAAAACAGTTATAGAGAAAATAGAGAAATAAATATACAATGGTTCTCGACCAACGTATACCTGCACGTCAGTTATAATATTGATCTGTCTTGCCGGTAAGTATTCAAGTATATAAAAGCAATATTCATCGAGGGAAGTACAAGAACTGCCCAAAGAAGAAGAACAAGTGTGTTCGCCACCATGTTGTCTGCTGACATGTCGAATAAGTAACGTTATTACACATACAATCATTATCGCGCGATAACAACGAATTATCGCGCGATAATAACAAAGTATCGCGCGATAAGTATCGCGCGATAGAAGCACAGTATCGCGCGATAACAACGAATTATCGCGCGATAATAACAAAGTATCGCGCGATAAGTATCGCGCGATAGAAGCACAGTATCGCGCGATAACAACGAATTATCGCGCGATAATAATGAGTTGTTATCGCGCGATAGTACAACAGTATCGCGCGATAGAAACACAGTATCGCGCGATATTCTTACATGAAATTACTGTTTGTTGATGGCCCTTACGGGGCTCCGTAGATAATCCATCGTGTTATTTGTTATTTATCATCTTGAAATTAGTTTATATTTAGTTAATAGTTTGGTGGTATTAATACTATTTGTTTGCCAACTTTTTCACACGTTAACAGGGCTCAAAGTTTATTTTTGTCTTTGGGCTCACTTCTGCGACCAGGTCTAAATTTCTAGGAGCACAGCTGTAATTTTAGTCGCACAACTAAAAAATGTAGTCGCACAGCTAAACCACTCTAAGTGGAATATGCGAATACAGAATAACAGGGCCCAAAATTGACCAAAGTCATTCGCACAAGTGCATGCACTATGATGACTTGCCGATTTTGTGACGAAAAAAAAAACAAAGCGCAATTTATAACTCGGACATTCCTTAATACAGGAGCTTGTCCAAGTAATAAGCAATGGTGCGCAGCTCGTTGGCTCGGCAGTGAGCTTTGAAAACGAAGAATAATACTATATAAGTAGGCACGGCAGTGAGCTTTGAAAACGAAGAATAATACTATATAAGTAGGCACGGCAGTGAGCTTTGAAAACGAAGAATAATACTATATAAGTAGACTAGGCAGTGAGCTTTGAAAACGAAGAATAATACTATATATAAGTAGGCACGGCAGTGAGCTTTGAAAACGAAGAATAATACTATATAAGTAGGCACGGCAGTGAGCTTTGAAAACGAAGAATAATACTATATAAGTAGGCACGGCAGTGAGCTTTGAAAACGAAGAATAATACTATATAAGTAGACTAGGCAGTGAGCTTTGAAAACGAAGAATAATACTATATAAGTAGGCACGGCAGTGAGCTTTGAAAACGAAGAATAATACTATATAAGTAGACTAGGCAGTGAGCTTTGAAAACGAAGAATAATACTATATAAGTAGGCACGGCAGTGAGCTTTGAAAACGAAGAATAATACTATATAAGTAGGCACGGCAGTGAGCTTTGAAAACGAAGAATAATACTATATAAGTAGACTAGGCAGTGAGCTTTGAAAACGAAGAATAATACTATATAAGTAGGCACGGCAGTGAGCTTTGAAATCTTTGCAAACGACGATCGGCGAATAACAATAATGAAGGCTTCGAAAGGCCATTTAGCAGTGTTGCTAGTTCTTTGCAAACGACGAATAACAAGACTGAAAGCTTCGAAAGGCCGTTATATTTAGTAGTGTTGTTGTTTGTTGTTAGTTCTTTGCAAACGACGATCGGCGAATATTAACAATGAGACTGAAGGCTTCGAAAGGCCATTTAGTAGTGTTGTTGTTAGTTCTTTGCAAACGAAATAATACTATATAAGTAGGCTCGGCAGTGAGCTTTGAAAACGAAGAATAATACCATATAAGTAGGCACGGCAGTGAGCTTTGAAAACGAAGAATAATATACTATATAAGTAGGCACGGCAGTGAGCTTTGAAATCTTTGCAAACGACGATCGGCGAATAACAAGAATGAAGGCTTCGAAAGGCCATTTAGCAGTGTTGTTGTTAGTTCTTTGCAAACGACGAATAACAAGACTGAAAGCTTCGAAAGGCCGTTATATTTAGTAGTGTTGTTGTTTGTTGTTAGTTCTTTGCAAACGACGATCGGCGAATATTAACAAGAATGAAGGCTTCGAAAGGCCATTTAGTAGTGTTGTTGTTAGTTCTTTGCAAACGACGAATAGTTAGTTATTTGCAAACGACAATAACAAGATTGAAGGCTTCAAGCACCAATTTCACCATCGGACACCAACGGATAATGAGATGCACCGTGGTACCATCCGTTACCACTCGTACCGATGGTGACCATCCAGCCGGCCTGTGGCAAAGACTTGTAATTATGCGATATGCCACAGGGAGACCAAACCACCAATTTCACCATCGGATAATGAGATGCACCGTGGTACCATCATCCTCTGGCACACAGGGTGTCAGTGGAGATGGGGGGAGTAGAGGGGGGAAAGGAAGGCCAAATTTACTTTTAATTACTGAATATATTTTAATAATAATAATGAATTTAATTCCTGAATCATCAGTATGCATGATTTACGCATACTAATGACTTCACCATCTGATACCGTGGTAAATCAACTTTCACCATCCGTATCAGATGGTGAGTATTGGACATGTATGAGAAAATCAACACTTAACGAGGGGCCATGTCGGCCATTTTGGTAGACATGAAAAACAGGCCAAACTATTTGGCTGATATCTCCTAAAGTACGCTCTTCTAAGATATGATACTTTTATCACAACTTCTATAGACATTGATGTTTTAAATTCTAGAAAAAGTTTTTTGGGGAAAACTATAATTTTACGGTGGGGGTTCGTACCATTTGAGGGAAATGGTCAAAATATGAAAAATCAGTCTTGTTGTAGCTCGATTATTTCACTCAAAAACTAATTTCATTTACTAATTATCACTATAAAGGCAATTCTTATTATCTTCTAAACACATTCAATCCAATTGTTGAAAGTCTGAAGACGCGAAGTCTGAGAAATAAAAATTCATAAAAGACCTACCTTGCGAATTTGGTCACTTTTCACAATGTCGGTCTAATCGAGGTGATTTTATCCTGATTATTCCACATTCTTGGCCATACATGGTGCAGTCACTAACAGGCATGAAAAGCTCTTAAATTACAACTTTAAGATGTCCACCAATAAATCAAGAAAGACTTATTTTTATCTATCCATTGATTTCAAATATTTAAAAACTCTTTAAGTCGAAACAATAATAATTCGCCTATCTATAATAGTTTACTGAAACCCGGCCATACCAATCGATAATTCCGATAATCGATATTATTACACAACTTGTAATGTTACAGTACAAATACGAGTACAAATATGACAGCGTATTACACGTTTTAGAATTCGGACACGTCAATTTTGCGCGCGCGCTCAGTTTGTTTCTTATTTTGTCCGGCCAAATAAAAAGAAAGAGAAAAATACGTTTTTTTTGTTTATTTTGTTGTCGTATAATAAACAATTTATTACACGGGTAGTTGTGTAATACGGCTGGATATTTTGACTCGTCTGTTTGTATTTTGACTCGCCTACGGCTCGTCAAAATACGGCACACTCGTAAAAATATCCAGCCGTATTACACAACTACCCGTGTAATAACCTCTATTTATTATCCAACTACACATAGACGAGTAAAAATATCGCGCGAGTAGGACTGGAGCGAGTAAAAATATCCAGCGATATTTTTACTCGTCTATTTCGCGCGCGCTTTTATATAAATGTCCTTCACGGGAGGAGTGTATTTTTCGCATCACAAAAGGGTTGGATAATAAATAACTTATTTAACATTTTAGTGTGGAGTAAGACTGGAAATTTTTACTCGTCTTTGTATTTTGTCTCGCCCTACGGGCTCGACAAAATACTGCAGACTCGTAAAAATATCCAGCCATACTACACACTAAAATGTCAAATAAGCTGTATATATTCAATAATCAATCGATTAATATTGAAAATCGATGTGTGACCTTCAATATATTATTATTATTTATTATTATTATTATTATTATTATTTATTATTATTATTATTATCATTTTCATCGATTACCATCGATTTCATATCGATCGATACTTATCGATTTTCAACGATGCTTAGAAATCTTTGAAGTGGATGCGCTATATAACACAACATATTTTATTGAAGACTTGTGCCTCCCATACAGAAATCATAACATTATAGCTCAACGAACTAGCTCAACGTTAACTAATAAACATGTAATACAACTTTTACTTCAAGCAGAACTTCAACCTCGACGTGAAAAGCACACTTATTATACCCCTTCACGACATACTTTTGTACAACAGCAACGCGCGAATTTTGCGGTAGATGAACTGACGCTCTGTTGTTCGTGTTCGCTGCAGTTGGTGCCCGGGGGGAGGGGTACTCCCATATATGGGCTATACGGGGACGTACCGCTGGACATGGTATGGTTTTTGACCTCTCTGTCCTGAACAGGGTATGGTAAAACTCGTTAAATATGGTTTTAACCGGTATTTAGCCATCCGAGATCAGAGATCTTTAGCAGGTCACCAGTCAACATATAAGTAGTAGGGAAATGACAGTTCTACGCCACGGGCGGCCCGGGTCAGCCCGGGCTACACGGGCGGCCCGGTTCAGCCCGGGCTAGGGGGAGTTCTGGACCACGGGCCGTCCGGAGCAGCCCGGAGCAGCCCGGAGCACCTCTGGAGTTATTTTGAAAACGATCCTAGCCGTTATGCCGCACCGGCCTAAGGATTTGTGCTATGCCACGGTTATTTTTTAGAACGACATTTTTCGCTGACGTTTTTTTTTTATTTTCCCCAGTATTCCCTCATTTTTCCGTGAGTCAGCAGTTCGTGGTACAAACAAGTGACGTCGGCACAAACAAACTAAATAATAAAAATCCATTTTGAGAACTCTCTATTCGAAAATGCCTCTAGCTACCCGGTCACCTCGATCACAGTATGAAAAATCTTTTTATCACGTTATGTAACAACTGGTCTATTGCTTCACTTTGTAAAGTATCTTCAACCTAATGTTTTTATGTCGAGGTTTCAAACACCAATCTTCAGGATAAACAATGTACAAACATTAATTTAAACAATGGAGAGGCACGCTAGATAAGTGATCTATTGTTGTATCAACAGGTGGTCACCTGTTGATCATATGTAAATTCGTCTAAGTATCAGAACAATAATAACTAGAGTCAAACACGCGAGTCTTTTTAAAAATGTGTTTTATTTACAACTTGGCAATTATAAAATCACAACATTTCTTTAAATAATTATAAAATCACAACGCCACTCAAATTGATTTAGAAAGTTTTATTAGGGGTTTGCATGACAAAAGACAATTGAACTGTTTAATCTTCTTCAGATTGTTGTTCCCTGTCAATGAGTTTCAAATTATTGAATTTTAACGATAATTCATGAACAGCATCGCAGTCTTTACAACGGCAAAAGGTTGTTTTTGTGGTTTTGACATCCACTGGGAATACATGCGCACATATGTCGCACTCGACAAGTTGATTCTGACGGCAGTAGTAGCCTTCTCGCCATAGACATCTGGGACATTGAACAATAGGTATCGAGTAGAACGGTTTAAAGTCACGACACACGTGACACTCCTTAGGTTCATCATCCGATTCTGAACTTTCCGACTTGCCACTGTCAGATTCTGTTGATGTGCTTTCTGCCTCAGATTCATTCGTTTCTTCTTCTCCACTCTCATCGTCAGTATCCTCTTCTTCAGGTTGCCTAGCAACCAGATCTGCCAGCAAGCGTTTGTTTCGTATAAGTGTTTTGTCAATTCCGACTTCTGACAACCCGTTCGTGAATGTTTTGAGTCCTCTCGGGGTTCTGACATCGAGGTTGTAAGGTAACATGGCATATTCAATAAGTTCTACTATATTGGTCAGGGGGATTCTTCGTTGATGATAAGTCATCTCACCATGAGAATTCCAGTATAAAATACTTTTTGAAGCAGCAAGACTGTGAAGAAAATCTAGAGCCTTATCTTTCGGGATAGTACTCTGGGAGAGATCCTGCATAACTTCTTTGATCTCGTCATCGTCAAAAATGTCCAATTCCGAGGAACTCTTTTCAGAATAAACTGAACTTTCTTCAGAGCTAGTAGAATCGACTCTTGATCTCTTCATGTTGCTTCCTCAGGTAGTCAAGGTAAAATGAAGGTTTTCTTTCAAGACGAGGTTATTTATAACAAAAACAGGCTCAAAGCTGACATCAGCGGTGACATGACGTCGGACACAAATCCCCCACCGTGTTGGGCAAGAGTTATTTTCTTGGTTTTGATAGGAATTGATGAGTCCGCTAATTCTCTTATAATATCCACATGTGGTCTAAGTCTTTCTTTTTGTCCAACCGTCACCGGAAGAGTGCCCATACACAAATTCAAACACACTTCACAAATGACGTGAACCTGTTCTGGACTAGCGGAGGCTAGTAATAAATCTCTTTGATGGGGAGGACAATGTGCTAAATGATGCAAATAACCAAAATTTTGACATAGCAGTTGACTCATGTTGTCTCTATGGAAGACTTATTCGAATGAACCTTATTTAGAGACACTATGCTATTTATTGAGTTATCTGATAGTTTAGCGAGGGGAAAGAAGGGAATGAGGATGAGGAGGAGTGAATGAGGAGGAGGAGGAGGAGGAGGAGGAGGAGGAGGAGGAGGAGGAGGAGGAGGAGGAGGAGGAGGAGGAGGAGTGAATGAAAAAAAATATATATATAAATAAATAAATAATGTTTTAAAAAAAAAAGGGAGGAGTGAATGAGGAAGAGGAGGAGTGAATGAGTAGGAGGAGGAGTGAATGAGTAGGAGGAGGAATGAATGAGTAGGAGGAGGAGGAGGGGGAGGAGGAGGAGGAGGAGGAGGAGGAGGAGGAGGAGGGGGAGGAGGAGGAGGAGGAGGAGGAGGAGGAGGAGGAGGAGGAGGAGGAGGAGGAGGATATTACAATGAGAATTGGGATTTTGAAAAAATTAACTATAAATAATAGTGTATTTATTGTTTCTACTCATTCTACCGATTGCTTCTGTACAGTCAACATGAATTGTCCAGAGTGTGATAAAGAATTTTCGAGAAATGATAATCTTAAAAGACACATTAATAACAAACACAAATTCCAGAAATCTCCAAAATCAGAGATTGCTTCATCTTGTACAACCTTTCAGTTACTCCACCCATTCACTGCTATCGTGGCGGGAATGACTGGGTCTGGAAAAACGGTCTGGGTTCAGAACTTACTTCAACACGCAAGTAGAGTAATTCAACCTCCCCCTCAACGTATTGTATGGAGCTATTCACAATGGCAACCGGCCTATGAGCAAATGCAGCAGACTCTACCAGGGATCGAGTTTGTCAAAGGCATCCCTCACGACCTGGATGAGGATTGGTATTTTGATCCCAAAGTCAACAATCTGATAGTCATTGACGACCAAATGGCCGAGACCTCCAACGACAAAAGAATTATGAATTTATTCACCAAGGGATCCCACCACCGAAACCTCAGTGTTATTTTCCTCTGTCAGAATGTTTACTTTCAAGGCAAAATCATGCGCACGTTGAGTCTGAATGCCGCGTACCTAATTCTGTTTAAAAACCCAAGAGACAAACTACAAATAACAACATTGGGAAAACAGATGTACCCTGGCAAGACCGACCAGTTTCTTCATAAGTATGAAGCGGCTGTTGAACGGCCTTACGGCTACCTTTTTGTGGATCTCAAACCCAACACTCCAGAGGAGTGTCGACTGCGTACTAATGTTCTTCCCAACGATCCCCCACAGACTGGGGGTCAATTGGATGCGATGAAGACCATCGGTAACTTTTTTCAACGTCAAGGGTACTTACAGTCACCCCTCTTAAAGGCCATGCAAAATTTAGAAGAGCAGATGGACCACATTTTAAAAGACCCCAGTGTTCCTCCAGAGGTGAAAGTGAAAGAATATACTTCACTGTTTAATCGCTACCTCGACCTCGAACAACAACTTCCGAATAGTGTGGTGGTCAGACCCAGGCAAGAAGCAGTCCTACCACCGTTGGCTGATGAAAGTCATCTGCCGGCTTTTACAACCCCAGAAAATGTTCCCTCAACAAGTCTAAGTCGTGATAGTGGTTTTGTGACATCTAAACCACCTTCCATGTTACAACGCCTCACCTCTAAAATTAGAATACCATCTACTTCGAGACCATCAACTTCAGTTGAGGTTCCTTCTACTCCAATAAGAACCCATTCAGAAATGGGGCAACCAACCTCCTTGTTCAACACACCAAACACTCCATCTGGTCCACCCATACTTCCACCCACTCCCCCACCAAGTAACGAAAAACCCATCAAGTGGATACCTTATCGGGATGCCCATAAATATGACGATGTAGTGACACCTCCTCGACGTTCAGAACGATTAAGAGCCGTGATTAAATCAATACCTAACTGGCAGAAGTATTAAGAAAAACTCAATGTGAACTATCAAACTTTCATTTTTGTTTGTTTGTTTTGAATTTTTAAATGTCTTAGAAGTCTAATAAAGCAGTTTTGAAACTACGCTGGTGGTCATGGTAATTTTATAATTATTTAAAGAAATGTTGTGATTTTATAATTGCCAAGTTGTAAATAAAACACATTTTTAAAAAGACTCGCGTGTTTGACTCTAGTTATTATTGTTCTGATACTTAGACGAATTTACATATGATCAACAGGTGACCACCTGTTGATACAACAATAGATCACTTATCTAGCGTGCCTCTCCATTGTTTAAATTAATGTTTGTACATTGTTTATCCTGAAGATTGGTGTTTGAAACCTCGACATAAAAACATTAGGTTGAAGATACTTTACAAAGTGAAGCAATAGACCAGTTGTTACATAACGTGATAAAAAGATTTTTCATACTGTGATCGAGGTGACCGGGTAGCTAGAGGCATTTTCGAATAGAGAGTTCTCAAAATGGATTTTTATTATTTAGTTTGTTTGTGCCGACGTCACTTGTTTGTACCACGAACTGCTGACTCACGGAAAAATGAGGGAATACTGGGGAAAATAAAAAAAACGTCAGCGAAAAATGTCGTTCTAAAAAATAACCGTGGCATAGCACAAATCCTTAGGCCGGTGCGGCATAACGGCTAGGATCGTTTTCAAAATAACTCCAGAGGTGCTCCGGGCTGCTCCGGGCTGCTCCGGACGGCCCGTGGTCCAGAACTCCCCCTAGCCCGGGCTGAACCGGGCCGCCCGTGTAGCCCGGGCTGACCCGGGCCGCCCGTGGCGTAGAACTGTCATTTCCCTACTACTCATATAAAACACGTTAAAATTGCGTAAAAGAAGACTGTGTGTATTTTCAGCCCTTTCTCCTAAACAGGGTCCTAATAGAGGGTGTTGTCCTAGACAGGGTAGGTATTTTCAGCTGCACCCCGTACCCCCCCCCCCCCCCCCCCCCCCCCCCCCCCCCCCCCCCAAGGAAAAATGCGAGTAACGAGTAAAATATCAGCCCGTATTACGGGAAAAACCCCAAATAAGTTATTTATTATACTACTTTGAACGGCAAAAAAACATTTTCGTTTTTGAGTAAATTTATCTAATAATTATTTCAAAACCTTTCAAAGTCCGCGCGCTCTTTTACAAATAACAGACACATAGAATGACGAATCGCTCGCGTATTTACGTAATAGTAGTATAATAAAGTCTATTATTATTATTATTGGTGATGGCCGGGACTGAAATAACCGCACCGTTCTTCTTCTTCTTCTTCTTATTATTATTATTATCCATGCAGTCTCTGGATTGTACCGGTATTACGGCTGGTGTAATTACAGGCAGAGCTACCATTATTTCGGAGGCTAATAAATATATTTATATGAGCGCATTTTGGAAGGGCTAGCGCTCCCTCCTCGCGTGTGTTTTTCCGTTGCGTTACGTTCAAGAGTGTATTGTGACAAGTGTGATACTCAAGTGACGTGTTGGACCGATGTGTGATCTGAATATACTATATAATATACTGTATATAAAATATAATATAGTTGGGGTTGAGGGTTATTGCACATAGATCCGTTTCAAATTAAATTCTGACACTGAGTCGTCGATAACTGAAATATGTTGAACGTTTGAAGTTTTTACTTGAAGTGGTCTCATTTCCGGCCAGCGGTTGACATTCGCGTGATATTTCCGGTTTTTACAATACGAACAAGAAACTTCTATCTTGTCGTTTTAAAGATTTTAATGGCAACATTTTAGCACATAACAGTAATCAGGATACACCATGAGTTTATAACAAAGTGCTTGAACCATATATGCAGCTCTATGGAGGGATTTTCCTGCTTCGATTGAAGTGATCGTCAAGTATTACGCTCTTGTACGACTTGGTCCTTCGATAGCTGTGCAGTTTGTGTGATCGGGATAAACAAAAGTTATCTTAATCCGGACATCTTAAAGTTGTAATTTAAGAGCTTTTCATGCCTGTTAGTGACTGCACCATGTATGGCCAAGAATGTGGAATAATCAGGATAAAATCACCTCGATTAGACCGACATTGTGAAAAGTGACCAAATTCGCAAGGTAGGTCTTTTATGAATTTTTATTTCTCAGACTTCGCGTCTTCAGACTTTCAACAATTGGATTGAATGTGTTTAGAAGATAATAAGAATTGCCTTTATAGTGATAATTAGTAAATGAAATTAGTTTTTGAGTGAAATAATCGGGCTACAACAAGACTGATTTTTCATATTTTGACCATTTCCCTCAAATGGTACGAACCCCCACCGTAAAATTATAGTTTTCCCCAAAAAACTTTTTCTAGAATTTAAAACATCAATGTCTATAGAAGTTGTGATAAAAGTATCATATCTTAGAAGAGCGTACTTTAGGAGATATCAGCCAAATAGTTTGGCCTGTTTTTCATGTCTACCAAAATGGCCGACATGGCCCCTCGTTAAGTGTTGATTTTCTGAGCGAATACTCAAAGCAAATTGTAGTGATTGACCATTTTTAAAACTAGAAGTTGCCCTGCTTGTGGAACAAATTTGAATGAAATTGGTTTAAATGCGCCGGAGAACGAGCCTCATTCATTTGCCCTTTACTGGAGGGCATTTTGGGTTGAATTTGTGGCACATGGGCCAGAACGAACAATTGCCGTTTCTATGGCAACAATGCATTTGATGACCCCAACATGGGGTGTTTTTGTGCACCCCCCTGGGTGGTCTACCTGCACACAAAATTTCAAGGTGGGTGAAAAAATTTCATTTCCAACTTTGCTTGATTTTCTCATGCACCTGCTCTTAAATACATTATAGTCAATGACGCTATAAGCCAATCCTGTGCACCAAAGCGAACACGTTATGTAGTCTCTATAATGTGATGCATCTAAAAGTCGGGGGCGGTTTTGACTGTCTCAGGTGGGAGTGCAGTGCTTTTTATACTAATACGAAATTAAAGATGATTTGGAGCCAGTTTTTGAGCTGTTGATCCTTCATTGTTTATATTTACAGTTATAGTGTTTTAATTACTTGTAATGATATTGTCGTAATAAAGTTTATTATTATTATAGACAATGAAGGATTACTGAACCGGCTCAAAAAATACTCCACTGAATCATCTGGAATTTCGTATCAAGACAATACTCTAAGGTATAGTATTTATTTCAGTATTTTCAAAACTGAAAAATCCACTTTTAATTTTAGCCGACCAAATCAGTCAAATCAGCTGGAGTTTTGCCGTGATCATGTGATCTTGTTCAAAATGGTAGTACATTTCGGTGAAACACGGTTGAGACGAAGTCGAAGTTGGATCGTTCAGAGCATGAAGCAGAAAATATGCCGTTAGTTTTGATTTTTTTGATAAAGGTAAGAGTTTGGGAATGTCCCATCATCGTCCTGAGTTTGGTGCTGTGGAGTTTTTTGGAGGAATTGAGGGATTTTGGGGGTAAAAATCGAGTGGTTGCCGTTGGAGCTAGCGGGCGATCGTAGTTTGTCACTCCAGGGGCGTAGCGTGCATATACGCACGTACGCACGTGCGTACAATTTAAAATATAAATATTATAAGAAACATAAAAATATTTAAAAAAAAAGAAATCTAAGACAAAATCTTAACAGCTGAATTAGTTTAAACCTCCTGGAAACTACTCAAAGAAGGCAGGAAAATGCTATTTTGGAGACCCTATACCTCAAAATGTTACGGGGAGCATGCCCCCGCATCGCCTTTACATAAATCCCCCAAAAAAACTGAGTGATAAATGCATTTTACTATGTATTTATGTAGCGAGAAAGTCCGCTGGAAAACGAAGAAAATGGTATTTCCAAGGCTCTAGATTTCTAAATTTTCAGGCGGGCATGCCCCCTCACCCCCCTAGAAGCTCACGCCTTCGACGTTCGTTGCTATGTGCGTACATTGGGAAAAAAGCACGCTACGCCCCTGTATACCCGGTGTATATCACCCATTCCACGATAAACGAGGCCAATTCGTTTTTGGGGTGTCTTTGAGTTCCTGACCGAATATTTTTCATGAAATTCGCTATTTTCTTTCTTGAATTTGAAGTTCTTACGTAAATCTTTCAATTCAGTCTAAAAAAGGCATTAAGTAAAAGAGTTATCATAGTTTTAAAAATGTTGCTCCAAACAACGAGTTTGTGGCACTTTTTTAATGTCCACAGTCGATAGCGCAAGCTAAGCGTTGTATAGCGTAAATCAACCACGGATAACCATCCTTTCGTTATATACTAGACATCAAAAGGCCTTGGCCTCACTGGAATTGACACCATTATCGGATCAATGCCCACGATTTTTGCGCAACCTCCGTTACCTAACATTAAACAAATATTGAAAATGGACGAAAAGGTTTCTACATTTGCAGCTTTGTCTCAAGTTGAACCCTCTTATCCGTGCCTGATGTTGGAAGGTTTTTGTTTTGGGAAGTTTGAATATTTAGCGAGAAATATTTTTTGTTTGAATCATATTTGAAGGGTAGAGATAAGAGAGTAACCTCCGTTACCTTAATTTCCAGCAACTAAATAAATAACGTTGCGATTTGAGTGTTTGTATTTATAGAGTCGATCGATATGAACTTATTTAGGTATACAGCTATTTCAAAAAACGTTGTCTTGTGCATACTGAATACCGAATAGTGCATTCCAAGACCAAAATGCATTGTATGACGTCATTAGTATATCAGCTCCAATATAGCGACGAAACAACTGCTCGGATGTCATTTAAAATATATCAAAACTATCAGCAGTTGTTTCCTCGCTATACTGGAGCTGATATACTAAATATACTGACATATAATGCATTTCGGTCTTGGAATGCACTATTCGGTATTCAGTATTCACAAGACAACGTTTTTTGAAATAGCTGTATAACTAAATCTGGATGTCTGGCATAATGGCGCAGAACTGGTCTTGTTGAGCGAAAAGTAACATCCGTTACCCAGTGTTACCATAACCTCCGTTACTCGACTTTCTGAAATTTTAATTTCTGATGAAAGTTTGCTCGGTTTTGAATTAGTAATGAAAGTTCAAGGCCTAGAATGATATTTTAAGTACAAACAGTGTCCACTAAGTTGCTCGAGATCGAGGTTGGAGCTAAGCTGTATCCGCCGGCCATATTTTTTCTCTTGTGGTAGAAGCCAGAGAGTATTGTCAATCGACGAAACCTCTGTAGAGATGATTAATTGTAAATCTCTACCAGGCATTTTAGGATGGGTCCGTTGTATCCAGAGAGGCTTAAAACTCTGATTTTTGATTTATTAAACTGGAAAATCAAGAAAATCAGCAGATGAACGAAACAGTAACCTCCGTTACCAAATGTGTTCTCCGATCTATCTTAGTGCAAATTGCTGTAGTGATATATATTACTCTCGACAACTTATCAGCTGCATTGTCGGCAGCTAAACATTTATAAACCAAGAACATTGAGTGTCTGGACAAACTGTTATTATTAGCTTATAAAGCTTATAATGATACCTAAATGGATGAGCAGCAAGCACGCTAATGCTCATGCATGCCAATGATTGCATATTTTATAGCAGTCAATAGTATTTAATAATTCATCAGAGATCGTGAAGAACATAATGATAAATGTTTATCATGATAATATTGATGGCTATATGATTTTACTAAACATTACCTGCCTCGTAGTAACCTTCGTTACTTGTTGTAGTTACCAAAATAATATATAATATTTTCCCAACGTTTATTCACAGCACAATTCTGATTATTTCTGACTCAAACTATAATCGTTCAAGGTGAACTCATCGACAAATATAAAATATATCGTCCCATATAGACGTATTCTACGGTAGACTATCCTATACAATATTTATTTTGACATATACATAGAGCGCAAGCACTAAAACCATGAAACAAAATCAAAGTTGTTAGAGTGCAATTTAGAAAAGCTTGAAAACTAAATAACTAATTAGTACTAAATAGCACTAATGAAACAATAGAAAACAATAGAAATAGCACTATTTAGTACTATTTAAAATTAGTACTATTTCACACTTTTCTAAATTGCACTCTACTGCCAAATAGTTTTTATTTAGTGACTATTTAGTCGCTATCATCCAACCATAACATGATCTTGAATAAAGGCTTCTCATCAGTAAAGTCATAATCAACAGCAAGTCTATTGTGTATTTGATGTCTCTTGTGTATTGAAATCTAAAAAAGAATGTTCTGGTTGGATGATAGCGACTAAATAGTCGCTAAATAAAAAACTATTACGCAGTAACAACTTTGATTTTGTTTCATGGATTTAGTGCTTGCGCTCTATCAAACTTATGTTATACAAAAGGTCATTGTTTCACATATGCAGATGAGGCGAGTCTTGTTTAGGCGAAAAACAGCATGATTTTGATACATTTTTGCTTTTTACTGCATTGTTAAAATACAAATCAAAAACCTACCAACGGAATATCAAAGACGAATATGTAAGGAATGAATAAGCTGGCAATTCAAGCACAAATAAAGAGGTTTGAAGGTGGCATTTTCCGTTTCTTCAAAGTCAATCGAACTGAAATCTCTGAAGAGATATAGGAGAGCGTGACATACGCTGCACACAAAATCCCTCTGAATTCTTTGGGAATTGTGTCAATCAAAAACCTACCGCCGGATTCTAATGCTCTGTAATTGTACGCGCATTTTGATATAAAATACATGTATATTAAACTTAATTAAGCGGTGGCAAAATGAAATCTAAAACTCTTTGTTTGGTAATTGTGAACATCATATTGGTGCTCTGTATCTCGGTCTGTATGTAGAAGCTACATAGGCCGGCGAATTCGCAAATAAATTATGGCTCGGAAAGGACGTTTTTTGAAGGCAATTTCCAATATTTACACGCACGAGATCAATAAGTTAGTTCGAATTTGTGATATATTTTCCCGTTGAGGAAACATATGCAGCTTTTCCATCCTCTCTTATATTTTAGCTACCTGATTTACACATTGTCAAAGGAAAAATATGAATTCAGAAATGATAAACCAGTCACGTACGAATCTGCTTTATTTAGCGGTCATAGTGAACAAATTGCTAGATCAATCGGGCCTCAAACGTGCATTAGTAAACAAAGCATTAACAAAAAACGTTGTCCGCGTGATACTGGATCCCAACAGGAGCAAATGTTCAATGATGCAGGACATAAGTTTGATATGTTTTGCATATTCTTCATTTAAAAAAGCTGAAAATAGAGAAAAGTATCTTTATTCAGGTATCTTTTTGTGTGTTTACTGTTTTAGCGATATATTTTGCACCACCCACGCGAGCATATATGAGTCGTCCAGGCTGTTTTTCATAAAATACAGGAATTTTTTAAGGTTTTATTTCTATTTTATATAATTTTCACGATTGGGAAACAACAGCCTATCGATTATACGCTCGCAATTTTTTGCATTAAAAGATTTGTTTTACTTTTTTCTTCGAGATACTCAAATTTGAATAATTGACTTTTGGAGCACCTATTTTTTTTTAGAAAATATTCCATAATATTTTTGTCAATTCTTATACCCTATTGGCCTCGTTTATCGTGGAATGGGTGATATAGTACTCACTGAGGGGGGAAATTAATCAATAAAAACAGCGTCTAATGTGGATAAAACTACCTGAAATGACTTACTCTGTAAATAATACAACAAGACACAAAGCCATTTTATTGAAATTCGTTTTAAATCAAAGTCCCGAAAGTTTGTACAAGTTGTACTTTATATGCTGGCATAGCTGCGGTGTAAACCAGGCTTTACTCCTCTATACGCTTCAAGAACCCATTTATATTTATCGATCCATTGTACCTATATAAAGAACAGTAAGAAAAGTTAACATGACTATGATATCTATTAAAACATTCCATAACAATTGCATTGGTATATTACGCACGCTTTGATCTATTGGTCGAAGGACGTGTGTTTGAGTCATTTTCGTACGAGTGGGAACTGGTTACGAGTACGGATTGCGCCGTGCGGTGACCATGCCGTATCTAAGCAGCTGTCTGAAGCGGTTCGTTCGTTCGATCCTTCGTTCGTTCGTTTATCGGCTGAATTGCACGTTTTCAATACAATTCAATCTGCTTGATAGCACATGGTGGTCATGTTTGATTGAATCTCAAACTCATTCATAATTCATGAGGACAAAACCTGTGAAGGCTGCATCTCGTTGTTTCAACCTACACACCGTCTCAGTGTTTTGAAATAACTATTTCTCGTGTTTGATCTGACAACTTTCATAGAAATTCAAAGCAATAGTTCACCGACTTCAATGCTAACTAGACGCTTTACTAGCGTGAAGTCGGGCTTCTAACTAATATTGCCTATTTGAACTAAATCTAGATATCGCAGTGCGATTACACAGTGTTTGGTCGCGCGTTGCGTGACTCGGTAGAACATGCTTTCCTTGCAATTTAGCGATTTCACAAACTCAGCGAATCATGAATGAGTATGACATAGTTTTTTTGGTGCCATAAATATATCCACACAAATACAAATACCACATACATAAACTAGCTAGACATCGCAGCGTGATTAAACAATGTTTGGCCATGAAGTGTAAAGTATGGGTTTACCTCGGTATAAAAAGGCCTCACAACGGACGTAATTGCTTTTCTCTGCGTGTATCAACTCACTTCGTTCAAAGTTCTAAAGATCTCTAAACCCTTTGCAGTACTAGTACTGGATTAACTATGAGTTCAGTATTGTGGTTATTTTGAAAATTAGCGATTCAAACAGTGTTTGTATGTAAGCCATCTTACACCGAGGTCATACCGTAAAAGTCATGAACTATCGCTGCTTCGCTTCTATCGGTGTCATAAGCTTACCACAACACAAAATAACAGCGGTGCAAAGTATTGAATACATTGACTTCCCTTTGATTTCAATCTTGCCTTGGTCATCGAATACGTGTGTTGAATACGTACAAGCACTTCGTTCAGTGACTCGGCAGTTTTCGTATATCTGAGCCTTCGATTCTCAGTGGCCGGCACAGGGCGCATGCGCATTAGAAGCCAATCTGCGATTTGGGCCTCGTACAGCGACGACAGCCTGCATTTTTAGAGTCCGGCCATCCACAGGAAACCCGACTAATTTAAAAGACCACATATCCAATTAAACCTCCTTCGCCGTAGTGACTTTCTTTATTTTGACCTCATGAATTATTTTAATATGACCTATACGTAACCAGTCCTTACCCAAAGAAATCCGTGTATCGTTTGTCAACGCGGTATCTCTCCGTATGCTTCTTCATAAACTTGGTTAGACTGTTCAGTTTTTGTTTTCCCCAACCAGAAGTTATTTCATTTGTATTTGATGGAGCTACAGGATTGGTATCTTCCACTAGGATGTAATCACCGGGTGCTGTAACCGGGTCGAGATAGTCCAGTACTCCAAAGGTATTGACATGTGCGTCCTCCAGAACCAACCAGGGGTGAGGTAAACTCTGTGAAAAGAAACTGTTATATACGACATGTATCACCATTTGCCCGGCACCTCTCTCGGCCAGATCAGTTCACTCAGTCCCACTTTGTTAATCAATATTCCTGTTAGCGTTGACATGTTCATGGGTTTGTTGATCTTGACACGGATTTCAAACGTTGAGTGGTTTGCAGCGATATTGGATATACGACATTCTTATGATTTACGAATTTACGTGTTGACGTTGAACAAGAAGATCGTTTGAATATTGTAGCAATGAAGAACATTTTCCTTATCTCTTCCTTCCCCCCCCCCCCCCCCCCCCCTTTCCACATTGCCGGTTAGTACGGAATAGTTTACTACAGTTGGTCCGCAAGCTGATCATCTCAGATAAATCAGCTCCTTACTTCTCACCAAAAAAACAGCACCCCGTTCCCATTGTGTATACTAGTACAGCTATGTTATGGATCTAATGAAGGTCGTATGATTGATTACTTGTAAACTGAATGCTATATCTTCAACCTGAAGTTTTATTGAAAAACTTCCAAGCTTTCGCACTAAGGTAATTAAACGTTTAGCCTTCGTGATGGGCGTTTATCCCGGCCCAACACTTCAGGTTGACATGAAGATACAGCAATTAAGTTATATTCTGGTTAATACCTTGAGGAAATCAGCTGGAAATGCTTTTTCCACCTTGTTACAGTCTCCTTCAATAAACGTAAGGTCATCTCTCTTTTCTCGTGCTAATGGTGCCAGCAATTCCAGATTGATATCCATCGAGTACACATGACTATTGTAGCCGTACATCTTCATCATGTCAGCCATATACAGAGCTGAGCCTCCCGTGTTGGCACCAAATTCAATGATGGTTCGAGGTTTGATGTCCCACAGCAACTGCTGCAGTATTACGATCGTAAAAGGATCTTTCATCAGTATTACTCCTTTCCAGCATGTCTTGAACTTTCCTGAAGTTTTACCAAATAAACAATCAACAAAAGTACATGCGACCACAGCTTAGTGGACGAGGACGTGCAGGAGGAAGACTAAGGATTTGAGGAGGTGTAGAAACAAGACCAAGTAGAAGAACGAAGAGCGGGGAAGAACAAGTGTACGCTATTTTAGTCGTGCAACCCACCAATATATATACACTCTTCTAAAATGTAATACATACAAGGTCTTTTGAATATTGTAGCAACGAAGAACCGATCTATGCGTTACGTTTCTTCTTCTTCTTTAATTTTTCCTTATTGAAGAGCTCTTCCGAAAAAGTAACGCATGCATATAACAGTGTTTGAACATTGTAGTTAGCAATACAGAGGCATCTGCCCATTTCTGTTTTGAAAGATATACGTACTATACTTACCTTGATGAATTGCTTCCCAATTTCCAGGTGAGAAAGGCGAATCCTCTGTTCTGTCTTCATATCGTTCTAGTTCGTGTTCTGCTGCAACGGTCTCCTTGACCCTACGATTGTGTACCTCATAGTCTGTATCATCCGGTGGATCGTCGATGCCTAGTTGCGTGGACATCATTTTGATCACTCCTGGGGACTATAATATTGGGCTCCATGTGTCAATTCAAATTCCATTGTTAAATAAATGCCATTATTAAATGACAAGGACTAGCGATTCAACTAAGTCTAGACTGCACACGCATGCATTCTTTCATTACCATGCAGTTGTGATAAAGGCCATATCCTAGCCTGGGTGGCTTGGCGGTCATGGAGGGAGATCCAGGACCACCAAGCTATGCAGACTAGCCATCATGCTCCGGCGAGAGTACGTCCAGCGGTTCTCTGGCGGAGCGAGCGACGTTTCATCCGAGCACGCGCCGAAAACTGAACTCTCGAGCACGGCTGGCCATATCCTTCCATTTCGACTTAAGAGTTACCATAGTAACAAAACGTCTCTGAACTCAGCTCATTGTAGGTCATTATAGGTCATTGTAGCTCATTGTAGCTCATTGTAAGTCATTGTAGGTCATTGTAGGTCATTGTAGGTCATTGTAGGTCATTGTAGGCCATTGTAGGTCATTGTAGGTCATTATAGGTCATTGTAGCTCATTGTAGCTCATTGTAGGTCATTGTAAGTCATTGTAGCTCATTGTAGGTCATTGTAGGCCATTGTAGGTCATTGTAGGCCATTGTAGGTCATTGTTAGTCATTGTAGGCCATTGTAGGTCATTGTAAGTCATTGTAAGTCATTGTAGGCCATTGTAGGCCATTGTAGGTCATTATAGGTCATTGTAGCTCATTGTAGCTCATTGTAGGTCATTGTAGGTCATTGTAGCTCATTGTAGGTCATTGTAGGCCATTATAGGTCATTGTAGGCCATTGCAGGTCATTGTTAGTCATTGTAGGCCATTGTAGGTCATTGTAAGTCATTGTAAGTCATTGTAGGCCATTGTAGGCCATTGTAGGTCATTGTAGGCCATTGCAGGTCATTGTTAGTCATTGTAGGCCATTGTAGGTCATTGTAAGTCATTGTAAGTCATTGTAGGCCATTGTAGGCCATTGTAGGTCATTGTAGGTCATTGCGCCTTTTAGTACTACGTAAGCATATATATGTTTTTTATTTATTTATTATTTATTTATTTATTTTATTTTTATATATGTGTGTCTGATTTCCCGGCAAGTTTTATAAGTTGTATTAGCTTGACTTAGCTAGGCCATGTTTACATGAGAGAGGGATAATACTAACTCTATGATCTTCCTAGCATGCAGATTAACCTACTGTTATTGCTTTCTGCCGGTTTACATCATGGACACAGCTATAGAATTATCTCGTCAGAGCCTCTGGTAACAAGCGCCTCCCGAATTTGAACCTCCAGATCCTTAAATTGGGTTCCATATTTTGCTTTTCACCATAAAATAAAATATTCGATCTTTAATTTAATTGGGTACACTTTTTTATTTTGACTAAAAAATCCGCTTAGCGTAACAGCCAGCGTATGCACTTCTGATATTAGCGATTTCCAAAGGAATACTATTAACTTTTTCCTTAAATTGGGTCTATATTTCAGTGATAAATCCTTGGAAAGGGTATGAATTTTCCAATTCTTCATCCTTATAAACTTTACAATATTTTACCAAGAAAGTATACATTTTCTGAAAGCTGAATAAATGTAGTTTTTGAGTATACTTTCATATTTTTAGATTTTGCACCATAGATATTGTTAGGCGAGTATACGTGAAATTCGACGACGCCGTAGTGCGTTCTAAAAGTTCGATTGCATATGGAATTTAAGCTATGCTTGTGAAAAACACTCTAACAGACTCTCGAGATAATGAACTTAAAAATTGTGTCTCAATTTTCCAATATCTGTTTTAGATCAACCGCAATCCTACGCCAAAGTTGAGCAATTGATTTTAGAGCTATGTTGTCAACAAATAACGTTTGAACGAAAATAACATGAAAAAATCTGAGACACTGTTTTTTAGATTAACAATTGCTGAGTCACCTTGCAAATTTCCAGCGAAATCCATCGAAACCCTAGCGACATTAAGCATTTGAAAGACGTGCATTTAGCGCTAAAAATAGTTCCGAGAAAAGACGCAATTACTGTTTTGGAAGATCAAGCCACACCATGTTTATCCAACACCTAGCGTAATTGAATCTGTTAACCACTTAATTTGTCATATGCAAATGAAATTATAAATAAAAGTAAATTTATTGTGCTCTGGCTTGTTCGAGTATTGCGGGTGCCGGGGCATGGCATGTTTTAGTGTGAATGTTTTGTATGGTTTTCTGCTTTGTTTGGGAACGGTTTCTTCGAAGACGAAGTCGACGATCTTCTTCTTGGATGAGAATATAAAGATTTACGTTTTCTTGAAGACATATATTTGCTTTTACATGTAAAAAGTTCAAAAGTGTATCGTTAAAAATATCCTGTATAGTTGTTGTATCGTTCGCCGCGTGGTTATGAGAGTCACGTACTGATGCGCTTCGACTGACGTCACAATCCAACCAATTACTGTTGACATATCGTTTCCTGTAGCAAAATAGTCACGATTTTGGTTATCTTCGTTTTCTCTGCTTGATTCGTAGCCTGCGTAGCCCGGTGCAGGGTGCAGGGTGGGAAAAGGAGGGGAAGAGAGGGGGAGCGGAGGGGAAGGGGGAAGGGGGAAGGGGGAAGGGGGAAGGGGGAAGGGGGAAGGGGGAAGGGGGAAGGGGGAAGGGGGAAGGGGGAAGGGGGAAGGGGGAAGGGGGAAGGGGGATTGGGGAGGAGAGGAGAGAGGGAGCGCCTGCAATTGTTTACGCGTTATCCGCGTCTCGTCAAATGTCAATGGTGTTTGTCAAAAATTATCCAATCTGGCAAACTTCCGTTTACTGTCAAATAATTCAAATGGCTTTATCAGTTAGTGAAATCGAATAGTACTGTGGGAGCTAGAGTATGGGCACATTTTCTAATAGGCCAATCTAGACATAGATTTTAATATTTGACCGCTAGAGAAGCTAGCGTCTTCAAAATAAAATGAAGCATATTACATAAATATATTTAAACCTTCCATACAGAAGTAACTTGTACTAGCCGAAGGCCTTAGTGAAATCGGGATGACTGTCTTTGAAGCCCCTGAACAGTCTTGTGCTTTGTAAACCGTAGCTTCGACGCTTACCAATGCCGTCCGTGGTACATATCGAAACTTTCCAGAAAGTATATCATCTATAAACCAGTATCAATATGTTCCACAAGCCGGAGAGAGAAGAAGCCGTTAGACTATTGCGATAATAAATCCTTTGTGGTCATGTTGTTGTTGTTATAATAGTACCAGAGCTAAATTTACAACGTCTGCTAAGTACTGCTCGTCGTCACTCGACACCTTCACCTTCTCAACCAATAGGAATTTTCCGGCCACCGAGAGCCCGGAAAATAACGCGTAAGGGGCGGACCATTTGATCGTTGATGAGGGTGGGGGTTAAATCCCAAAATAAATATCGAGCAAGCACTTCCACCTTTAAAAAAATATCGTGCAAGAACAAATGCATCCAAAAAAATATCGTGCATTATTGTGACACCAACTTCAGCTTTTTTTTAAATTTGGTAGACCTAAATTTGAGTGTTATACCTGTGTACTCTGCACGGGACAGGTCTTGAATTTCAAATTCAAAACCTAGCATTGTAGCCCAAGGGGCGTAGCGTGCATTATGCACGTATACACACGTGCGTACAATTTAAAATAATTAAATATATATATATTTAAAAAAAAGAAATCTAAGACAAAATCGTAAGAGCTGACTAGCTTTGAAATTATGAAATCCGGGAAATGGCACTTCAGGGAGTGTGTATATGTATAATATTATTGTAGTTAGAAGCAGCCCCAGTGAACAGTCTTCTCAAACAAAATAAACTACAAAAAAAACTGAGTGATCAGCATTTTACTATATATATTTGTGTAGCAAGAAAATCCGCTAGAAAACGAAGAAAATGGTATTTCCAAGGCTCTAGATTTCAAAATTTTCAGGGGAAGTATGCCCCCTTACTAGTCAGAGTGCCGAAGCGCGCGGCTTCGGCACTCGTTTCTCTGTGCGTACATTAGAAAAAAAGCATGCTACGCCTCTGAAAAGTAAACGCGAGCATTGAATACTTGATAATTATATATTTAACTAAAAGAAAATGACTCTCCGTGCTTCTATACAAAATTAATGCACGCTGAGGTCTTGAAACTGCTGGTAGTGGATGCACAAGCGGAACGCGAGTGCATTCAGCAGCTTTCAAGACCTCAGAAGTGCTTTATTTCTGTATAGAAGCAAGGAGAGTCATCTTCTATTTGCTTTATAATATAAAACTAGTTTTAAACAGGTTTTCTGCTTTGTTTTTGCTGCTCCGTACTTCTATAACATAACAATGCACACTCAACAACCAATCAAATTGCGCGTTCTTGGGAGGTACACATAGTTGTTTTTTTATAATAGCTTATACTCCCTAAGATTTTTCTGTTTCAGTGGAAATTTCACCATTCATTGATTGATGGCATGTAAATTTAATAAATCATGATGTAAGTAGAACAACAGACTGTACAAATAATTAAATTAAATAACTAAGGTACAGTATGTGGTTCCAATTGTGAACAGTTCTAATTGTGAACACTTTTCAGTAAAAGTGCCGTTTTTATACCGTAAAGTTAAGATCGACAAAAAATATTTTATCCGAGCAAATATTGATTTATTTTCAATCATTCAATGCTATTTTGGGCTTCCTGACATTTATTCCGCGCAAAATTTTAACTTTAATTCAAGGTAAGCTGACGACTGTTGTTTACAAATTCCAATTTTAAGCGCGCCTTTAAGATTCTCAGTGGGGAAAGTTCGCATTTTCTTTCTAAAAACACAAAGTTTGGAGTTTGTTTTTATATGAGCTAAAAGGTAAATAATAAACACTTTTCCTTACAAAACAATAGATCGAAAAGTGTGTTGAAAATGAACGAGCAGCATCGGAATGAAACATTGTGCGTGTTTTTTTGCGATGTGCATCTATTGTAAACACGTATATGCTCACGCATAACTTGGCACTTCATAACATATGTAGTTCTTGAGATATAGAGTAAAATTGCTGCTAATTTACCTGCACTGGTACAATAGCAAATATTGAGAAGGAAATATGTATAAGAAGTCCGCGTTTGTGATACAAATTTGCGCTATTGCGTTGTTAGCAATTGCATGAGCGTGATGAACGGCATGCATCAATGAACATGCGAACACGTCAGTAATTTAGCGTTGCTGTCTGACTTCACTTCGTTTTAACATTTTTCTATCATTCGTATCGAAATAACACGAACATAAATATTGTTTTAAGACAACTTGAAACTTGTACATCGAATTGCAAGGCTTGAAATCGATAATAATACACAATATTAAGCCATTAAAAAGCAAGCCAAAAGTGTTCACAATTACAAACAACTGTTCACCATTAGAACCACCAACGGACATGATATAATAAAATATATTCAGAAAAGTTCAATAATGAATACAACGAAACTTAACTCACATGTTAGCTGAAGTGTAGAGCTAATTTATAGCAAAGGTTCAGGATAATCGTACCATATGTTGACGAGAAATATCATCAAGTGCAAAAAGTGTTCACAATTAGAACCACATACTGTAATTCATTATACAATTTTCAATATTATCAATTTGGCAACTGAATAGATATTGGCAAAAATAAGTTTGGCTAAAATAAATATCGTGCAAGGGCCTAAGGCAGTGAAAAAATATTGTGCAACATGAAAAGGTGAAATAAAAATATCGACCATACTTTAAATCGCCCCCACCCCCCCATCAAAAATCACATGGTCCGCCCCTAAGTATAGGACCATTGCAGGCGCTCCCTCTCTCCTCTCCTCCCCAATCCCCCTCCCCCCTTCCCCTCTGCTCCCCCTCTCTTCCCCTCCTCTTTTCCCCTCCGCCGGGCTACGCAGGCTACTTGATTCGTTAAAATTTGTAATTTATTTTAAAGAAAGTCATAGAAAAAGGAAAGCTTATTCAAAATCTTTAAGAGTGACCGTCCGTAAATTTCGACTAAAGAGTGCAGAACGGAAAATTCGAATTCCTTCAAATTTAGCCAGAATGTAGGTCTAGGTGAACTCGTTATACTGTGTAAGTTTTATTTGAATCGAGTAATTATATTAGGAGAATGGCGACGATATTCGATTTTTGGGATTACTTCCGGTTTTGAGAGGCGATTTTACGGTACTCGTAAAAAACAACAATAACAAATAATTTCCTAACTTTCGATGAACAAATGATATCATTTCGGGAAAGTGAGATAATGTCTAACATTTTTTCGTGTTTATCGAAGATCTTTAACAAAAAAATAAATATTTTATCGATTTTCAAATTATTTTCACATTTTTAGCGTTATATTGACAGGCTAATATCTCCACTGGTACATCGATCCAAATATAGAAAGTATACCTCAGCCAAAGAATACTACTATTTCGTCTTGTAATATGTCGAATAACATTCTTGGGCAACTCACAAATTGAAATTCTAGAAGACGAAATGTAACCCCCATTTATGCGAAAAAAAACACGGCTTTGGAGGTCACGCTTGGGGAAAAGACAATTATTTAGTCAGTTAAACCGTTCAATGTATTGGAAATAAATTCAATCAGACCAAAGCGAATACTTGTATTGACATTTTGAAAGCGTTTCAAAGCATTGTAAGAAAAGACGAAACTTTTAGAAAAAATATTACACGTTCCTGGAGGGTCGAAAGCTTCGTTGACGGTTGAGTTGGAATCTCGACTGATTAGCTTGGCTCAATACCTTGTTTTGAGTCGATAATGTTCAAAGAATATAATGCATCAATGGTGTACCATCGATGGTTTAAAAAAAAAGGCAAGGTCCTGTAGTCGATTGAAAGTTTGCGAATAGCAACAATCATGGCTCAGCTAGGAAAGTAGTCTTAGTGGTCTGCAAAATAATAAACCAATGGACTGACATATATCTGTCAACTATTCTGAACTTTGGTATGTTTTTATGCAATGTAATTTATACGGGCTATGATGAAGAGTAAAGGTTCAAGCTACTTTTACCAAAGCCAACTGTAACGATATGTGAGTTATACGGTATAAAACGACAGAGACAAGGTCGCGTGAAGTTACTTTACTCCATTGCCGAACTAGCACATGGTAATATGTAAATCTTAAGTTAGTCACGTGACGTTACACCAACAACAAACTCAGGTCAATGTCAGAGAGCCTTTGGTAGCAAGCGGTACCAATCTCACTTCCATGCTGACGCGCTGATGCGCTGACGCGCTGCATGAGGAACCGGAATGATTTTTGACTGTAAGTACCTGGCCATGCATGGTTGCTAAGATGGCCTTTCGGTAAATTAATCCCGGAGATAATCTCATTAGCTATCACTGGAAACAGTAATTATCGCTTGAGACTGTTGACATACATTTGTAATATTACTTATTCATCATTGGTTCTTATTTGGCGCTGTTCTCGATTGAAATGTTTGTTACAACGCACACTGATCTGCAATACCAGATTGATTCAGCAGCAGATTGGAAGCAGCAGATTCGGATTGACGTCATTTTGACGTCACAGAATTGGCTTGACAGCAGATTCACTGAGCAGGGGTAGGGAAGGGAAGAGCGACAACAAGACAAAAACGCCAGCCCAAACCTTTTAACTTTTCGATACTGGAGACTCCACACATAAACAACATAAACAGTGTGGAAGAAGCCTAATAAGTAATTCTAATACGAATTTTAAATATTTTAAAACTTGACATCACGTGTTATGTTTGATTGTCTTTGTTTGAGCATTGATAATTGACATACATTTATTGTGTAATCACACATCCGGTGTTGCGTTACTGGTTGTCTAAGGTCATTCAAATGCAACCAAGTTCGCAGACCAGTGGTTTGCTTTGATATGGTTAGCTCAGTTGTCATGTACAAGTTACAGCTATCAGGAAGCCCATCCAAAAGTACATCACATTGAGTTACTTTATATTTTGTGGCTATTTTGCCTCCGCGGCACTAGTTTGTTTATCACTCGTTTCCAACGCTGAATATATTCTTAGTGTTCGTTGATTCGTTTGCAGTACAAACTGTTTAAAAACAATCATCTTCCCTTCCCTACCCCTGCATAGTGAATCTGCTGTCAAGCCAGCAGCAGATTCGAAAATCTGTGACGTCAAAATGACGTCAATCCGAATCTGCTGCTACCAATCTGCTGCTGGTCGAATCTGCTGCTGGCGAATCTGCTGCCAGAATCAATCTGGTATCTGCAATGGCGAGGAGATAGATAATGTAGTCATTCTATAGAATCTTTTCCGATCAACTGCCAACAGATAAGTGCTGGTATGCTTTAAATTGTTTGATTTGTGGTTGCCGACCAAGCGATTTATTCAGCGACTGCCAGTATTCCACAATCATTTCAAAGAAATATCCATCGAAGAGCTCTCTGATGTCGACATGGTTCGCCTGCATCGCCAAAAGCATTTCTGACAATCGGGACCAAGCGACTGCGTGGTGGTTATGCAAAAGAAAATCGGTTGTGGTTGCTAGTGGTTTTGGCGTTCTACTTGCCACTTTAAAAGGAAACACGACCAGCCATGAAGCTGAAGAATTGGATAAGGGTTTTAGCGCTCTAGTCGACGGCTTGAACAATTTTATAATAATACAGATACAAGTGTAGCTTATATAGCCACTCAACCCAGTGTCCAGATGCTTCAACGGAGTACACTGGAGGTCAGTTTATAATGTATAGAGATAGGGCCGGGTATAGGCAATCTCAGTGTCCAGATGCTTCATCGGAGTACACTGCATGGAGGTATTCAGCCGTTATAATAGTAGAGATAGGGCATAGCCAAACCCAGTGTCCAGATGCTTCATCGGAGTACACTGGAGGTATTTATAATAGTAGAGATAGGATATAGCCAAACCCAGTGTCCAGATGCTTCATCGGAGTACACTGGAGGTCAGTTTATAATGTAGAGATAGGGTATAGGCAATCTCAGTGTCCAGATGCTTCATCGGAGTACACTGGAGGTATTTATAATAGTAGAGATAGGATGTAGTCAAACCCAGTGTCCAGATGCTTCATCGGAGTACACTGGAGGTATTTATAATAGTAGAGATAGGATGTAGCCAAACCCAGTGTCCAGAAGCTTCATCGGAGTACACTGGAGGTATTTATAATAGTAGAGACAGGATATAGCCAAACCCAGTGTCCAGATGCTTTATCGGAGTACACTGGAGGTATTTATAATAGTAGAGATAGGATGTAGCCAAACCCAGTGTCCAGATGCTTCATCGGAGTACACTGCATGGAGGTATTCAGTTATAATAGTAGAGATAGGATATAGCCAAACCCAGTGTCCAGATGCTTCATCGGAGTACACTGGAGGTATTTATAATAGTAGAGATAGGATATAGCCAAACCCAGTGTCCAGATGCTTCATCGGAGTACACTGGAGGTCAGTTTATAATGTAGAGATAGGGTATAGGCAATCTCAGTGTCCAGATGCTTCATCGGAGTACACTGGAGGTATTTATAATAGTAGAGATAGGATGTAGCCAAACCCAGTGTCCAGATGCTTCATCGGAGTACACTGGAGGTATTTATAATAGTAGAGATAGGATGTAGCCAAACCCAGTGTCCAGAAGCTTCATCGGAGTACACTCGAGGTATTTATTATAGAGATAGGATATAGCCAAACCCAGTGTCCAGATGCTTCATCGGAGTACACTGGAGGTATTTATAATAGTAGAGATAGGATGTAGCCAACCCAGTGTCCAGATGCTTCATCGGAGTACACTGCATGGAGGTATTCAGTTATAATAGTAGAGATAGGATATAGCCAAACCCAGTGTCCAGATGCTTCATCGGAGTACACTGGAGGTATTTATAATAGTAGAGATAGGATATAGCCAAACCCAGTGTCCAGATGCTTCATCGGAGTACACTGGAGGTATTTATAATAGTAGAGATAGGATATAGCCAAACCCAGTGTCCAGATGCTTCATCGGAGTACACTGGAGGTATTTATAATAGTAGAGATAGGATGTAGCCAAACCCAGTGTCCAGATGCTTCATCGGAGTACACTGCATGGAGGTATTCAGTTATAATAGTAGAGATAGGATATAGCCAAACCCAGTGTCGAGATGCTTCATCGGAGTACACTGGAGGTATTTATAATAGTAGAGATAGGATATAGCCAAACCCCAGTGTCCAGATGCTTCATCGGAGTACACTGGAGGTCAGTTTATAATGTAGAGATAGGGTATAGGCAATCTCAGTGTCCAGATGCTTCATCGGAGTACACTGGAGGTATTTATAATAGTAGAGATAGGATGTAGCCAAAACCCAGTGTCCAGAAGCTTCATCGGAGTACACTGGAGGTATTTATAATAGTAGAGATAGGATATAGCCAAACCCAGTGTCCAGATGCTTCATCGGAGTACACTGGAGGTATTTATAATAGTAGAGATAGGATGTAGCCAAACCCAGTGTCCAGAAGCTTCATCGGAGTACACTGGAGGTATTTATAATAGTAGAGATAGGATATAGCCAAACCCAGTGTCCTGATGCTTCATCGGAGTACACTGGAGGTCAGTTTATAATGTAGAGATAGGGTATAGGCAATCTCAGTGTCCAGATGCTTCATCGGAGTACACTGGAGGTATTTATAATAGTAGAGATAGGATGTAGCCCAACCCAGTGTCCAGATGCTTCATCGGAGTACACTGGAGGTATTTATAATAGTAGAGATAGGATGTAGCCAAACCCAGTGTCCAGAAGCTTCATCGGAGTACACTCGAGGTATTTATTATAGAGATAGGATATAGCCAAACCCAGTGTCCAGATGCTTCATCGGAGTACACTGGAGGTATTTATAATAGTAGAGATAGGATGTAGCCAAACGCAGTGTCCAGATGCTTCATCGGAGTACACTGCATGGAGGTATTCAGTTATAATAGTAGAGATAGGATATAGCCAAACTCAGTGTCGAGATGCTTCATCGGAGTACACTGGAGGTCAGTTTATAATGTAGAGATAGGGTATAGGCAATCTCAGTGTCCAGATGCTTCATCGGAGTACACTGGAGGTATTTATAATAGTAGAGATAGGATGTAGCCAAACCCAGTGTCCAGATGCTTCATCGGAGTACACTGGAGATATTTATAATAGTAGAGATAGGATGTAGCCAAAAACCAGTGTCAAGAAGCTTCATCGGAGTACACTGGAGGTATTTATAATAGTAGAGATAGGATATAGCCAAACCCAGTGTCCAGATGCTTCATCGGAGTACACTGGAGGTATTTATAATAGTAGACATAGGATGTAGCCAAACCCAGTGTCCAGATGCTTCATCGGAGTACACTGCATGGAGGTATTCAGTTATAATAGTAGAGATAGGATATAGCCAAACCCAGTGTCCAGATGCTTCATCGGAGTACACTGGAGGTATTTATAATAGTAGAGATAGGATATAGCCAAACCCAGTGTCCAGATGCTTCATCGGAGTACACTGGAGGTCAGTTTATAATGTAGAGATAGGGTATAGGCAATCTCAGTGTCCAGATGCTTCATCGGAGTACACTGGAGGTATTTATAATAGTAGAGATAGGATGTAGCCAAACCCAGTGTCCAGATGCTTCATCGGAGTACACTGGAGGTATTTATAATAGTAGAGATAGGATGTAGCCAAACCCAGTGTCCAGAAGCTTCATCGGAGTACACTCGAGGTATTTATTATAGAGATAGGATATAGCCAAACCCAGTGTCCAGATGCTTCATCGGAGTACACGGGAGGTATTTATAATAGTAGAGATAGGATGTAGCCAAACCCAGTGTCCAGATGCTTCATCGGAGTACACTGCATGGAGGTATTCAGTTATAATAGTAGAGATAGGATATAGCCAAACCCAGTGTCCAGATGCTTCATCGGAGTACACTGGAGGTATTTATAATAGTAGAGATAGGATGTAGCCAAACCCAGTGTCCAGATGCTTCATCGGAGTACACTGGAGGTATTTATAATAGTAGAGATAGGATGTAGCCAAACCCAGTGTCCAGAAGCTTCATCGGAGTACACTCGAGGTATTTATTATAGAGATAGGATATAGCCAAACCCAGTGTCCAGATGCTTCATCGGAGTACACTGGAGGTATTTATAATAGTAGAGATAGGATGTAGCCAAACCCAGTGTCCAGATGCTTCATCGGAGTACACTGCATGGAGGTATTCAGTTATAATAGTAGAGATAGGATGTAGCCAAACACAGTGTCCAGATGCTTCATCGGAGTACACTGGAGGTATTTATAATAGTAGAGATAGGATGTAGCCAAACCCAGTGTCCAGAAGCTTCATCGGAGTACACTCGAGGTATTTATTATAGAGATAGGATATAGCCAAACCCAGTGTCCAGATGCTTCATCGGAGTACACTGGAGGTATTTATAATAGTAGAGATAGGATGTAGCCAAACCCCAGTGTCCAGATGCTTCATCGGAGTACACTGCATGGAGGTATTCAGTTATAATAGTAGAGATAGGATATAGCCAAACCCAGTGTCCAGATGCTTCATCGGAGTACACTGGAGGTATTTATAATAGTAGAGATAGGATATAGCCAAACCCATATCAGTGTCCAGATGCTTCATCGGAGTACACTGGAGGTATTTATAATAGTAGAGATAGGATGTAGCCAAACCCAGTGTCCAGATGCTTCATCGGAGTACACTGCATGGAGGTATTCAGTTATAATAGTAGAGATAGGATATAGCCAAACCCAGTGTCCAGATGCTTCATCGGAGTACACTGGAGGTATTTATAATAGTAGAGATAGGATATAGCCAAACCCAGTGTCCAGATGCTTCATCGGAGTACACTGGAGGTCAGTTTATAATGTAGAGATAGGGTATAGGCAATCTCAGTGTCCAGATGCTTCATCGGAGTACACTGGAGGTATTTATAATAGTAGAGATAGGATGTAGCCAAACCCAGTGTCCAGATGCTTCATCGGAGTACACTGGAGACCGATTTATAAAGACAAACCCAGTGTGCAGATGATTTAGTTATTAGGGAGTTTACAAATATGCGTAAAGCTAATGTCTAAATGCAGTATGATACGTGAATTCCTACGGGATATCAGGAAAAGCGTTTCAACGTAAATACAATTTCCTCAACGTACAATTAATCAATACTTTTTTTTGATGAATCGGGATCGACAAATACCCGCCTATAAACATGCCTCTGTTCTTGGTAATTCGCTTTTCCTGACCAAAACTAGTTCGGACATTGTCCGCGAATTGCCGTGCAAATGCACTAACTTTTGTACAGTTTATCGACTTGATTTTAATAGTTTTTCACTATTTTAAGTGGATATTGACTAAGTTAATATGAGTCTAAATCTGGAAGGCGGACGGGACAGGAACAGGATATTTGATAATAGCACCTGGTGACATAGTTAGAAAGAATGTACCACATAGGCTAGATAAACATAACTAGGAAACCACTAGGAATGTGTGGTTTAGTAAATATGTATATATAAGCATCTAAGCTTTACACATGACATGTCTTGACATGTACTATCAGCATTAGCAGTTCAGCATTTGAAGCAAGCGACTAAGCAGCATTAGCTTTATATAGCGTTTAACAATTCAAAAAATGGCTTCAGCAAAATCAAGGAAAAGAAACAAGAAGTGTCCGGGCTGCAAAACACCCATCGAGGAACATGTGTGGGGCATTCCTTCCCCCTTCTGTGAAGGTGAAGAGAGAAGCTCTCCCAGAAGAACAAAACTAGAAAAGAAGTCGAAACTCGAAGAAATGAGGGAGAGCCTGGAGGCACTTCAGCTGGAGGAGCAGGAATTAAATGAAGCAGCAAGGGAAACATGATATGGCTCAGCAGATAAAAGAAAAAAGGGCGACCATCGAAGAATTACGTCGAAGAAACACAGCCTCACCCTTACAACCTCAACCCTACAACCTCAACCCTACTCCGCTGGATGAGCTTCTACGAGCCGCAGACCAAGCAGAGGCAGGACAGTTGCCACCGCAAACTAGGTTCTAGCACAAATCACCCAATCGCCCAACTTCTCCACGATGGATCCACACCCAAGCAAACCATTTCGGAGATGTTCCTCAAGCCAGCACGTGGATGTGGTGTGAGAAAATATATCTTATACCAGACTTTGTAGATTCTCTTGTTCCTCAAGAACAAGAGGAAACGTTAGGAAGTCAAGGCATGGCCCGCATTTCAGTAACATACGGGCCCCAAAAAGCCTAAATTAGAATCTATAACAATGCAACAGTGGATGATAGGAAATACGCGAATTTTTTATACTCTTTTGTTAGAAGGAAAATTAGGATCGCTCACAGATATCCAGCACTATCTAGCATATTCAATTAAGATAATGGAGCTAGCTAACAAATATGAGTGGAAGTCGGTGGTGCGCTACGATAACGAATTTCGTAGGATGCAGGCTATTTACCATTATCCCTGGAATTTTGACTCCAACCATTTACACATAGTAACGCTTTCTCCTATGCAAAACGCCGCTAACTCTCTGAAACCAACTAATAACTCAATACGTATGAATTTCGCTAACACTAACACCGAGGGGAAAATAATTTGCCGCAATTTTAACAGCCCACGTGGGTGTGTGCGTGAAGCTTGTAATTTCGCTCATGAATGCAATCGCAAGGTTTCCGGCAAAGCTTGTGGCCAACCGCACGCAGGACACACACATAGATCACCTAATTCCCAAGCATGACTAACCTTTGACAATACTAACCCACTAAACCGTGATTTGTGGCTTAAAGAACTGGAAAATGATGAGGACGCAGAATTTCTCCAAGAGGGCATTCAAAACGGGTTTCAACTCACACAAATAGGTACTCGTTTTAATGAAGTAAACATGGATAACTATAGATCAGCTACCAACTCCATTAACCGGCATTTAGTAGAACAAACTATCCGAGAAGAACTATCGCAAGGCAATTATGTCATTACTAAGCAAAAACCTACTATTGTTAGTGCGCTAGGAGCAATTCCTAAACCTAACACTAACGAAATTCGCATTATTCACGATTGTTCCCGACCGCACGGGCAAGCAGTAAATGATTACATAACGAACGAGCATTTTCAATTTCAAAAACTCGACGATGCTATTAAGCTTTTAAAACCGAATTATTTTATGGCCAAGATCGACCTCAGGCATGCTTATCGATCTGTGCCTATTCACCCTGATAACTATCGCGCAACAGGGTGTAAGTGGCGGTTTTCCGGAGATAACGTTGACACGTATTTTTACGATACACGGCTTCCGTTCGGAGCGAAATCTAGCCCACTCATCTTTCATAGACTCACACAATCGGTGAGACGTATGATGTCACGCAGGGGTTATGACGATATTATAGTATATCTCGATGATTTTCTGGTGATCGGAGCAACTGAGGCCGATTGCCGGCTGGCATACGACACCTTGAGAAAATTATTACAAGATTTAGGATTTACGTTAAGCGAACGCAAATTGATCCCTCCGACACAGCGTTTAACCTTTCTAGGAGTCGAACTAGACACAATATCGTGCAGCATGAGGTTACCAGATGAAAAAGTAGAAGAACTACGACAAGTAGTGTGCGAGTTTCAGAGCAAGCGACGCGCAAGCAAGAAACAACTTCAGCGTTTAGCAGGCAAATTGAATTTTGCGTGTAGAGTTGTCCACGGGGGTAGAACCTTTTTACGTCGCATTCTCGATACCATGAATAACCTGTCCTTCAGCGCAAAATCAATACTGGACGAGCAATTCAAAGAGGATATAACTTGGTGGGGACAGTTTTTTGAAGGTTTTTAATGGCACGCGGTTGTTTCTGGAAACCCTACCAACAGAGGATGTGGTTACTGACGCATGTAATATCGCGGCGGCAGGGTTTTTTCGGGGCGATTGGTATTATCACAATTTTCCTATTGATAGCCAACACTGGGCAAATCTACACATCAATCACAAGGAAACTCTGGCAATCATTTTAGCTGCTAAACGTTGGGCTCCACTTTGGGCTAACAAACGCATAGTTATTCACAGCGATAACCAGGCGGCTGTCCAGATCATCAACAAAGGCACTACTGCAAACGGCAACATTATGAGGGAATTGCGCCAATTATTTTGGCTTTCAGCCCTACATAATTTTCATATCAAAGCGGTTTACTTGGAAGGCAAGCGTAATATATTGGCGGACTCCATTTCACGTATCCATGAACCGCAGCATCTACTTAAGTTTCATGCAATATGCAGCACACAATATTCTCAGACATTTCTCAATTCTACTCCACTAGAACTACACATGTCAGCTCATAGCTACGGCTTCGTTTTTTGCAGATGCACGGGATCCCGGCCTGGCAAAGCAGTTAGAAACGGAAATCAGTGAATATCGCACTCATCTGTTTGCCGAATCCACCAAGTCAACTTACAAAACTCATCGTAATACCTTCCTCAACTTCTGTACGCATATGGGCTATCAACCGGTCCCACTTCAGCACTCGCACTTGTTACAATATGCCGCTTTCTTAGCTCGAATTTTAAAAACCCCTCATCCATTCGTAGTTACTTAAATATCATAGGCATATTGCATAAGGAGTTCGGACTCCCTAACCCACTCCTCGACAACTGGGCACTAAAATCGTTACTTACGGGCATTAACCGAGTCAAAGGCTCACCACCACAGCAAAAACTGCCTATCACACCGGCTATTTTAATGGACATTCACTCGACACTCTGCTTTACAAACAGCCTTGACTCATCCTTTTGGGCGATATGCCTAGTGGCTTTCTTCGGTATGTTCCGCAAATCTCACTTAGTACCATTATCAACCAGCAAGTTTGACCCCGGTAAACAACTGACCAAGGCCGATTTTAAGATTTTCTCATGGGGCATTCTGATCGTCATTCGCTGGAGTAAAACTATTCAATTTCGAGAAAGGGAGGTAAAAAATTCCTATCCCTTGTATTCCTTATAGCAAACTCTGCCCAGTTACTGCGACCAACCACGCTTTTCATTTTACGCTAAATGACACTACTAACTCGCAGGCCTTTAACTATCTCGATCAGTCTACTGACACACATAAGTGTTTTACGTATGGTATGTTCATTAACAAGCTAAAGCATCATCTCACACTGATCGGGGTCAATCCAGCAAACTATTCTGGGCATTCATTTCGAAGAGGTGGAGCATCATTCGCATATCAGTCAGGAATCCCGATAGAGCTTATCAAGGCCCTAGGGGACTGGCGCTCTGACGCTGTCTTGGTCTATCTAACTATGCCGTTAACTATTAGACTAAACTCTGCTAACATGTTTATGCAAATCCATCCTTTCTTACTCTTCAAACAACTCACAACACTAATTTACTAATATATACCTACTCTGGGTTTGGACTTATTATTCAAGGGAATAATAGGAATATAGGTTGTATTCTATTTAGCATAAGTATTAATTGTCATGTTGGTTAAATGTATCAATAAAGACTGCCTGATCCCAATCCGAGTCTGGTCTGATTTAGGTGGATATTGACTAAGTTAATATGAGTCTAAATCTGGAAGGCGGACGGGACAGGAACAGGATATTTGATAATAGCACCTGGTGACATAGTTAGAAAGAAATGTACCACATAGGCTAGATAACATAACTAGGAAACCACTAGGAATGTGTGGTTTAGTAAATATGTATATATAAGCATCTAAGCTTTACACATGACATGTCTTGACATGTACTATCAGCATTAGCAGTTCAGCATTTGAAGCAAGCGACTAAGCAGCATTAGCTTTATATAGCGTTAACCCACCCGCCACTCCACAGGTAGTCATGATTTAAATTTGTATTAATGTTTTTATGTATTTATATATAGTAATTATAGTAAGGACTTATTATTCAAGGGAATAATAGGAATATAGGTTGTATTCTATTTAGCATAAGTATTAATTGTCATGTTGGTTAAATGTATCAATAAAGACTGCCTGATCCCAATTTATTTTAAATATTTAAATAAGGTTGATAAACAAGATTTAGCTATAAATAAACCTAATGCCATTCATCCACACAGCGGGATTATAGCGTACATGATGACTGATACTCAAAGTTTCTAAAGAGCGATGACTGACGAATTCCTGATCACACCGGTTAACTGCCGAGATAGTCTAATTTACATAGAAAATATTTGACGAATGTGGCCAGGACATCCACATTCAGATTGGTTGTCAAGGGTTCCGGCTCCCTCATGTACAGTATAAAATGAACACGAGTAAAAAAATACACCACTAGTTTTCACTAGGACGTTAGACTAGTTTTTTTAAAACTCCTTTGATTTAAAACTCCTTGGGATTTGTTTTCACTTGAAATATAATCTCCAAGATCAGAGGCCTTTTTTACGAGTCATTTGGTGGAATGTGTTTAGCCATCTGACCCGTCCATGTAGGATAAATGACTGATGGCATGGCGTCAGTAGAGCGCGCACTTCAACTATAAAAAATTATATTCAAAAACACAACAGAATCCTCAACTTTCTAGCCATTTAGCCAATAGAAAACGGCTCTTACTTTCTCTTGTTCTAAATTTTATATTATTAAACAAACAGCGTGAGATGGCTCTCGGTGCATATCTAGCATAACAATGCACCTCTCTCGGTGAGGCTTCAAAAAGAAGCAAGTCTTAAAACTATCGTGCCTTTAAGGGTCGCGAATTCCTCGCAAGTATCAATAAAACTTCATCAACTACAAGTGCTACGGGATAACTAGACCTACCGTCATATTGTGGCTCTTTGCCTTGTATCTTTAGATTCCGTGACTTAGAGCAGATTTCGTATGACTGGAAAAACACGCGACACAACCACAGGCTTCCCATCCTCGACGTTTGTGTATTTGTATTTCGGGTTTCCTGTGGCGACTTCTTGCTTTTGCTTCGAAGGAAATCATAGAAGAAGTTTTGAAAATATGTTCTGAGAGCATCGTTTTTTTTATATCACTAAAAAATAAATGTTTGCAAATAATAGTTAGATACTTTATCCAGCTTTCTGAATGGTTTTGGGGGCATTTTTGGGCTGTCTAAAGGTGGTTTTGAGAGAGCGACTGATTTGGACTTTGTATTAGAAAATTACACCGGTGTAATATAACACGGCACGGCACGGCACGGATTCATTACAAATCTCGGGCAAGGACACGTCACCGAACCGCACGGCACAGGCTTCCCACCCTCTATATCTGGGCTTTTCCTGTTTCTTATTTGATCGGCCGTTGGAAAAAAATCTAGTCGCATCCAACCTTAAATACATTTTTTTTACCACAACTAGTCAATTTCTCGCTCTCTCATTGGTCGATCAACCGTGGGTCTAATCAGAGTACATACCCACGGTAGGACGTCATCAATCGATCGTAATGATGCAAATTTTTTAATTTTGTCAAACGAAAAACATGTTTTTCAGCTACAATTTTTTTTACAGTGAGTAAGAGTATATACATACCGAGCTGACTACCGTACAAATCACATCCACAGTTCATAGCATTAGCAAAACAAATTTTCCATCAAGGCGTTGCAGCGCTTCGATCTCCACAGTTTGTTCTTTCATTCAAGTAAAAACTAGATCTATCGTTTTTTTTCGATGCTATTCACGGGGAAAAAAAAAGTTGATTTGTTGACTTTTTGACACTCTGATGGTATAAATCCATGACTTGAGAAAATCCACAGACCATGAATACTCCGCTGAAGTGCTGTTTTCTAACGTTATTTCATTTTTTCAAGCGACCTCGTGCATTTCTCCATTGACTGCATTTTTCCAGATTTTAGAGTATTTTTCAGCTTTGTTGACTGTCAAAAAGGCATCTTTCAGGCAGATTTCACACAATGACCAGGCACAAGGTGAAGCTTTCCCCACTGATAATTAATTCTCTAAGAGTGTTTCTTTCAGACTTGAAAACAAAATCTTTCAGATTTTGAACTGATTGGGCTGATCCCCGAGACAAGGCCGTTTGCCGATAAAATTGAAAAACTGATTTGACAAGCTTGCCAAGTAGCATTCAAATGGTTGCTTCGTCAAAAATTCCAACCAATCAATTAAACGGCAAGATGTTTGTTTACAAATTCCATCAACCAATGAAAAAGCGATGAAAATTATATACCATGATTGCCGCGATCTGCAATATGTTTTTGAGCAAAAGTTCGTAGGTAACTTGCGCGATTTATTTTGTTTTTGTGGTAGAAAAAACAAATAACCGAATAGTTTGTCGTGGTATGTCCTCTGATAGACCACGGTTTGCGCCACTCTCGTCGTCAATAATGTTCAGTGGAAATCACTCGGTACGCCTCGTGATTTCCAACAGCAATTTGGACGGACTCGATTACGCAAAACCGTATGTTCTGTCAGAGGACATACCACGACAAACTAGCGGTGATTTTGTTAACTAGTCATTGACGCTATAAGCCAATGCTACTCTGCCACCAAAACGAACACGTTATGTAGTCTCTATAATGTGATGCATCTTAAAAGTCGGGGGGGGCGGGTTTTTTGAATGTCTCAGGCGGGAAGTACGTGCAGTGATTTTTCATACGATGTTGATCAATGTACAGTCCCACAGGACATATATATTCGTCATTTTCAGAGAATCGCGCAGTTAGGCACTTTCGCCCGTTAGCGCGGGAAAACATGCAATATTTCCAACACGGCCGCCACGTTCAGTCGAGAAAAATGATGAATGGTACCGTCATAATATCACGCGTAACGGATACTGAACAAAGCTACTACGAAATTCAAGAGATGATTTGGAGTCAGTTTTTGTATGGCGTCCAATCTCCGCCACAATTCGATCTTTGCATTTGACATTGTACTTTTAGTATTCCGCTTATCTGTGGAATTGGAGATTCAAGTTTTCATTTGTGTCACTCTTTTTTCCAATTCAACATTGTAGTTTAACGTATTGAACATTGTAGTTTAACGTATTGAACATTGTAGTTTAACGTATTGAACATTGTAGTTTAACGTATTGAACATTGTAGTTTAACGTATTGAACATTGTAGTTTAACGTATTGAACATTGTAGTTTAACGTATTGAACATTGTAGTTTTAACCGATTGAACATTGTAGTTTAACGTATTGAACATTGTAGTTTAACGTATTGAACATTGTAGTTTAACGTATTGAACATTGTAGTTTAACGTATTGAAACATGTTAGTTTAACGTATTTGAACATTGTAGTTTAACGTATTGAACATTGTAGTTTAACGTATAAAACATGGTAGCTTAATAAATGGACATTCGATGTTGATATTGTACATTTCAACATGCAACTTGCATGTGTTCGATCATCCAAACCGCCAAAGCAGTCAAACGCTTTGAAACGTGGGCTCAGTGAACTATCAAAAATGCCGCCCTAGGGGGATTAACAAAGTGATACTACTCTACCATAGACAGTCGTGTTTGTGTAGTCTCTAACAAAATGGCGGAACTCGATGTTATCCAAGTAAAGTCAAAATCGTATTCCTAACATATTAAAAAATCGTATAGATTGAACTCAAATGAATCCTTTATGAAATTCCTTCGTGTCAACGGACATATTTTGCACGATTTAGCATCTTATTTTAATCCTGGAATAGGAAATATAGCGCGTATAAATACGCTCTAAATACAAGAAGCTTTAAAATTATAATACCGGCTACACCCGGCGGCTACACCGTTCATGAACTACCATTTGCAAAGAAACCGTTTTAGCGTGACATTTTT
>JAUJYZ010000024.1:987500-991627 GCA_033675265.1 Actinostola sp. cb2023 | reverse complement strand
TTAACAGTGTATTTAATCTAACAAACACAGAGACACCCCTACTGTATGTAAGTATGTACTTTTAACAGTGTATTTAATCTAATAAACACAGACACCCCTACTGTATGTAAGTATGTACTTTTAACAGTGTATTTAATCTAACAAACACAGACACCCCTACTGTATGTAAGTATGTACTTTTAACAGTGTATTTAATCTAACAAACACAGACACCCCTACTGTATGTAAGTATGTACTTTTAACAGTGTATTTAATCTAACAAACACAGACACCCCTACTGTATGTAAGTATGTACTTTTAACAGTGTATTTAATCTAATAAACACAGACACCCCTACTGTATGTAAGTATGTACTTTTAACAGTGTATTTAATCTAATAAAACACAGACACCCCTACTGTATGTAAGTATGTACTTTTAACAGTGTATTTAATCTAACAAACACAGACACCCCTACTGTATGTAAGTATGTACTTTTAACAGTGTATTTAATCTAATAAACACAGACACCCCTACTGTATGTAAGTATGTACTTTTAACAGTGTATTTAATCTAATAAACACAGACACCCCTACTGTATGTAAGTATGTACTTTTAACAGTGTATTTAATCTAATAAACACAGACACCCCTACTGTATGTAAGTATGTACTTTTAACAGTGTATTTAATCTAATAAACACAGACACCCCTACTGTATGTAAGTATGTACTTTTAACAGTGTATTTAATCTAATGTAAGTATGTACTTTTAACAGTGTATTTAATCTAATAAACCCCCCCTACTGTATGTAAGTATGTACTTTTAACAGTGTATTTAATCTAATAAACACAGACACCCCTACTGTATGTAAGTATGTACTTTTAACAGTGTATTTAATCTAATAAACACAGACACCCCTACTGTATGTAAGTATGTACTTTTAACAGTGTATTTAATCTAATAAACACACACACCCCTACTGTATGTAAGTATGTACTTTTAACAGTGTATTTAATCTAATAAACACAGACACCCCTACTGTATGTAAGTATGTACTTTTAACAGTGTATTTAATCTAATAAACACAGACACCCCTACTGTATGTAAGTATGTACTTTTAACAGTGTATTTAATCTAATAAACACAGACACCCCTACTGTATGTAAGTATGTACTTTTAACAGTGTATTTAATCTAATAAACACAGACACCCCTACTGTATGTAAGTATGTACTTTTAACAGTGTATTTAATCTAACAAACACAGACACCCCTACTGTATGTAAGTATGTACTTTTAACAGTGTATTTAATCTAACAAACACAACCACAGACACCCCTACTGTATGTAAGTATGTACTTTTAACAGTGTATTTAATCTAACAAACACAGACACCCCTACTGTATGTAAGTATGTACTTTTAACAGTGTATTTAATCTAACAAACACAGACACCCCTACTGTATGTAAGTATGTACTTTTAACAGTGTATTTAATCTAACAAACACAGACACCCCTACTGTATGTAAGTATGTACTTTTAACAGTGTATTTAATCTAACAAACACAGACACCCCTACTGTATGTAAGTATGTACTTTTAACAGTGTATTTAATCTAATAAACACAGACACCCCTACTGTATGTAAGTATGTACTTTTAACAGTGTATTTAATCTAATAAACACAGACACCCCTACTGTATGTAAGTATGTACTTTTAACAGTGTATTTAATCTAATAAAACACAGACACCCCTACTGTATGTAAGTATGTACTTTTAACAGTGTATTTAATCTAATAAACACAGACACCCCTACTGTATGTAAGTATGTACTTTTAACAGTGTATTTAATCTAATAAACACAGACACCCCTACTGTATGTAAGTATGTACTTTTAACAGTGTATTTAATCTAATAAACACAGACACCCCTACTGTATGTAAGTATGTACTTTTAACAGTGTATTTAATCTAATAAAATCACAGACACAGACCCCCTACTGTATGTAAGTATGTACTTTTAACAGTGTATTTAATCTAATAAACACAGACACCCCTACTGTATGTAAGTATGTACTTTTAACAGTGTATTTAATCTAATAAACACAGACACCCCTACTGTATGTAAGTATGTACTTTTAACAGTGTATTTAATCTAATAAACACAGACACCCCTACTGTATGTAAGTATGTACTTTTAACAGTGTATTTAATCTAATAAACACAGACACCCCTACTGTATGTAAGTATGTACTTTTAACAGTGTATTTAATCTAATAAACACAGACACCCCTACTGTATGTAAGTATGTACTTTTAACAGTGTATTTAATCTAATAAACACAGACACCCCTACTGTATGTAAGTATGTACTTTTAACAGTGTATTTAATCTAATAAACACAGACACCCCTACTGTATGTAAGTATGTACTTTTAACAGTGTATTTAATCTAACAAACACAGACACCCTACTGTACTGTATGTAAGTATGTACTTTTAACAGTGTATTTAATCTAATCTAAAAACACAGACACCCCTACTGTATGTAAGTATGTACTTTTAACAGTGTATTTAATCTAACAAACACAGACACCCCTACTGTATGTAAGTATGTACTTTTAACAGTGTATTTAATCTAATAAACACAGACACCCCTACTGTATGTAAGTATGTACTTTTAACAGTGTATTTAATCTAATAAACACAGACACCCCTACTGTATGTAAGTATGTACTTTTAACAGTGTATTTAATCTAATAAACACAGACACCCCTACTGTATGTAAGTATGTACTTTTAACAGTGTATTTAATCTAATAAACACAGACACCCCTACTGTATGTAAGTATGTACTTTTAACAGTGTATTTAATCTAATAAACACAGACACCCCTACTGTATGTAAGTATGTACTTTTAACAGTGTATTTAATCTAACAAACACAGACACCCCTACTGTATGTAAGTATGTACTTTTAACAGTGTATTTAATCTAATAAACACAGACACCCCTACTGTATGTAAGTATGTACTTTAACAGTGTATTTAATCTAACAAACACAGACACCCCTACTGTATGTAAGTATGTACTTTTAACAGTGTATTTAATCTAATAAACACAGACACCCCTACTGTATGTAAGTATGTACTTTTAACAGTGTATTTAATCTAATAAACACAGACACCCCTACTGTATGTAAGTATGTACTTTTAACAGTGTATTTAATCTAATAAACACAGACACCCCTACTGTATGTAAGTATGTACTTTTAACAGTGTATTTAATCTAATAAACACAGACACCCCTACTGTATGTAAGTATGTACTTTTAACAGTGTATTTAATCTAATAAACACAGACACCCCTACTGTATGTAAGTATGTACTTTTAACAGTGTATTTAATCTAATAAACACAGACACCCCTACTGTATGTAAGTATGTACTTTTAACAGTGTATTTAATCTAATAAACACAGACACCCCTACTGTATGTAAGTATGTACTTTTAACAGTGTATTTAATCTAATAAACACAGACACCCCTACTGTATGTAAGTATGTACTTTTAACAGTGTATTTAATCTAATAAACACAGACACCCCTACTGTATGTAAGTATGTACTTTTAACAGTGTATTTAATCTAATAAACACAGACACCCCTACTGTATGTAAGTATGTACTTTTAACAGTGTATTTAATCTAATAAACACAGACACCCCTACTGTATGTAAGTATGTACTTTTAACAGTGTATTTAATCTAACAAACACAGACACCCCTACTGTATGTAAGTATGTACTTTTAACAGTGTATTTAATCTAACAAACACAGACACCCCTACTACTGTATGTAAGTATGTACTTTTAACAGTGTATTTAATCTAATAAACACAGACACCCCTACTGTATGTAAGTATGTACTTTTAACAGTGTATTTAATCTAATAAACACAGACACCCCTACTGTATGTAAGTATGTACTTTTAACAGTGTATTTAATCTAATAAACACAGACACCCCTACTGTATGTAAGTATGTACTTTTAACAGTGTATTTAATCTAATAAACACAGACACCCCCCCTACTGTATGTAAGTATGTACTTTTAACAGTGTATTTAATCTAATAAACACAGACACCCCTACTGTATGTAAGTATG
>JAUJYZ010000024.1:732500-982500 GCA_033675265.1 Actinostola sp. cb2023 | reverse complement strand
CAGTCAACCAATCAGTCAGTCAGTAATAATATTTAATCGATAACAGTCAATCAGTCTCTACTGTCAGTCTACTGTCAGTCAGTCAGCCAGTCAACCAATCAGTCAGTCAGTAATAATATTTAATCAATAACAGTCAATCAGTCTCTACTGTCAGTCAGTCAGTCAGCCAGTCAACCAATCAGTCAGTCAGTAATAATATTTAATCAATAACAGTCAATCAGTCTCTACTGTCAGTCAGTCAGTCAGCCAGTCAACCAATCAGTCAGTCAGTAATAATATTTAATCAATAACAGTCAATCAGTCTCTACTGTCAGTCAGTCAGTCAGCCAGTCAACCAATCAGTCAGTCAGTAATAATATTTAATCAATAACAGTCAATCAGTCTCTACTGTCAGTCTACTGTCAGTCAGTCAGCCAGTCAGTTTGACTTTCCTTTACCTCTTTGAGTTGATAGCAAGTCCTGCCGTCATACGCTGCTACAAGGATGTGACCAGGACCAACTACAGTAATGAAACATCTATATTTATTACGTGTGATCGACATTTCGGCGTAAGAATATTAGAGTGATGGCACTTAACCCGTGAAACAAAATCTATTAGTTAGTGACTAATAGTCAGATCAAAACAAAAGAAAACAATGGCACTTAACCCGTGAAACAAAATCTATTAGTTAGTGACTAATAGTCAGATCAAAACAAAAGAAAACAATGGAATTAGTATCTAGTAATATCTACATGGCTAATATCTGTTTCACGGGTTAAGTGCCATCACTCTACATACTAAATAACAATTTATTGAAAAATGGATTCATCCTGATCCACTAATCCAGTAGTCAAAAGGGTTTAGAGATCGAATGAAGTGATTGATATATGGATTCATCGTGATCCACTAATCCAGTAGTCAAAAGGGTTTAGAGATCGAATGAAGTGATTGATATATGGATTCATCCTGATCCACTAATCCAGTAGTCAAAAGGGTTTAGAGATCGAATGAAGTGATTGATATATGGATTCATCCTGATCCACTAATCCAGTAGTCAAAGGGTTTAGAGATCGAATGAAGTGATTGATATATGGATTCATCGTGATCCACTAATCCAGTAGTCAAAAGGGTTTAGAGATCGAATGAAGTGATTGATATATGGATTCATCCTGATCCACTAATCCAGTAGTCAAAAGGGTTTAGAGATCGAATGAAGTGATTGATATATGGATTCATCCTGATCCACTAATCCAGTAGTCAAAGGGTTTAGAGATCGAATGAAGTGATTGATATATGGATTCATCCTGATCCACTAATCCAGTAGTCAAAAGGGTTTAGAGATCGAATGAAGTGATTGATATATGGATTCATCCTGATCCACTAATCCAGTAGTCAAAGGGTTTAGAGATCGAATGAAGTGATTGATATATGGATTCATCCTGATCCACTAATCCAGTAGTCAAAGGGTTTAGAGATCGAATGAAGTGATTGATATATGGATTCATCCTGATCCACTAATCCAGTAGTCAAAAGGGTTTAGAGATCGAATGAAGTGATTGATATATGGATTCATCGTGATCCACTAATCCAGTAGTCAAAAGGTTTAGAGATCGAATGAAGTGATTGATATATGGATTCATCCTGATCCACTAATCCAGTAGTCAAAGGGTTTAGAGATCGAATGAAGTGATTGATATATGGATTCATCCTGATCCACTAATCCAGTAGTCAAAGGGTTTAGAGATCGAATGAAGTGATTGATATATGGATTCATCGTGATCGACTAATCCAGTAGTCAAAAGGGTTTAGAGATCGAATGAAGTGATTGATATATGGATTCATCCTGATCCACTAATCCAGTATTCAAAGGGTTTAGAGATCGAATGAAGTGATTGATATATGGATTCATCGTGATCCACTAATCCAGTAGTCAAAAGGGTTTAGAGATCGAATGAAGTGATTGATATATGGATTCATCCTGATCCACTAATCCAGTAGTCAAAGGGTTTAGAGATCGAATGAAGTGATGATCCACTAATTGTAGTCAAAGGACTTGCCCCCGAATGAAGTGATTGTAACCCTCGGTCGTTGTAGTTAGATTACATACCAGTTCAGTGTGAGAGATCGTGTGAGAGAGAGTGGTCAGATTGTACGTGTACGAAGCTGTCAAACTTCAAAAGAAATTATTCAACCTCAACCAACGAGTCAATTCTTTACATGGTCCTTCGAGCCGGATGTTGAGGTCCTGAGTAGAAATTCAAGTACAAGAGACAGTACAAGTCGAAGATCAAGGCGAATTCTTTGGAAAACACGAGGCACGCGGTATTACGCAAGAAGTCTAAATTCTCATCCTAGTCGAGATTTTTACCGCGAGAAATTACATCAAAGAATTCACAAACATGACAGAAGAGTTAAACACAAAGAAAAGGGTAAGAGGTGGCCATAGAAGTTCTGTAAAACGTCTCGAATCAAAGGCCAAAGAAATCTTCAATGAGATCGACACAAACGCATCAACCATACAAGAAAACGTGGCGACACTCACTCAGGTAAAAATGAGCTTACAAGCTAAACTTACGACACTACATAACTTAGATCAAGAAATTCTGACATTCACGGAAGACGAAGAGTTGGACAACGAGATAGAACAAGCAGATTTATGTACTGAAAGAGTACATCAAATCATCGTGGAAATAGACCTCGCACTGTCTGAACACACAACGAAGACCCCACTTGTCTCGACGAGCAATTCTACAAACGACGGAAGTAGTACTTCAAAACCTGGAAAACAAGTGGAAATAACTGCGAAGCTGCCAAAACTTCAAATGAAACTATTCAACGGAAAACCTACGGATTGGCAGCCATTCATCGATTGTTTTGACAGTGCAATTCACTCCAACACGTCTCTTAGTGATATCGACAAGATGAATTACTTGAAATCATTACTGGAAGGCCCCGCTTTAGCGGCTATCAATGGATTATCGTTATCATCGGCGAATTACAAGTCAGCGAGGGATATTCTTCAACAAAGATACGGAAATAAACAGCTATTGATAAGTTCTCACATGGATGAACTGATTACATTACCACAAGTCAACTCAGTCGGATACATCAAAGGAATAAGACAGCTCTATGATAAAACAGAAATCAATCTCAGAGGATTACAGAATCTTGGAATAGAGTCTAAGCAGTATGGAACATTACTCATCCCTATTTTACTCAACAAATTGCCACAAGAGCTTCGTCTTATAATCAGCAAAAAATTTGAGAGCAGTGACGGCTGGGAATTGGATGAACTATTAAAGGTATTTAAAGCAGAAGTAGAGGTGAGAGAAAGATGTACTTTGTTGTCATGTAGCAGTAACACAAAGGTAGAGAAGAGGCATCAATATTCCAAACCACCAATTTCAGCAGCAGCCCTCCTGTCTCCAGGCCCAGAAGTACAAAAAATCACATGCACATTTTGTAATGGAAGTCACAAAACTGTGGATTGTAGTGTTGTTACCAGTGTGGACGAAAGAAAGACTATAGTGAGAAGACAAGGACGTTGTTTTAACTGTCTAAGACGTAACCATGTAGTTAGTGCTTGTAACAACAAAAGAAATTGTACAAAGTGTTCACGACGACATCATACAAGTCTGTGCCCACAACTACAAGAACAAGGAGAGGCAAGTACCTGCAAAGATAAGGATCCTGTTGGTTCCGCCAAGCCATCAGTGAGTATGTATGTTGATACCAAGACATCAATATTGCTTCAAACATGTATAGCCCAAGCTTCAAACCCTGGTCAACAACCTCCACAAAATCAACTTGTGAGAATACTTCTCGATAGTGGAAGCCAGAGAACATACATAACTCAACAACTAAAAGGAAAGGTTGAACCTCAAGACCATTACAAGAGAGAAATTGTGCATCAAAACATTTGGAGAACAATGTGATAAGGTACAGACTGTTGAAGTAGTTAACTTGTGTTTAAAGAATGCTAACAGCAAAGAGAACTTGGTCATCACTGCTCACGTTGTGCCAATGATCTGCTCCCCACTTTGTAATCAAGAAGTGAAGATTGCTAAAAATAATTATCACCACTTAGCTGATCTTACCCTATCAGAAAGTGCATGTGTTGCTGGACAATCTCTTGAAGTACATGTACTTATTGGCTCAGATAATTATTGGAACGTCGTCAATGGGGAGGTGAGAAGAGGTGATGGGGGCCCAGTCGCTATGAACACTAAGTTTGGATGGACAATCTCTGGCCCTGTACGTAATATACCTCATACTTCTACTCACTCAGTCAACTTGGCATCCACTCATGTTCTTAAAGTAGGAACCTCTCCGAGCAAGTGTGATTGTGACCAGGAACTTACCAATAAGCTAGATCAGTTTTGGAAACTAGAGTCAATCGGAATAAACACAAATGCAGATCCGGTTGTGGAGTTATTCAACGATAACATTGTTTATCATAACATGAGATATGAAGTTGCTCTTCCATGGAAGGAAGTCCATGATCCATTGCCAGATAACTTTACTGTTAGTTTAAGAAGATTGAAGTCTTTATTGCAGAGACTCAAACCTAAGGAAGACCAACTTAGGGAGTATGACAATGTGATCAAGGACCAACTTGACAAGGGAATCATCGAAAGAGTCAACTCTGAAGGTGATGAAGACAACACACATTATTTACCTCATCATTGTGTAGTGAGAGAAGATAAACAAACAACAAAGCTCCGCATTGTATATGATGCATCAGCCAAGCAAGATGGACCGTCCCTTAATGATTGTTTGTACACGGGACCCTCTCTGTCACCTGATATTTTCGACATTCTACTTAGATTCCGAATCAAGCCTATTGCTGTGATTGCTGACATAGAGAAGGCATTCTTGATGATTTCAATCAAAGAGAGTGACAGAGATGTTCTGCGTTTCTTGTGGGTAGATGATCCATTTAGCACTGACCCACAGATGGTTACTTACAGATTTACCAGAGTAGTATTTGGAGTTACATGCAGCCCATTCTTATTGAATGCTACCCTCAAAAAAACACATTACAGAGTATGAAAGAGAAGATCCCAAGTTCGCAGAGTTGATGCTTTGTTCACTGTATGTAGACGATTTGACTGTGAGTGTTGAAGACGTTGAAACAGCCTACCAGCTCTTCTTAAATGCAAGAAACAGAATGACAACTGGTGGATTCAACTTGCGCAAATGGTTGACCAACTCCACTGAGCTCATGAAAAGGATTGCAGAGGAATCCATCAGTAGTGAGGCCAACTTGTCCTCTTAACAATCAAACTCATTGCACCGAAGATGATGAAACATTCAACCGAGTGACATCTGGTGGTCTCGAAGAAAGAGATGGCAGTACTGAACAGAAAGTGTTAGGTACCAACTGGAACTTTGTCGATGATGAAATCATATTCAAGTTTCAAAAACATGTTGATACTGCAGGAACACTTGAACCTACAAGACGCAACGTGCTGCGAGTAGTCGCAGGGTTTTACGACCCTATGGGACTGATATCACCTGTTATTGTACAGATGAAGATTCTGTTACAAGAGGTATGCAAGCAAGATACTCCTTGGGACGCACCACTCATCCCAGAATTGAAGGCAAAATGGACGAGGCTGATAAAAGAGCTGAACATTGTCAATGTCATTCAGATCCCCAGGTGTGTCAACCTTTTACCTCAAAACAAGGAATGTCACTACGAGCTAGAAGGATTTAGTGATGCATCGATGTTAGCATACGCTGCAGTAGTTTATTTGGTCGTTAAATCGGAAGAAACTGTGCAAGTTAAACTGTTAGCATCCAAGACACGCGTCGCACCCTTAAAGAAACAGACAATTCCTAGACTGGAACTTCTCGGTGCCTTGATACTAGCGAGATTAGTTACTAGAGTTAAGCAAGCAATCAGTCACTGCATTGTAGTATCCAAGATTAGATGTTGGACTGACTCAAAGAATGTTCTGTATTGGATCCACGGCAAGGAAAAGGAGTGGAAGCAGTTTGTCAACACACGAGTCACAGAGATAAGACAACTCTTACCCACAGAAGTATGGAATCATGTAGCAGGTGTAGAAAACCCAGCAGACTTAGCATCGCGAGGAGCTAGTGCCTCGTCACTACTTAGCAACAGTCTCTGGTGGAGTGGTCCACCATGGCTTTCAAGTACGAATGAAGAAGGATCAACTGACTCTGCAGAAGTCCCAACCCCTACAGCCGAATGTCTACAAGAAATGAGAGCTCAAGCGTTACGTGAAACAAGGGACACAACCACGCTATTGGTTGGAAATAACACTGTGAATCTGTCTAATGTGATGAGATGTGAAGAGTACAATGACGTCAACAAGTTGTACAAGATTACAGCTTACGTTATTCGTGCCATACACAATTTCAAGGTACGAGCTAAGAAGTCTACAGAGAATATGGTATTGATTGGTAACTTATCGTCTGAGGAGGTGGCCTTCAGTGAACTGCTGTGGATAAGGGAGGCTCAGAGAAGCATGCAGACAAACCTGAAGGCATTTAGTGATCAGTGCATTCAATTGGGAGTAGTAACAGACGAGATAGGAGTGATGCGATGTAAGGGCAGACTCGGCAACTCAACGCTGCCAGATCAAACGAGGTACCCAATCCTCATTCCTAACGACCATCATCTAACCAAACTCTTAATTGAAGATTCACACAAGAGAGTAATGCACAACGGAGTCCGCGAAACGTTAAACGAACTGAGGTCCCGTTTCTGGCTCACAAGAGGGCGACAAACCATCAGGTACATTCTCCACAAGTGCAAGACTTGTAAAAGATACGAGGGAAGTCCCTATAAGAGTGAACCAGTCTCGGACATGCCAGCATTCAGATTCAAGGAAAGACAACCTTTTGCAACAACTGGAGTCGACTTCGCGGGCCCATTATTTGTAAAACTGAAGACAGGAAGCGAAGAAACAAGCAAGGCTTATATTTGTTTATTTACATGTGGAAGTACACGCGCTACCCACCTGGAACTTGCTCCAGACCCGAGTACTGCCGCTTTTATGAGATGTCTCAGGAGATTTATAGCTCGCCGTGGGACGCCAGAACTTATGATATCTGATAACGCAAAAACTTTCAAGGCCGCTGCACGGGAACTTGTTAGAATTTACGAAGATCCAGTCATAACGTCGTTCCTGACGAGACAGAAGATTCAATGGCAATTCAATCTGGAGAAGGCCCCATGGTGGGGGGGATTCTTTGAGCGCATGGTCAAATCTACCAAGAGATGTTTGAAGAAGGTACTGGGTAAGGCCCGTCTGACATACGAAGAATTGATGACGGTGTTAGTGGAAGTTGAGTGTATTCTCAACTCACGACCCTTAACATACATGTTTCCCGATGAGCTTGAAGAACCACTTACCCCATCGCATCTGATAAGTGGTCAACGGTTACTGTCATTGCCTGAACCTTCTGTGCAACCATCAATCGACCCGCCTAGCAATCGCGAAACAGTTACAAGGAGAGCAAGGTACCTCATACAGTTGATGAATCGTTTTTGGAATCGATGGAAGCGTGAGTACGTAACATCGTTGAGAGAATTTCACCGATTGAAGACGGCAAAAAAAGGGCAGTCTATTAAAGTTGGAGATCAAGTTTGCATTCATGATGAGAATCACTCTCGAACCTTGTGGAAAACGGGAATCATCCAAGAAGTGATAAAGGGAGCTGACCACAAGGTTCGAGGAGCAGTAGTGCGCACATCCCATAATGGAAGAATTTCTACGTTAAGAAGACCACTACAACGTCTATGTCCATTAGAAGTAAACGAAGAAGATTGTTAACAAACAAACTTGACGTTGTTAGTTAAGATGGGGGTGTAACGGACTTGCCCACCCCCCCCCCCCCCGGTCGTCGTTGTAGTTAGATTACATACCAGTTCAGTGTGAGAGATCGTGTGAGAGAGAGTGGTCAGATTGTACGTGTACGAAGCTGTCAAACTTCAAAAGAAATTATTCAACCTCAACCAACGAGTCAATTCTTTACAGTGATGAAGTGATATATGGATTCATCCTGATCCACTAATCCAGTAGTCAAAAGAGATCGAATGAGAGATCGAATGAAGTGATTGATATATGGATTCATCCTGATCCACTAATCCAGTAGTCAAAAGGGTTTAGAGATCGAATGAAGTGTGATTGATATATGGATTCATCCTGATCCACTAATCCAGTAGTCAAAAGGGTTTAGAGATCGAATGAAGTGATTGATATATGGATTCATCCTGATCCACTAATCCAGTAGTCAAAAGGGTTTAGAGATCGAATGAAGTCATTGATATATGGATTCATCCTGATCCACTAATCCAGTAGTCAAAGGGTTTAGAGATCGAATGAAGTGATTGATATATGGATTCATCCTGATCCACTAATCCAGTAGTCAAAAGGGTTTAGAGATCGAATGAAGTGATTGATATATGGATTCATCCTGATCCACTAATCCAGTAGTCAAAAGGGGAAGTTTAGAGATCGAATGAAGTGATTGATATATGGATTCATCCTGATCCACTAATCCAGTAGTCAAAGGGTTTAGAGATCGAATGAAGTGATTGATATATGGATTCATCCTGATCCACTAATCCAGTAGTCAAAGGGTTTAGAGATCGAATGAAGTGATTGATATATGGATTCATCCTGATCCACTAATCCAGTAGTCAAAAGGGTTTAGAGATCGAATGAAGTGATTGATATATGGATTCATCCTGATCCACTAATCCAGTAGTCAAAGGGTTTAGAGATCGAATGAAGTGATTGATATATGGATTCATCCTGATCCACTAATCCAGTAGTCAAAGGGTTTAGAGATCGAATGAAGTGATTGATATATGGATTCATCCTGATCCACTAATCCAGTAGTCAAAGGGTTTAGAGATCGAATGAAGTGATTGATATATGGATTCATCCTGATCCACTAATCCAGTAGTCAAAAGGGTTTAGAGATCGAATGAAGTGATTGATATATGGATTCATCCTGATCCACTAATCCAGTAGTCAAAAGGGTTTAGAGATCGAATGAAGTGATTGATATATGGATTCATCCTGATCCACTAATCCAGTAGTCAAAGGGTTTAGAGATCGAATGAAGTGATTGATATATGGATTCATCCTGATCCACTAATCCAGTAGTCAAAAGGGTTTAGAGATCGAATGAAGTGATTGATATATGGATTCATCCTGATCCACTACTAATCCAGTAGTCAAAAGGGGGTTTAGAGATCGAATGAAGTGATTGATATATGGATTCATCCTGATCCACTAATCCAGTAGTCAAAAGGGTTTAGAGATCGAATGAAGTGATTGATATATGGATTCATCCTGATCCACTAATCCAGTAGTCAAAGGGTTTAGAGATTGAATGAAGTGATTGATACACGCAGTGAAGAGAACAATCAGTTACACCGAGGTATAAAACCAAGTTTATCCGCTAACGTATGAATACGATTGATAATTACTCTTACGGTGTTTGTTTTTCTCTTCGTCCTTTTCGATTTCCTCCAATATGTCAGCTAGCAGTTTCCATTTAGGACTTTCGTCCATTGTCCATGCGTCTTTTTGCTCTTCTGACAATAGAAAATAAAAATACGTTTTAAATTTTAAAGTGCATATCAGGCTTATCATTTTATTTTGAAAATCGATTACATACGAAGTGAATGGTGGGATGGTTCAGCATGTTGTGATCTGAGCTTCGCATTTTCGAGTTATAAAGGTTTGAAATCGTGATGTGTTAATTTGAACAGTTACGTCAACGCAGCAATCAGGCTATACAAAAGCGCCCTAGTGCAAATTACTGAAATTTTTAATCTGGCAAAAAGTTTTCTACAACTAATATAAATGATCAATGTTAAACTTTGTTTCTATTTTAGAAAAGAGTGCTACATGTAATCGATTTTCAAAGGAAATAAATAAGCCTGATATGCACTTTAACAAAATCTGCAATACAAACAATAACAACAACAAGAGTTTTATATTACAAATATAAATAAAGATTATTATTATTATTATTATTAATATTAATATATGCCTACCACTTTTCTTCTTGTTGGATCTAAAATGAGAAGAAGAAAAGCGTCAGTTTGAAGGGCCTGTGTACAGTGATCTTATACCAAACTACAGTAGCGTTGTAAGGAGTTGTTAAGAAGGAACACGCTTGTGGTATTTATTATTATATATTAATAATATATTATTATTATTATTTGATTGGAGACGGATTATTTTCCAAGATACTAATGGTTGTAATATCATGATTAGCTCGGTTTTCTTTGTTTTTAGAGGGGCGTTTGATTTCTTAACATCCCTCTCAGCAGTAGAAAAAACTCACTGCTGTAAACATCCCTCTCAGCAGTGGAAGACTCACTGCTGTAAACATCCCTCTCAGCAGTAGAAGACTCACTGCTGTAAACATCCCTCTCAGCAGTAGAAAAAGACTCACTGCTGTAAACATCCCTCTCAGCAGTAGAAAACTCACTGCTGTAAAACATCCCTCTCAGCAGTAGAAGAAAAAACTCACTGCTGTAAACATCCCTCTCAGCAGTGGAAGACTCACTGCTGTAAACATCCCTCTCAGCAGTGGAAAACTCACTGCTGTAAACATCCCTCTCAGCAGTGGAAAACTCACTGCTGTAAACATCCCTCTCAGCAGTAGAAGACTCACTGCTGTAAACATCCCTCTCAGCAGTAGAAAACTCACTGCTGTAAACATCCCTCTCAGCAGTAGAAAACTCACTGCTGTAAACATCCCTCTCAGCAGTCACTGCTGTAGCAGTAGAAAACTCACTGCTGTAAACATCCCTCTCAGCAGTGCTGTAAACATCCCTCTCAGCAGCTGCTGTAAACATCCCTCTCAGCAGTCCCTCTCAGCAGTGGAAGACTCACTGCTGTAAACATCCCTCTCAGCAGTAGAAAACTCACTGCTGTAAACATCCCTCTCAGCAGTGGAAAACTCACTGCTGTAAACATCCCTCTCAGCAGTGGAAGACTCACTGCTGTAAACATCCCTCTCAGCAGTGGAAGACTCACTGCTGTAAACATCCCTCTCAGCAGTAGAAAACTCACTGCTGTAAACATCCCTCTCAGCAGTGGAAGACTCACTGCTGTAATCGAACCTCATTACTAAACACGAGGAACGATTAGTTCTCATGAGTATTCATGAGTTCTCATCCCTCAAAACAATCATCGGGACCTTGGACAGAGTAGAGGCAATACCACTCTGTCCGAATTCATGGTTCTGAAACTCCATAGATACTGTTGCTATGTCCCACAAGCCATCACATTTTATAAAAAATCAGCACCGGAAAAAGCGCGATTGAAGAATATTGTATATGTAGTTTTATTAGCTAGATACTCTGACCATCTAGTACAATATTGTATATGGGGTTTTATTAGCTAGATACTCTGACCATCTAGTACAATATTGTATATGGGGTTTTATTAGCTAGATACTCTGACCATCTAGTACAATATTGTATATGGGGTTTTATTAGCTAGATACTCTGACCATCTAGTACAATATTGTATATGGGGTTTTATTAGCTAGATACTCTGACCATCTAGTACCATTAAATTTGTAAAATGTTCAAAATCTGTTTGTAAACAACAATTCAAATATCGTGTTTGTGGGATCTGAATAATTCCAATGGGAATTAACTGGCAATGGGCTGATTGCAGGTTGAAAGCAGGTTTTTTTCCATGCTAGTCAAGAGTCCCAGAAATGTGGGATACGATGTCCTCGACTCTGCCCATGAGCAGAGCATCTCCAAAGCATGACATTCTTTCTTTTCCGCACTAAAATCTTGGAACTCTTTTATTTCTTGCCTTTAGCCCATTGCTTATAAACGCTAGTACTCCATGAAGTGTCCCCCCTCCCCCCCCCCCCCCCCCGTCCTTATTTTAACGTCGGTAGCTCGTATAATAGTAATCATATCATGTAGTTAGAAGTATATTACGTCCTTATTTTAACGTCGGTAGCTCGTAATAGTAATCATATCATGTAGTTAGAAGTATATTACGTCCTTATTTTAACGTCGGTAGCTCGTAATAGTAATCATATCATGTAGTTAGAAGTATATTACGTACTTATTTTAACGTCGGTAGCTCGTAATAGTAATCATATCATGTAGTTAGAAGTATATTACGTCCTTATTTCAACGTCGGTAGCTCGTAATTGCTGACGCAGCGAGCGAGCCTGAAGCGAGCGAGCAAGGAAGCAATTCTAATTCATTCATATAGGCAGAAAAAATCTCGATTTTTTACCCGGCATGCAGTTTCCAATAACCATCATGCAATTCTCAAGAACCATCATGCAATTCTCAAGAACCATCATGCAATTCTCAAGAACCATCATGCTTTTCGCGCGAACTCCCACATACGCTATAGCCTGAAGCGAGTTGTTTTCCTATTCAAGCTTTCGCGTTTCTGATCGGTAAATGTCGTGCCCAAAATCTGTGTCCCTAATTAATTTGTACATGTGTATGTTTCTTTAGCCGGTATATCCTGACTCGTAAGCCCATCAAATACCGTATCTTGTGCTTTTCGTGGGAATTGTGTAGTTCAGAAGATCACCGTATTAATTGAGCTGATTAGTGCCGGCTGACCGTGTGTCAGTTTCAAGTGTGAATATTCGCATTGAAATCTCAATTATAAGTAATACATTAGTTATTCATAAGCTATCCAGTTTTTCAAATAGACAAATACTATTCAAAACAAAGAAAGGTAGACTCGCCTAATAATTTGCATACTTGTCACTTGGCATAAAACAAAACATTTCATAACTACAGTAGTCTAAGCTCTCCGGCACCAACTCTTATCCACAACTACTAACATTGCATTCACCGTCAGCATTCACTGCATAGCACTGCTGTTAGGTAGCCGGTAGTCGTAATAGTAATCATATCATGTAGTTAGAAGTATATTACGTAGTTTATTTTAACGTCGGTAGCTCGTAATAGTAATCATATCATGTAGTAATTAGAAGTATATTACGTATATTACGTCCTTATTTTAACGTCGGTAGCTCGTAATAGTAATCATATCATGTAGTTAGAAGTATATTACGTCCTTATTTTAACGTCGGTAGCTCGTAATAGTAATCATATCATGTAGTAGTTAGAAGTATATTACGTCCTTATTTTAACGTCGGTAGCTCGTAATAGTAATCATATCATGTAGTTAGAAGTATATTACGTACTTATTTTAACGTCGGTAGCTCGTAATAGTAATCATATCATGTAGTTAGAAGTTATATTATACGTACTTAGAAGTATAGAAGTATATTATACGTACTTATTTTAACGTCGGTAGCTCGTAATAGTAATCATATCATGTAGTTTAGAAGTATATTACGTCCTTATTTTAACGTCGGTAGCTCGTAATAGTAATCATATCATGTAGTTAGAAGTATATACGTATTTTAACGTACTTATTTTATTTTAACGTCGGTAGCTCGTAAGAAGTAGTAATTTTAACGTCGGTAGCTCATAGTAATCAGTAGTTAGAAGTATATTACGTACTTATTTTAACGTCGGTAGCTCGTAATAGTAATCATATCATGTAGTTAGAAGTATATTATACGTACTTATTTTAACGTCGGTAGCTCGTAATAGTAATCATATCATGTAGTTAGAAGTATATTACGTCCTTATTTTAACGTCGGTAGCTCGTAATAGTAATCATATCATGTAGTTAGAAGTATATTACGTACTTATTTTAACGTCGGTAGCTCGTAATAGTAATCATATCAGCTGTAGTTAGTAGTTAGAAGTATATTATACGTACTTATTTTAACGTCGGTAGCTCGTAATAGTAATCATATCATGTAGTTAGAAGTATATTACGTACTTATTTTAACGTCGGTAGCTCGTAATAGTAATCATATCATGTAGTTAGAAGTATATTACGTACTTATTTTAACGTCGGTAGCTCGTAATAGTAATCATATCATGTAGTTAGAAGTCGGTAGCTATAATCATATCATGTAGTTATTTTAACGTCGGTAGCTCGTAATAGTAATCATATCATGTAGTTAGAAGTATATTACGTACTTATCCTCTGTTGGGTCGGCCTTGTGTCGTTTTTCTTTCTGCGTCTGATTGGAACCAAAAACTCTTTCCTTTGCATGCTAAAATGAGGACAAGAAGAAAACTAAAACAAACTTTGACGAAAGGTTTTGCTCTCGTTGGTCCACTTACCACAAATAGTGAATCAGCAGCATCCATGAACATCCACAATGATTGTCGTGTAACGTCACGCTGACTTGCCCTGGTAAACACACAACGGATAATCAGACCGACTACAACTGTGGTTTGAGATCTAAAGTTTGTAGATTAACTGTCTTCTTGTCGGTGGACACCGCGCTGTAACAATTAGACAATCTGCCTGTATCTTGATTGATGTTGTCTGTTGTTGTTTCTGCTGATGCTGACGCTAATTCTGTTGCTGTGATTATTGTTGTTGTTGTTGACATTGCTCTTGTTATTGTTGATGTTGACATATCTCTTGGTGTTGCTGCTCAGTATTACTATTGTTGTTCTAGTTGTTATTGTTAGTGTTGCTGCTATTTAACACTGATGTTGTTCCTCTTTACCTTAATGACTCCAGAAATGTGTAAAACGTTACGCAGTCATACTGCGTCAAGTAGCTGTTGACAGACGAACGTAACGGTAAATTACAACAAATAACAGGGTAGCTTTTAATGTCTTCCGAGTTTTTATTTTTGTGATTGCGTTTGTGCATAGTTGCGCTTATATTTGTGTATACGTACACTTGCGCGTTCGTGCTTACGTTTACGCACATCTGCATACGTCGTTGCATCATACGTTTACGCACATATACATACGTTTTTGCTTACGTTTACGCACATCTGTATACGTTTGTGATTAAGTTTACATGCACGTTTGTGCTTACGTTTACGTACACCAGCACGTTTGTGCTTATGTTTACTCACACCTGCATACGTTTACGCATCTTTTAGCGTATTTTTCATTAACCTGAGTATCAGGCTCTCCCCCTCCCCTTTCCTTTTTGAAGGCCGGATACTCAGGTTAATTTTTCATATAGTTTAGTTATCATTTTTCATTTTAGTTATTCATTATTGTTATTATTATTGTTATTTTTACAGATTAAAGATTTAGATTGTGCTTGCGCTTACGCACACGTTTGTGCTTACTTTTACGCACACTTGCATACGTTTGTGCTTACTTTTACGCACACTTGCATACGTTTGTGCTTACGCTTACGCACACTTGCATACATTTGTGCTTGCGCTACACACACTTGCATACGTTTGTGCTTGCGCTACACACACTTGCATACATGTACGTTTGTGCTTACGTTTACGCACACTTGCATACGTTTGTGCTTGCGTTACACACACTTGCATACTATACGTTTGTGCTTACGCACACTTGCATACGTTTGTGCTTACGTTTACGCACACTTGCATACGTCTGTGCTTACGTTTACGCACACTTGCATACGTCTGTGCTTACGTACATTTGCATACGTTTGAACTGGTAGCGTATGCTCTGCATGGTCGTGTTTACTTGAGGTTACGAGTAGGTCATAAGTAAGGGAGAAGTTTACATTACGAACAAATAGTATCTAATTCAGATCTGTGGACTGAAATGACGTAGATTATAGCGCGTACGCTCGTTGTTGTTGTTGTACCGAAATATAACAAAGCTCAGCCAACTTATCGAAGGTCAGGCATCATCGATCACTTTCAAACACAGACAGCTCAACCATTGCTTCTGAGGCTACATGAGAATTATAATCTTTTATTGATGGGTTTCCTGTGTTTAACGACGGTGACGTCAACCGGAAGTGTAGATAACTTCTGTTCGGGATTTCGTACATTAGAGATTTAGTGCAAGCCTAAGCCTGTGAGGTTACTTCATCCACAGGGAATACCAACTATGAAGGTATGAAACCCTGAACAGAAGTTATTTACACTTCCGCGGTTAACGTCGCCGTCGTAGATTTTGTAAAGCTTAAACTCCGTCCCTATTTATGTCGGGCTCCATGTACGCGTCCCGCAAGACGCGCCCGCAGAAATGGTTCATACTGCGTGACCCCTTCTCTATATATTTGCATCCTGTCTTTGCAGTGAATCTAAAGGGAGGCCTGCGAAGGGATCCGCGACAGAGAAAGCTGGCAGGGCCTCAGGGACGGATGTGATGGCATTGGAAACTGAATCATTGATTAGCAGAAGCATGCATGACAATAATTTGTAACACTTTAATTAATGTAACGTATATATTATTGATGGGATCTATGTACATTACTGTAAAATTATTGAGATCTACAAAACGTCATTTGTGATTTCGTAGCTATGTATTAAAACTATATAAAAACGATATAACGAGAGTTGTCACTGACTAATGCATTTCCGTTGTCTTCAGATCTATCGTTTAGCTGTCGGGTTTAAAATACCCGTTTGCAGCAGCTTTTGTCATTGTCCGAGACAGGAATCATGTACTCGATGAACTCTCTAGTATTATTGTATCCTTGTCATCCCTAGAGTCACTGGCTGTAGACATATCTTCTACTTCCATTCTTGTATCGACGTCATCTTCGACAATTTCTGTCATTAAAGTGTAGACCATCTGCAGAGCTGATTCTGTATTGCATGTTCTCATCAAAGCTTCGTAACTGCAGTCAACGTTTCTTTGTCTCCAAAAATCTACCTTTGAGTCGGCACGATTGAAAATGTCTTCCATGCGCTCTTTAGCTTCAGAAATATCGATCCATTTGAAATGGAGATCGCGTGCGATGAATCTCAGTTCATCACAAGGTGTTAGAATCTTAATGAACAAATCATCGTTGAGTTGTACACTTCGGCGCCTAGGGCGTGGTGGTAGTGGTGGTGGCATCATTGGTAGTACTTCATTCACGCTGACACTATCTGCTTCGTATAAACGTTCGTTGAGTTGTACACTTCGGCGCCTAGGGCGTGGTGGTAGTGGTGGCGGCATCATTGGTAGTACTTCATTCACGCTGACACTATCTGCTTCGTATAAACGTTCGTTGAGTTGTACACTTCGGCGCTTAGGGCGTGGTGGTAGTGGTGGCGGCATCATTGGTAGTACTTCATTCACGCTGACACTATCTGCTTCGTATAAACGTTCGTTGAGTTGTACACTTCGGCGCTTAGGGCGTGGTGGTAGTGGTGGCGGCATCATTGGTAGTACTTCATTCACGCTGACACTATCTGCTTCGTATAAACGTTCGTTGAGTTGTACACTTCGGCGCTTAGGGCGTGGTGGTAGTGGTGGCGGCATCATTGGTAGTACTTCATTCACGCTGACACTATCTGCTTCGTATAAACGTTCGTTGAGTTGTACACTTCGGCGCCTAGGGCGTGGTGGCGGCATCATTGGTAGTACTTCATTCACGCTGACACTATCTGCTTCGCATAAACGTTCTTCGTGGCTTTCAGCTTTGCGTTTATATGAAACGGATGGCACGAAGAGATGGTCGGTGAATGTGTCAACAGTGCGTGATGTTCGCCTCCTTTGACGAAGCTTAGAATACTTGCTGACAACTCGGTTGGCTGCTATGTTACATTGTACACCTTCTTTTGTCTGTGAAGTTTTCTCCGTTTCTGCCCGCTCATTTTTCACTTCAATAAACGACATGTGGTGCTGTTCTGAAGGCACGTACTGTTCATACGATGAGCAACAAGGCTGTCCAGTCTGATTAACTGAGTGGTGCAATGGTGCAATGCAAGTAGAATGAACTACACGAGATGGTACCAACTGTGGCATCTCGTTGGATGGTACGAGTGTTTCTCCAGGTTTTTCATCCTCTCTGTCGCTATCAGTCCAGTAATGATCACTGTTATTCCCGTTATCTCTCCAGTCTTCATTGTACTCTTGGGCTTGAAGTTCAAACCTACTGATACGAAATTCATCATCACTATCATCGCTATCATCTGCGGGACGTTCAGTATCACTGCTAGAGTCTTCATTTATTAGTTCGATAGCATGTTTGCTGTCATCGTTATCATCATCATCATCAGTTCTCCTAGTAGTGTTTCCCACATCGCGTGAACAAACTGTAATATGCTGCGTAGCAAACTGGTGAAGGATTTCATTATCACAGTTTAGGTGCACCTCGGGTACTTCGCGTACTGTCACGTTCCTATTAGTCTCCCCTGGGGGTGGTACAGAGGCATCAATGTTGTATGAGTCAGTTGTCTGCTCGGCTCCAAGATCGTACATTTGCAGAGCGTCGAGCTCTGTGTCAACAAACACGGCATCGATAAGATCGTCCACGATTCCAAGCATTATTTCATCTTGGCTGTCGAAAGACCTGGTAAGTTCTTCCATCTTATGAATTTGTCTCTCGCTTTATAATTATTACTTTTGGCGCACAGAACGAGGTTGTTCTCGGTTCAGAGTCAAGTACAATCAGAACGAATATCAATAAAGCTCACAGTAACAAACAGCGCGTGCGACCTTTCTCTCTATGACGTTCAATTTCGTTAATTTCAAGACCACTTTTTGCGCGCGCTACGAATAAGGTTCGATTAGAGTCGTTGATTTATTGATAATTAGAAAGAAACACAAGATACATTTAATTTGAAGGTGGAAATTGAATAGGACTGGGGAGACACAGAAATCAAAGCAATCGTTGAGCTCCGAATTTGGCGATTTTTATTTTAGTAATTTATTTTTGATATTTAATCTGTACATAATAGCGGGATTTGAGGTAGCGGGGACCGGGATTTCATGTGATTTTGTTGCAATTCCAAATTGTACAAGTAAACGAGCGACGATATAGCGGTAATTCCCATGGGGGCACTGCGTTAAATTGCAGGCAAGTTGCCTCTGGAATAGTGCTTGGGATATTTCTAGCATTTATTATTACGAATTACTCTATATATTACTATCTAATACTTACAATAAAATCAGCCTTAGAACTTTCAGATCAGCTACAAGCTGTTTTGCCTTACCGCTCTGCAAATGGGAGAATAGGCAGTGATTGGGAAGGCTGAAAACAGTGGTGGGCCAATGGCCCATCAATTGCTACATTTATGGGCCATAAATTTTCTAAAGGGGCCATCACTCAAAAATAATGGGCCATTTTAGTGTTGTTATTTAATTAGTCTTATTGCGCACAATCGCGCGCGCTCTTAAAACCGCAAGTCAAAATGGCCAAAAAACTTTTTTTTCAAAATAGTATCCATGTTTTCCTTTTTTGATATCTAAAATAGCTTTCTGAACATGTTTTCGATTTTCAACTGCTTTTTGATGTTGAAAAGCGCAAAAAGCAGCGGTTTTTAAAGAAACGAACTCTCATTATAGTACCCAGTCTCCCCTGGGAATTCAAAATGGCGGCCAAATTTTCGATTTTTACGGCAAAATATCTCTGAAACGAAGACGTGGACCCACTTTTTTTTTAAATTGTAATGCGCCCCTAAGGCCCCAAAGAAAATTTTTTTTTGCGCCGTACGATCTAAAAACGTGCCAATGGCGCATGGCGCACGTCCTTCCCTATCACTGAATAGGTAGAATAAATAGCTTCCAAAAACTTCATTTTCACTCTCTGACCCCTTGCCAAGGGAGCCCACATACTACAATAGAAACGGTTTATCTCACTCTTTGACCCCTTGCCAAGGGAGCCCACACTACAATAGAAACGGTTTATCTCACTCTTTGACCCCTTGCCAAGGGAGCCCACACTACAATAGAAACGGTTTATCTCACTCTTTGACCCCTTGCCAAGGGAGCCCACACTACAATAGAAACGGTTTATCTCACTCTTTGACCCCTTGCCAAGGGAGCCCACACTACAATAGAAACGGTTTATCTCACTCTTTGACCCCTTGCCAAGGGAGCCCACACTACAATAGAAACGGTTTATCTCACTCTTTGACCCCTTGCCAAGGGAGCCCACACTACAATAGAAACGGTTTATCTCACTCTCTGACCCCTTGCCAAGGGAGCCCACACTACAATAGAAACGGTTTTGTCTCACTCTCCGACCCCTTGCCAAGGGAGCCCACATACTACAATAGAAACGGTTTATCTCACTCTTTGACCCCTTGCCAAGGGAGCCCACACTACAATAGAAACGGTTTATCTCACTCTCTGACCCCTTGCCAAGGGAGCCCACACTACAATAGAAACGGTTTATCTCACTCTCTGACCCCTTGCCAAGGGAGCCCACACTACAATAGAAACGGTTTATCTCACTCTCTGACCCCTTGCCAAGGGAGCCCACACTACAATAGAAACGGTTTATCTCACTCTCTCTGACCCCTTGCCAAGGGAGCCCACACTACAATAGAAACGGTTTATCTTACTCTCTGACCCCTTGCCAAGGGAGCCCACACTACAATAGAAACGGTTTATCTCACTCTTTGATTCCTTGCCAAGGGAGCCCACATACTACAATAGAAACGGTTTATCTCACTCTTTGACCCCTAGCCAAGGGAACCCACACTACAATAGAAACGGTTTATCTTACTCTCTGACCCCTTGCCAAGGGAGCCCACACTACAATAGAAACGGTTTATCTCACTCTCTGACCCCTTGCCAAGGGAGCCCACACTACAATAGAAACGGTTTATCTCACTCTCTGACCCCTTGCCAAGGGAGCCCACACTACAATAGAAACGGTTTATCTCACTCTCTGACCCCTTGCCAAGGGAGCCCACACTACAATAGAAACGGTTTATCTCACTCTCTGACCCCTTGCCAAGGGAGCCCACACTACAATAGAAACGGTTTATCTCACTCTCTGACCCCTTGCCAAGGGAGCCCACACTACAATAGAAACGGTTTATCTCACTCTCTGACCCCTTGCCAAGGGAGCCCACACTACAATAGAAACGGTTTATCTCACTCTCTGACCCCTTGCCAAGGGAGCCCACATACTACAATAGAAACGGCTTATCTCACTCTCTGACCCCTGCCAAGGGAGCCCACACTACAATAGAAACGGTTTATCTCACTCTCTGACCCCTTGCCAAGGGAGCCCACACTACAATAGAAACGGTTTATCTTACTCTCTGACCCCTTGCCAAGGGAGCCCACACTACAATAGAAACGGTTTATCTCACTCTCCGACCCCTTGCCAAGGGAGCCCACACTACTACAATAGAAACGGTTTATCTCACTCTTTGACCCCTTGCCAAGGGAGCCCACACTACAATAGAAAAACGGTTTATCTTACTCTCTGACCCCTTGCCAAGGGAGCCCACACTACAATAGAAACGTTTATCTCACTCTCTGATTCCTTGCCAAGGGAGCCCACATACTATAATAGAAACGGTTTATCTCACTCTTTGACCCCTTGACAAGGGAACCCACACTACAATAGAAACGGTTTATCTTACTCTCTGACCCCTTGCCAAGGGAGCCCACACTACAATAGAAACGGTTTATCTCACTCTCTGATCCCTTGCCAAGGGAGCCCAACCTACAATAGAAACGGTTTATCTCACTCTTTGACCCCTTGCCAAGGGAGCACACATACTACAATAGAAACGGTTTATCTCACTCTCTGACCCCTTGCCAAGGGAGCCCACACTACAATAGAAACGGTTTATCTCACTCTCTGACCCCTTGCCAAGGGAGCACACATACTACAATAGAAACGGTTTATCTCACTCTCTGATCCCTTGCCAAGGGATCCCACACTACAATAGAAACTTTTGTCTCACTCTCTGATTCCTTGCCAAGGGAGCCCACATACTACAATAGAAACGGTTTATCTCACTCTTTGACCCCTTGCCAAGGGAGCCCACACTACAATAGAAACGGTTTATCTCACTCTCTGACCCCTTGCCAAGGGAGCACACATACTACAATAGAAACGGTTTATCTCACTCTCTGACTCCTTGCCAAGGGAGCCCACACTACAATAGAAACGGTTTATCTCACTCTCTGACCCCTTGCCAAGGGAGCACACATACTACAATAGAAACGGTTTATCTCACTCTCTGACCCCTTGCCAAGGGAGCCCACACTACAATAGAAACGGTTTATCTTACTCTCTGACCCCTTGCCAAGGGAGCCCACACTACAATAGAAACGGTTTATCTCACTCTCTGACCCCTTGCCAAGGGAGCCCACACTACAATAGAAACGGTTTATCTTACTCTCTGACCCCTTGCCAAGGGAGCCCACACTACAATAGAAACGGTTTATCTCACTCTTTGACCCCTTGCCAAGGGAGCACACATACTACAATAGAAACGGTTTATCTCACTCTCTGACCCCTTGCCAAGGGAGCCCACACTACAATAGAAACGGTTTATCTCACTCTCTGACCCCTTGCCAAGGGAGCACACATACTACAATAGAAACGGTTCATCTCACTCTCTGACCCCTTGCCAAGGGAGCCCACACTACAATAGAAACGTTTGTCTCACCAGTTGATGCCAAATTGGGTCCAACTGCAGACGAAGCTGTTTGTTGAAGGCTTTGTGGATACTGTTTTCTACCGTCAACTCCTCTGCATCAAGCTGGTTAGAAAATGAAAATTGTTGAACATTATTTTATTTATTAGAATGTGTGAACATTTACACAGGTAACCCAACTACATGTATGTGACCACCAAAGTTCCAAAATTATTATGTAAAACTACTTGTAGAAATGCGCTAGATGAGCGACCACTTCTCTAAAAGGAGCGAAAACAGCTACTTTATGGAATCAGTCTATAATGTGAGGGGAGTATTAATTAGCACATAACCTTAGGACTCATTACCTAGAATGGATGCTTCTATTGTACATGCAGGGCTACAGTTCTTAAGGATGCCGTGGAGGTGATAAAAATCAAGGGAAAAGAGTCAGGGGAAGAAATAGAAAGCCTTCCCATATCTTTAATTGTTATTTTGAAAACAACTTTATTTTAAAACTGACCAATGACATACATGTAAGTATATATTCATTCTCCTTCCTCTGAGTTTTGCTGCTGTCTAGATCCATTTCTAATATAAATCAATACTTTTTGTACTTACTCAACCAAAACTAGTTGAGTCAAAATATTCAGAATACTTCAAAAAGGAAAAGGAAGCTATGTTACTCACAGAAGGGTTAGCCCGCTTCAGTTCCTTCAGACAGTTGTCCAATAAATCCAAGATCGCCATCTGAATAGCTGTCATACTGGATGTTAACTGAAGGTGTAACTCAACTACATCAGGCTGAGAAAATAAGACAAAATCAGATTACATGTACAGTATGACAAACAAAATATATTCCAAAGGAATCCTGTTCCCCACTTCAACCTGATCCCTTACTAAACTCCTTCCCCTTACTGGATAGATATGTATCTCCCCAATCGACGTCTAAGATCTTCCAGTCAGAACTTGTTAAAAGTACCCAAATCTTACACTGTTACATATGGGAACCGTGTGCATGCGTGTGAATTTTATCTTGTTTTTTATTTATTTTATTCTTTGTAAAGCACCTTAGAACTTTGATACTTGTGTGCTATAGAAATATTGTATTATTAAATATTATTATTATTATTAATTATTATTATTATTATTATTAACTTATTATTATTACTTTCCAATATAAAGTTTGCCAGGCTGTCACAGTCAGTCAGTAAGTCAGTCAGTAAGTCTGTAATGTCAGTCATTCAGTCAGTCAGTCAGTCTGCTTGCCTGTCTGTATGAAATGTACTATCAATATTGCAGGTTTGAGGTACCTTGTGCTTTTCAAGAACAGCACTGATAGTTGCATGGAACCTGAAAAATACAAAAAAATACATACAATGTACCCTTAATCTTTACCACTACATGTATTTATTAACCATGTGTTACCCTTGCCACATCCTATGGCTACATAATGCTAAAGGCACCATCACCATCATCTATCAATCAATCATCATCTATCAATCAATCAACATCACACTTAAGCATATATATATTAAATGTTTCAATGTTCTACCTGGGCCATAATGATAATTTTCTTACAAACAGGTTTTTCATCACTCGTTCCACTCTACAAAACCCAGTACTGAAAGCTGTTGGCTGGTCTGAGAAGGCCTTGATGAATCCAGTCTGTTGAGAGGAATATTTAGATGTAGGTTAACACCACATACATGTACAGTATCCCTCAAAACTACCCCTTTGTGTTTAGTTCCCATTAATTTCCATAAATTTTTCATTTATTTCACATTCATTTAATTACAAAATGAATAGAAAATGAAATATGCATTCGTTTTGTGCTCATTTTGAGAAAATCCAAAATTAAAAACTGCATTCATTTTAGGGGTGAATACAATGAAAGCAAGAGAATACCTTATTATCACTTATTTTCATGCATCCTTAATTTCACGAAAATGTCAGAGGCATATTTCGCGAGGCTTTAATTTTGCGATTCGTGTACAAGGGAACTTAATATAGCGTTTTTTTTAATCATGATCTGGCACAGTATACAAACAGATTGTTTTGAATCAGGTAAATAATTTAACAATTCACATCTTGGCATATTTTTGTAATGTTATACTATGTACAAGAATGTAAAAAAAACAATTTTAAAAGATACATACCGGTATAGGTATATACATATGTGTGCTCATTTTAGGAGCACGACGTTTGTTATTTTGTTTGAAGCAATACGTTCCTTGTTATCACAATGTTCGTTCGTGGACTAATTGCTGATAAAAGACCTCACCGCGTGACATTAAATTTCGCGTCGTTAATTTTCGCGGTAATTATTATTCGTGAGTCTTTAATTTCGTGATTTTTTTCAAACGCAAAATTCGCGAAATTAAAGACGCACGAAAATAAGTGATAATAAGGTACATGTAGTTACATGTATAATGTACATTGTAGTTCTGTACTGTAATTACACTTAGATAGATTACTAGACACTTAAATTAATTATTTTTTATAACATAGCATTGATATAACGCATGATCGATTGGCTAATTAGCGTGCGCGAGCTGCATCCATAACTCAATGGACGCACGCTCATGTCATCGCCATAGCGCGCGCTCGGAAATCAATTGGAAAATAAAATTGTTTTATTTGAATTTGCAGTAACTATGTTATAAAAGGAATGATCAACGTTTCAGCTGTGCGTCCATCGAGTTATGGATGCACTTGGTCGGCTGCTAAGCACTCAAGAAGCTACACTCAGCTACGCCTCGTGCGACTCTTACACTTCTCTTGTGCTTAGCAGCCTCCCGCGTGCATCCATAACTCGATGGACGCACGCTGATCGTTGACCATTCCTTCAATTGTATCAGGGCTCCATTTAAACTAGCATTGCTAAACTGGACACCCTGTATAAATATTGATTTAAAAAAATTAGATAGATACAACTGTAGATAGATGGATATATAATAGATAGATAATCATAGATAGATAATCATAGATAGATACAACAGTCATGTAATAACACATACATGTACATGCGAATCATCAAATTACCTTGTTGTTTTCACGGTATAATCTTAGGATGAAAGCTTCTTGGCAAGACTCAATAATTCTGATAAAATTGAAAAATATATAATTTAGATTTGCCATGAAAATAAATGAAATGCCATTCCTAACAGAATTAATTTTGTTTGCATGCTTTCTTTTTTGGGTTATATGAACAAACAAACAAACAAATGAACTATTAACTAACTAACTAACTAACTAACTAACTAACTAACTAACTAACTAACTAACTAACTAACTAACTAACTAACTAACTAACTAACTAACTAACTAACTAACTAACTAACTAACTAACTAACTAACGAACGAACGAAAGAACGAACGAACGAACGAACGAACGAACGAACGAACTAACTAACTAACTACACTAACTACACTAACTAACTAACTAACTAACTAACTAACTAACTAACTAACTACAGTAACTAACTAACTAACTAACTAACTAACTAATTAACTAACTAACTAACTAACTAACTAACTAACTAACTACAGTAACTAACTAACTAACTACAGTAACTAACTAACTAACTAACTAACTAACTAACTAACTAACTAACTAACTAACTAACTACAGTAGAGTGCAAATTAGAAAAGCTTGAAAACTAAATAACTAATTAGTACTAAATAGCACTAATGAAACAATAGAAAACAATAGAAATAGCACTATTTAGTACTATTTAAAATTAGTACTATTTCACACTTTTCTAAATTGCACTCTAACTAACTAACTAACTAACTAACTAACTAACTAACTAACTAACTAACTAACTAACTACACTAACTAACTAACTAACTAACTAACTAACTAACTAACTAACTAACTAACTAACTAACTAACTAACTAACTAAACTAACTAACTAACTAACTAACTAACTAACTAACTAACTAACTAACTAACTAACTAACTAACTAACTAACTAACTAAACTAACTAACTAACTAACTAACTAACTAACTAACTAACTAACTAACTAACTAACTAACTAACTAACTAACTAACTAACCAACCCACAATTTAACCAACAAGAGTACACTGCTTGCATGCTCTTAATAAAACCTTCAGAAAAAGTCACATGATGGGGGCCAGCCAGCTTTGCTCGAGTGGGCCGGAAAAACCTGTCCGGCCCTTACTCAATGTTCACATCGTTTGCGCATGCTATATTTATTTGTTTTACAGGGTTTTTTCATCCCTTTTTGTAACAAAATACTGTGGGTCATATGATAAAATGCTTATTGATACTGAGTTAGGTCGGGCCATACGGGAAAATATTTGGCTCTTGGTCATTTGTATGGACCTTGCTGCGCTCGTTCCGTACAGCATGACCTCGAGCCAAATATTTTGCCGTCCGGCCCCCACTCATTCAATAAGTACATAGTATGTAACGTGAAGCAAAGAAAGGATTATACAGTGTATATGCATACAAGTACATGTACATAGAGGTGCACCTTCTTTGTGACCAAACAAATTACATGTAGATCTAGGGATTGGACTTTGTGCAGCAAGAAGACTGGGAAGGAGTTAAAAAGAGGTATAAAAAGAGGGGAGGGGTCAGGAAGGAAAGGACTTCACTTGAGGTGACATGCAGCTGCTTAGAAGATCAGACTGTCGTGATTGGATAATTATACAAAGAATATAATTAATTATTGTCTTACTCACTTATGTGCCTTGAATACCACTATACCAGTAACGAGATGAATAGGCAGTCTCTTTGTTAACATATCAACTACCAGTATACGTGACGTCACAAACAACACTCCACCAGACAAATAAATGGATTCTCTGATAAATATGATAAAATGAAAGATATTTAGATTGAGCTTGATAATAATGTCAATAAATGTGCAGACATGTAGGTTTCATTGATTTAAATTAAGACAAGGATATGTTTCATGTACATGTGTGTTAATGATATCTTTCTTCACTCTCATTGGTCAAAATTGATCACATGATGTGAAGGTGTAACTCAGCCAAGGGCAACTATCAAAATGGTGACAATGTATTTCAATAATTGATTGTTGAATAAAAAAGACAATATCTAGTTCCTTGCCCTGGGAAACTGGATGCTCCTCTAAAATGTAGATTAACTCACAACTTTGTTTCTTGAGCAAGTAAATGTACATGTTTTGTTTATCAGAACATCCAGTTTACATGTACTTCCTATGACATATACATGTATAGGCCCCCGAGTGAACTACTCTACAGTATCTAATTGTCATTGAGACTATTAGTACATGTACATGTTTTGTTTATCAGAACATCCAGTTTACACGTACTTCCTATGACATATACATGTATAGGCCCCCGAGTGAACTACTCTACAGTATCTAATTGTCATTGAGACTATTAGTACATGTACATGTTTTGTTTATCAGAACATCCAGTTTACACTGTAAACTAATCATGCTGTTATGTATTTTGCATAAATTAGGCTCGCGCATGCGCAAGAGTCGTTCCGAGCGCATGGCGCCTTGTACAATCAAACGTGATTCATAGTCGTTGAATAAACCTCAATTTACAAGCTACAAATCAGTTCCACATACTTTTACATGGTGTCAGAAGTTAAAGATACGGTTCTACGCCATTATAATCTAGTTTCTACAAGTTTTTCACTGGTGTAAGTGAAGAAAATCGAGACACAAACATGTCTGCCTCGGCGATACTGAAAGGCCCTACAATGGATTGGAGTTCTGACGAAGCACTCTACAGTAGATTTAAACTCTGGAAACAGCAGTGCGAACTGCTATTTACTGGGCCACTGGTCAAGTTGGAGGAGGCAATACTGTGTAAATACCTGCTATACTGGTCAGGGGAGAGAGGAATCGAGCTATACAACAGTTGGGATTTCTCCAACGACGAAGGAAAACTACTGAAATTGAACTGGTCAGTGGAAGCTGATCGCAAAGAGTGCACAACTAACACACAAAACCAACAGCATCCGAAACCCCTTACGAAGGAATACCTACTAAAAAAATATCAAGATGTATTTACAGGTATAGGATGCTTCCCTGGCAATGAATACCACATTGAGATAGACCCTGATGTCCATCCAGTCCAACACCCTCCAAGGCAAGTACCGGTCCACTTGCAGCCAGCATACAAGAGTGAACTTGCCCGCCTAGTGGAAATCGGGATTCTTAAGGAGGTAAAAGATGAATATACCCCTTGGATTAGCTCCGCAGTCGTGACACCAAAGGCAAATGGTTCAATCCGCATGTGCTTAGATCCCCGTGACCTCAACAAGGCTATCCAGTGCAATCGATACTATGTCAGATCGATTGATGACGTAATCCCAAAAGTAGGAGGAGCCACACACTTCAGTATCCTTGATGCCAGGAGCGGCTACTGGCAAGTGAAAATTGACGAGGAAAGTAGCAAGCTGTGTACGTTCAACACACCCTGGGGTAAGTACAGGTGGACTCGCCTGCCATTTGGCCTTACCTGCAGTGGGGACGTGTTTCAAGAGAAGATGGATTACATCTTTGGAGATCTAGGAGGAGTAAGCGACATTGCAGATGACACCTTCATCTTCGGTGACAGTGAGACAAAGCACGACAACCACATTCTGAATGTCCTCGACCTGGCACGTCAGAACAATATCAGGTTCAACCCTGACAAGTTTCAATTTAAGGTTGCGGAAGCATCGTTCTTTGGACTCAAGTGGACACCCGAAGGCCTCAAAGTTGATGAAAAGAAGGTCCAAGCGATCGTCAACATGCAGCCTCCTAAGGATCTCAAAGGAATACAGTCATTCATGGGGATGATCAACTACCTCAACCGCTTCTCACCAGTCTTAGCACAAATAGCTGAGCCAATTCGCAACCTAATGAAGAAGGATGCACCGTTCCTATGGCAGGCAGAACAAGAGAAAGCATTCCAGCAGATCAAGGGCACGATAAGCAAATCACCAATCCTAGCATACTATGACCCTGAGAAAGAGAGTGTGATCCAATCTGACGCAAGCATGCATGGTCTGGGGTGCGTGTTGTTACAAGATGGCCAGCCCATATGTTATGCAAGCCGGTCGCTAGCAGATGCTGAGTCTCGATACAGCAACATAGAGAGAGAGCTACTTGCAGCGTGCTGGTCCCTCGAGAAGTTCCACCATTATGTCTATGGTAAGAAGGTAGTCCTTGAGACAGACCACAAACCGCTTGAGAGCATTTGGAAAAAGAGTTAGCAAGTGCATCTCCACGTCTGCAACGACTTCTGCTACGAATGTCCAAGTACAGTGTTGATGTGGTGTACATACCCGGAAAGACCAATGTTATAGCTGATGCCCTCTCACGAGTGTGCTTCATGGAGTTGCCAACAACCGACTGCAACAGCTCCCTTATTGAAGTGGACGCAATTACCCAACACTTACCGGCAACACCTGTCAAGCTGCAAGAGATACGCAACACAACAAACGAAGATACCACGCTCAACCACCTGAAAGATGTTGTATACCATGGATGGCCTGAGTACGCAAAGGATTGCCCAAACGACCTCAAAGAGTATTGGAACTTTCGTGAGGACCTGAGTGTTGAAAACGGAATTCTATTGAAAGGCCATCGACTAGTAGTCCCTGAGAAACTCCGCCCACAGATGCTAGAGCTTATCCATCAGGGACAAATGGGAGTAGAAAAATGTCTCCTCAAAGCCAAAGAGTGTTTGTTTTGGCCTGGCATCTCAAAGGACATCAAGGAAATGTCTTCTAACTGTGCTACATGCATACAGTATGCCAAGCAGCAACAAGCACAACCGCTGCAACAACACAATCTGCCCAGTTACCCCTGGCAGAAATTGGGTTCAGACCTTTTTGATTACAAAGGGTCCCAATACCTGTTGTTAGCAGACTACTACAGTAAGTTCCCTGTAGTGAGAAAACTCAACACAACAACATCCACTGCCGTCATTAACCACCTCAAGTCCATATTCGCAGAGTATGGCATACCTGAGACACTTGTTACCGACAATGGTCCACAGTACCATAGCAAAGAGTTCCAAACGTTCTGCAGTACCTGGGGCATCGAACACACCACAAGCTCACCTCTGTTCCCGCAGAGTAACGGCTTTAGTGAGAGGATGGTACAAACAGTGAAAAACCTATTAAAGAAGGCGGATGCATCTGGTCAAGATCACTACCTTGGGATGCTGATGTACCGCACCACACCCATTGACAGTAAATTGCCAGCACCAGCCAGTCTCCTCAACCACAGAGCCTACCGCACTCAGATACCCACAAGCGGACGTTTACAGCGCACACAGACAAGCGACACAGACGCTGAACAATTACAGCACCGCCAACAAGTGCAGAAACTCCAGCATGATGGCAAGTCAACAAGAGAACTCCAAGACCTTAGGCCTGGGCAGACCGTTGCAATGTACAACCCCCATTCAAGAGTATGGAGCCCAGCAGAGGTTACCAAGGAATGCAACGAACCAAGGTCGTATGTTGTTAAAACGCCTAGTGGCTCAGAATTGCGTCGTAACCGAGTTCAGCTTAAACCCTGCGCCCAGCCTGACCCACAAGTGAGTCCACCTGGTCCAACACAGTCGACACCAACCAAGGTTCCACAGCAACCTTCCACTTCCTCCCAACCGACGCCCTCAACCCCTTCAAGAGCCAATGAGTCTTGTGTACAAACAAGGTGTGGTCGTATGGTTAAACAACCCAAAAGACTCGACTTGTGAACTGTTGAACTTTAATTGGGCTATACAAACATTTATATGGACAATGGACAATATCGATATATATTACATAGTGAACACTCCGCAAGGATGATCACAGAACATTGTTCAAAACACTGTAAATTGAAGTTTTGTTTCACATTGATACAACCCAGTTTATAAACTTTATTGATTTCATGTATTACCCTTACTTTGAGGGGGAGATGTAAACTAATCATGCTGTTATGTATTTTGCATAAATTAGGCTCGCGCATGCGCAAGAGTCGTTCCGAGCGCATGGCGCCTTGTACAATCAAACGTGATTCATAGTCGTTGAATAAACCTCAATTTACAAGCTACAAATCAGTTCCACATACTTTTACATACACGTACTTCCTATGACATATACATGTATAGGCCCCCGAGTGAACTACTCTACAGTATCTAATTGTCATTGAGACTATTAGTACATTGTACATGTACCTCTCTGATGAACTATATTCAGTCGTTATTCTTCTAGGTACCAATACACCTGCAGTCTCAAGCTCATCTATTACATGATTCTTAGGAAATTAAACATCAACATTGTTATAAAGACAGTATAATAATAAATGGATGGACGGATGAATGCATATATGAAGAGATGGATGGATGGACGCATATGGATGGATGGATGGATTGGTGGATGGACGGATGGATGGATGGATGAATGAATGGACTGGTGGACAGATGGATCGATGGGTGGATGAATGGATGGATGGATGAATGGATGGATGGATGAATGGACGGGTGGGTGGACAGACAGACAGACAGATGGATGGACAGATGGATGCATATGGATGGGTGGGTGGCCGGGTGGATGGATGGATGAATGGACGGGTGGACAGATGGATCGATGGGTGGATGAATGGATATATATTTTAATCTAATATTTTTAATAGATATTTTAAAATACAGTAATACTTATATACCTCTTCATAATCAGATGCATTCACGACAATAACAAGAGCTGCAGGATCACAGTACATCTTAAGAAAGTTGGTCACCACATTATATACACTAATACCCCTAGAAATAAACAACAACAGCGTCAAATATAAACTTTAAAAACAACACAAATTGGATGCAATTTGAGTGCGGTAAACTGCAGAAGACCTTTTAGCAAGGAATTCATGCATCAAGTATGATACATAAACAAGCTAGCTATGTTTATACCTGGCGGTTACAAAGAGTCCATCCTCTTCAGTAAGCTCGAGAAAAATCGCTGATTCATAGTCATGCAAAGACTTGCTTTCTGCCGCCATTTTGTGAACACCAACAACACAGGAAGCCCAACAAAAATATTCGGGATCCCTGTGGTATTTCAAATCAAAATGGCGGACGCTGAGGTCGCGATCACTAGCGACAGTTCAGGGGAAAGTATTTGTCTTTCTGTTTGGGAACTCAACTCAGGGATGCAAATCAAGACTTATAAAGGAGGAAACTGCTCGCCTCACACACTTAGCTTGCTTGGGAAACAATATCTACTAGCAGCACAGGCTAACAAGGCAGTCATTCATGTTTGGAACATCGCGAAGGTACATGTACATTTACATAGTACCCATATATAGGCCATATTACTGTCAGTCAGTATTAAATCTACTATCAAATGTAGTCAAATCATACAATAGTTATACGACATCAAAGGTTTATTCATTAATCCCTGTAATAGTTAGCAGCGTGTGTATGGTAAACATCCGCAGGTCGCTAATACTACACGTGGAATTATCGATGGAATTATCTGGACCAGTGAAGGGATGATACACACGGATCCCTAAAACAATACTTTTAGTTGACCAACAACAATGGAGGGGAGGAGAAGGCAAGGTGTTGCTGTACATGTAGGGTTAATTAAGCTTACATTAACCTTAAGCATTTTACAATGTGAATATATTAACTTACCGTATTATAATTGCAAGTCCCATTGTATACTATAATGTCAACAGGAACAAATCCATATGAAACAAGTTTGTCCAGGAAAAGTATCAACAGTCACATGTTCACCAGATGGACATTACTGTGTCGTGTCATGTGGGGAAAAGATTTATATATGGCAGGTACATAATTATGTAATGACAACCTTTGGATCATTCATTCATTTGTTCATTCAGTCAATTGGTTTCATTGCTTCATTCATTGTGAGACATTTGTCAATTCATTTGTTTTCATTTACAGTGTACACTTATATATTTATTCTTTCATTCACATGTTGTCCATCCATCCATCCATGCACCTATCCATTCATCTGTCTACATTTTGTATTTGTCTACATTGTATATTTTGTCTTTCTTTAATGCATTCATTCATTCATTGTCTATTGATTAGGTTGCTACTGGTCATTTACTGGTTATACTGTCCAGACATTTTCAGAGGGTGAGCTGTTTGGCCTTCACAGATAATGGTGCTCATTTCCTATCAGGAGGGGATGATAATCTAGTCATGACATGGGATATGGCACAGTAAGATAATTCAAACATTAATTGAAGGGGGCCCTGCAAGAACAACTTAAGTGATCTCTGATAAAAATCTAAATTCTCCTCAGGATTCTTTGAATTTCAAAGGAGAATTTGGGTTTTGATCACAAGTCACTTACATGTACTCCATTCTTCAGGGACCCCTTCAATTAATGTACATGTTACAAGTACATTGATATCATTTATGACCTCACTAACACCTAATGAATCAGCTGTGTAGGTAAGTAAGCCAAGACAGACAACAATCTAGAACAATATTACTGTTGATTACAATAGACCTTTTTACCGATACGGTGGCCATCTTGAATTATGGAGAAATTATGGGATGCCCAGGGTGCAAGCTAGTAACCATTTGGCCATGAAAAACTACGAAAACCTAATTTAAAGCAATGAATTTGTACAAAATTATACAACAATATACAACACATGTAGATATTAAGTCATACAACACTATGGCTAGAATGACAAATAATATATTGACACGACTCCACTCTACTACAGTTTTTGGGTCATTTGCACCCTGAGCATCCATAATGTCTTAGCCATTTAACAATAGAATCCAAAATGGCCACCGTATCAGTAAAAAGGTATATTTATTACTTACATACCTTTGGGCTTCCTGTGGTCAAGATTTATTGATAAGCAATCAGGCTTCCTATGTTGTTGTGGGTCTGTTGATTACATACTTACATACCTTTGGGCTTCCTGTGGTCAAGATTTATTGATAAGCAATCAGGCTTCCTATGTTGTTGTAGACTGTTAACAATCCCCCTTTTCCCTCCAGACTCGGTCGAACGAGAGAAAAACAATCCCGTACGCGCGAGGATTGGAGAGAGTTCAGAGGCGGAGAAGGGAGAGGAAAAGAAGGGACTGTGGACAAACCACCCCATCACGAATTACGCCTTTTTTTCATACATGTCAAAAGCTGTCAGCAAGTTGTTATTGTTGGATACGCCTTCAGCTGATATCCAATTAAAAATCAGTTGTTGAAAGATGATGCACACGAACAAATACTACATACTGGACTCGCTTGGTATGTGGCATTCGCGGTAGGAGAATTACCACGGCTTTTGCACATGGAAACTCCTAAAAACAGTGCAATAGAGGCCGAAAGCCTATGCCTTCATGTGCGAGTGATGTTTGTCGTGTCTGTAACTGTTCTTTTGAGAACTACGCATACTATATTTCAGTAACCGAAATCATGTTTCCACGGAGAATCTATTCGCGATACCAGGAAAAGCATGTGTCAAGTCGACCGCTTTATTTATTACTGCAAACGGTACATGATCCGCGAAGGATCAACAATAATTAGAAGTAAGCTTATAATGCACTGCTTTAAAGTTTATAAGTTTATACGTCCAAGGAAGATTCGTCAGCAATGACCAGAGAGATTTTCACTTTGCCCGCTTTAAATATAAACAAGCTCTCCAGCTAGACAGGTTTCGGCCGATGAAAATATCACGTCTACCTTGGTTTTAAGGAGATCCTGTATTACAAATAATGTAAAAGGTTGTTGGCCTAATTCTGCAGAGGAAATCCCCATGCACTTCGCAGAATTATTTTCTCTGAACTTCGATGATGCTTCTCAAAGGTTTCTTAATTGATCACGAAACTGTTTACAGTATAGATTACTAGAAAACTCTTCCCAAAACCCGTAGGACGACGGAATTCCTATAATCGTTTCCTTGAAGTAAACTGTTTACGGCAAGTCTCTGCTCATTTTTCAAAGAAGTTATGTATTTGGTATCTGTGGTATATATTACTCGCCAAACACGCTTCCACTTCGGTCTTTGTCCACGATAGCCTTGCAATCTGATCTAGAGATGCCTGGTACCTACAGTATCTGTCCGAATATCTCGTTTGATTTACACGTTGTTGAGTGATGCAAGATTTTGACCAATGGGAATTTTGCGTTGTGTCGGCAATGCGTAATTCGAGTTGGGGTGGTTTGTCCACAGTCCCTTCTTTTCCTCTCCCTTCTCCGCCTCTGAACTCTCCCCAATCCTCGCGCGTCCGGGATTGTTTTTCTCTCGTTCGACTGAGTCTGGAGGGAAAAGGGGGACTGTTCACAGTCTAATGTTGTTGTGGGTCTGTTGATTACATACTTACATACCTTTGGGCTTCCTGTGGTCAAGATTTATTGATATAGCAATCAGGCTTCCTATGTTGTTGTGGGTCTGTTGATTACATACTTACATACCTTTGGGATTCCTGTGGTCAAGATTTATTGATATAGCAATCAGGCTTCCTATGTTGTTGTGGGTCTGTTGATTACATACTTACATACCTTTGGGCTTCCTGTGGTCAAGATTTATTGATATAGCAATCAGGCTTCCTATGTTGTTGTGGGTCTGTTGATTACATACTTATATATTACATACCTTTGGGCTTCCTCTGGTCAATATTTATTGATATATATGTAGCAATCCACGGTGGGCATAAATGGTTCGAAAATCGCTCATATGAATTTTTTGGAAAATCGCAAAATTGATGTTACTTCGTTGTTCTCGTGATAACTAGCCTAAAATCGAAAACTGTTTTGAAATTGGACGAAGACAACCAGAGTTATGAATATTTTTAACTTGATATTTTTTCCCGGGAAAATTTGGCGGGAAATAATTCATACAAAACCATCGGTAAAATACATCGCTTGGTAAAACTTTTTTGTTTTAAAACATTTTAGCGCTATACTTAGCGTATTGGAAGAACTATGACATGCGGAAATTTTGTTGATTTTAGAATTTTTATTTTTTGAGCGTAAGTACATGTAGTTCAAATAATATTTTAAAAACAATTTAAAAAGTTAACACGTCATTATGACGTCACATATATTTTAAAATATATCTAAGAGAGTTAATGAACATAAAAATCCGCCACTGTGTAGAATTAAAATATTTCAATAATATTAAAATATTAAAATATTATACATTATTATTATTGTTATTTATAACTATTGATTAGGGCTCCTATTGATAACAGTGTATTATATACACTGAAAGGACAACCCTGTTTAAATAAAGGTTTATTCATTCATTCTATAACAATAATAAATGTTAATAAAGTCATTTTACGGATTGCTCTCCCTTCAAACTGTTTTTTTATTCTACCGATGACGTCATAAATAATGACGTCATCAAAACACAAAATCCCTTATAACTCAGGTTCTAATAATCGGAACATTATGAAAAGTTCACCGAAGTGCACAAGATGTTATTCTCTTTCAAAATATGCACTTTATTTTATCATTGTGTTTAAACTAAATTTTCACAGCAATTGTAACTTTTTATTATGACGTCATCATTGCATCAGATTTTGCCAACGAGTAGTTTGAAATACCACACTACCTTCAATAAAGAAACTCTGAAATTTTTATTTCATTACATGGAAGACTTTTGAAAATATTAATGATTTTGGAAAAATAGGACGTTTTCAGTGAGCGATTTTAGGGTCATTTATGCCCGCCGTGATAGGGATGTCCGTTTTAGCGGCACTGGCACAAGCTATGCCGAGTATAATTTATTTTATAATAGATTTTCTCTTTACAGAAGTCGTTCACTAAATATTTGAATAGAGAACGAATTATCAGCTCGTAATTTCAATTTGACACGGTTTTCTTTGTTTTTCCAACTTTTTTATGAAGAAAAAATATTTGATAAATACACATATCGGGAATCGAACCCAAGACCTTTGGCTTACTAGACCACACTTTACACTATATACTACTGAGGTAACTGATAAATATTTCTGGACAAAAAATGCTTTAGCTGTTTTGATGAAGCTCGTTAACATTACAGTATACAGAATGGAAAAGCATTTGTTTTGCAATTCCACTTGGGAAATCAGGAACCATAACCTGATTATGACGTCCTTCTCATAGGACCGTGTTTTGTTTGAAAATCTTTGTCAAACTTTCGCTCGGGGTTATGGCATGGAATATATTAACCTCGAGCGAGTGAATATATCCCATAACGTACCCCTCGCTACATGTCGATAACCTACACGTAGATCTTTGTAAACTATTTTCTTGATACTTTATCAGTCTCAACAGTTTCCATGAAATGTAATATGATCTTTGAACCCATATTGTAAGAAAATCAGTTGAAGAAACCTCCGGGAACTCGAGGAAGGTAGACTCTTTAAACATGACGAGTGTCTTTGCGTTCTTGCATCATGGTGCATACCTTATCGATCCAACTAGAGTGGGTTAAAGGTTAATTTTAAATATTATACTTTTCCACGATATGTAGTTGAGCCAATTAACTACATGACAACCTGCATTACTTCCACCCTTCTCATTTCATATTTCTTGAAAATGAGACCACAGAGTCTGATTCGTACTATTAGTCAAAAATTAAAGTATATACTTCTTGACCAAATGAGTTACAACTCATTTTTGATGTGATTACATGCAAACATTTTATGGACAAAAATCGTGCTTTACACCTGTAATTTCATTTGATGAGTAATTAAGCCAGTTTTCACTGACGCAAGATAAGAAAACATGAATACATCATTCTCAGGGGCGGATCCAAGGGGGGGTGGGTGGGCATGGGGGGCCGGTGCCCCCCACTTCGAGTTGGGCCCGATACATATTTGTCCCCGTTTCCCCTCCATTTGATGCCCAGAATGCATGGAAATTGCATTTTCGAGCTTCTAGATTTCAAAATTTTCTGGGGGGCATGCCCCCACACCCCCTAGCAGAAGGGGCCTTACGGCCCCTTAGTGGTGCACCCCCCTTTCAAAATCTCTAGATCCGCCCCTGATTCTGACAATGGCATATTTCAACGAAGGTAATAGCATTTTTTCTGAGAGCTGCTATTTATATTGATACTGGCTACACAAGTACTTATGCTTGCATCGCTAGTGAAATCCAGGTGGCGGATATGTTCAAAGAGTGGATAACGCTATCCGTTGGATACATTATTCATTGGATAACAGCATCAACTAATCCACTCAATAAAGATCCAACGGATAGCGCTACCCACTTTTTGAACAACCCGGGACCAGGATGTACACTGCGTCTAGTGACTATCTTGATAAGTACTCTCACTCTATGGGCCTCTGCAGCCTCCTTTACCGAAGATAATAACTCTGGAAGGGCATCCTCTATTTTCTTTTGTTCTGCTCAACAGAATGAGAATATATGAAAAAATGGGAATATATAGTATGAACTCACGTGACACTGCTAGACTTATTACATGTAAAATGTTATACCAATTTTCTGTTTTCCCTGTATAAACGGTATAGGTCAGTAGCCGGTCCAGATGGTTTCGTATCTTTCGACAATGTCAAAAACTGTATCTGACAGAATATAATTATTTATAGAGAATACCAATGAAATATTGTAATCAGTAAAAACTTGCCACGATTCATCTACATGCTTGAGACTGATTCAGCGGTGCTCTTCAGCGCGGGCTCGGATGAAACGTCGCCCCGCCGGCCAGAGAAGCCTGCTAGAACGACTTCTGGCGGGGCGACGTTTCCTAGACCGGCCGCGCCGAAGAGCACCGCTGGATTCTCGAGCATGGAACACCTGACATGACGCACGGTTACGTGTCGTGACATTGATCGATGTTTTTTAAAGTAAATAAATTATGAATGTAATTCTGTCAAAACTCACCAAATCGGCTAGCAGTGTTTACTTTCTTATATACTTTGACCCATTTCAAATCTGCATTGACATACATGGAAATGAAATGCAATTGTTTGGAACAAAAAGTTATTGTTCCCAAAGGTTTAGAATTGGGTTAAATAATGTAAACATTGCGTTAGCCGATTTTATCTATGAAGTATTCAAAATCATTTTGGAGACTGTTCTTTTCCAAATTCTTTCCTCGGCGGCTTTGTTTTACAAACAATGACTTACTGTGAAATGCAGTCACAGCTAACTGGTTTTAAACAATGGTCCCTTAATTTGTGCCAAACTTGAGCTTATGCCGCTAAAACGGACATCTCTGATCAGGCTTCCTATGTTGTTGTGGGTTTGTTGATTACATACTTACATACCTTTGGGCTTCCTGTGGTCAAGATTTATTGATATATAGCAATCAGGCTTCCTATGTTGTTGTGGGTCTGTTGATTACATACTTACATACCTTTGGGCTTCCTGTGGTCAAGATTTATTGATATATGTAGCAATCAGGCTTCCTATGTTGTTGTGGGTTAGTTGATTACATACTTACATACCTTTGGGCTTCCTGTGGTCAATATTTATTGATATACATGTATATTTAGCAATCAGGCTTCTTATGGTAGAGTTTCCCTTTAATGCAATGTTTTTCAAATTGATTTTTTTAGATTATTGTGCAAGACTAACAGTATAACCCAAGACCAGTCATTAACACCTCGGCATACTTGGTCTGACCATTCGTTACCGGTTACAGATATCCACTGTGGGTGTGGAGATTTGAAGGCTCATGTATTTACTTCATCCCTGGACCAAACCTGTAAGGTACGTAATACAGCTACACCTTAGAGACATTTTCGTATGAGGGGAAGTAGTTACGGTTCATGCCGTGCAGTGACCGTGGCGTGTCCAATACATACATACATACATAAAGTTTATTTATAAACACGGTAAAATCATCAGTAGAAATACAATACAATGGTTATCTAAAATATTAAAAAATAAGTTACATCATATGTTACTGTTTTACATGATTGCCGTGTGGGAATCAAATGATCATAAAATTCCGTTAATTTCTCTCTTGAATTGACCAAGTGAGCTGATTGACCTGATACTTTGTGGTAAGTCATTCCACAGAGTTTAGCACCGCTGTAAGAAAAGCTTCGCTTAAGGTAGTTAGTGCGTGGCTTGGGCAGTGCGAGTTTAATATCAGAATTTCGTAAATTATAATTGGTGTGGCGAAGAGTAAAGAGGTCTTGTAAGTATTGTGGGGCTAATTCATGGATGGACTTAAACATAAGCGTTACTTTTTGTTTTTTCCGGCGAACAGACAGAGTGTCCCAGCATAATTCTTCAAGAAGAACGCTAGAGCTGGTGTCATAGTTTGCCCTCATGATAGCCCTTGCCGCACGATTTTGCAGTTTTTGAATTTTGTCACTCAGATGGCCGCTTAGTCCATCCCATACTGCACTGCAATAATCAAAGTGTGGTAAAATTAGTGCTTTATAGATCAGGATAGCGACCGCCTGAGTGACAAAGGGTCTTAGTCGTTTAAGTGCACCTATAGCCGAAGCAATTTTCTTACATATTTCGTGAATGTGTTTACTCCAAGAGAGCCGATCATCTATAATGAGACCAAGGGATTTGGTGTGGTCGACTCTCTTGATTTTGGTGTTTTCGATATTTGCAACAATATCATAGTCCCCTTCAGTTAACAACTTCTGCCGGGAGCCTATGACCATAAATTCAGTTTTTGCAATGTTAAGGCTTAGCTTATTTGCTCTTAACCAACAATTTAGATTATGAAGTTCAGAATTTGTCATTGGCTCGAGTTCAGCAAGGCTACCGGCAGAAGTGCTAATACTTGTATCGTCAGCAAACATTTTTGCGAAGGCTGTACCGAGGCAGTTTGGCAAATCGTTGATGTAAATCAGAAATAGTAATGGGCCAATTATGCTTCCTTGAGGTACTCCACAACATATATTGTTTGCATTCGACATAGCGCCATTTACGCTGCATTTTTGGTTCCTGCTGTCAAGATAAGAACGAAACCAAGTGAGGGAGTTTTGCTCAACTCCATAGTTTTTAAGTTTTTGTAAGACGATTTCATGGTCGATAGTATCAAAGGCCTTTTTAAGATCAATAAATATAATTCCGTTAAGAAGCCCATTGACGATGTTAATAGACCAGTTATTGGTAGCCTCGAGTAGCGCTGTTAGGGTACTATGGAGGGAGCGGAAACCTGACTGACAATTAGTTAGAAGCTGGTTTTCATTTAGGTATTCGTAAAATTGGTTGTGAATAAGCCTTTCGAAAATCTTTGAGACAGCAGGTAAGACAGATATTGGGCGATAGTTATTGAGGTCGTTTTTTTGGCCTTTTTAAAAAATAGGAGTTACTTTGGCTAATTTCCACTCGTTTGGAAAAATGCAGGTGTCAATAGAACAACGGAATATGTTCGCAAGAGATGGACCAATTATATCAGCTGCTAATTTTACCGGTACATATGAAGTGAATAGTGGGATGGTTCAGTATTTTGTGATTTGAACTTCGCATTTGCGAGTTATAAAGGTTTGAAATCGTGATATGCTAATTTGGTGACGTCAAAGGAGGCATTTGCCGTAACTTATTTCTATTTTTTCAAGTAGCACTCTTTTCTGAAATGGAAAAATATATATTTAGCATCATGTATATAAGTTGTAGAAAAACTTTTTGCCAGATTAAAAATGTCAGTAATTTGCACAAGGGCACTTTTGTATAATAAATGATGCCTACGTTGACGTCACTGAATTACCATATCACGATTTCAAACCTTTATAACTCGCAAATGCGAAGCTCAAATCACAAAAACTGAACCATCCCACTATTCACTTCATATGTAATCGATTTTTAAAATAAAAAAATAAGCGTCATAGGCACTTTAATGTATTATTACACATATTTGTCTAATAATAATAATAATAATTTAATAATTTATAGAGCTCTATTTACAGGGCGAACTGATCAGGAGCGCTTTAGCAATAAAACAACAATGTAACAACAACTTTTTATTTTGCACTTATTTTTACAGATTCGTATATATATAAATAGTAATAAATTAGTGAAGATAACTGACTATGATATATTTACATGAGAAAGTGGAAGTGCCTAGGGGCTAAATAAACCAGAAGGTTATCGGGTTAACCCCTAAAAGGAGTTAAAAGAGATTATTTATTTATTTATTTATTTATTTATTTATTTATTTATTTATTTACTTACTTACTTACTTACTTACTTACTTACTTACTTACTTACTTACTTACTTACTTACTTACTTACTTACTTACTTACTTACTTACTTACTTACTTACTTACTTACTTACTTACTTACTTACTTACTTACTTACTTACTTACTTACTTACTTACTTACTTACTTACTTACTTACTTACTTACTTACTTACTTACTTACTTACTTACTTACTTACTTACTTACTTACTTACTTACTTACTTACTTACTTACTTACTTACTTACTTACTTAAATTTGTTTAATTCTAAAGTTTTTGTCTGACATACACCTAATTGCAGAAAGGTTGTCCACCTCGGGAAAAGCACATTTACACATTTGCACATTTACACATTTGCACATTTGCACATTCGCAACAACACGTGTATATTTGTTTTGCGCAAGTGGAACCCAGAGTCAATAGATTCATTAGAAGTATACTGCCATAAGAATGCAGCGGCCTTATACAGAAGATTTCAGGTGGATAGTTGTATTTCAGCGCTTGCAAAAGTGCAAATGTGTAAATGTGCAAATGTGTAAATGTGTAAATGTGCTTTTCCGAGGTGGACAACCTTTCTGCAATTAGGTGTATGTTAAAACAAGCACAGATCAGAGTTCAGTTAAAGGCGCTGTTACACGTAACATTTTCTCGTGCAACTCGCCTCGCGAAAATTGTTGCAGGTTGCAGAAGACCATGTCACACGTACAATTTTCGTTGCAACTTGGCTCGCGCACAAACAAATTTCAAGTTGCACGCGTAATCGTGAAACCGTCATTTCCACTCTTTTCTGGGAAAATATCGTAATCTTTCGTCCTCGTCTGCTATGTTTACCAAAAATAATTGTGTTTTGGTCTATTTTTATTATGTTGAAGTTCTCGCTTTCTCAGTGATCGACTCGTTCGCTCTAGTTGTGGCGCGAGACAAGTTGCATGGACCCATGTTACACGTAAATTTTTGAAAAAATTGTTGCAGAAAGTAGAAGCTAGTTCTACTCTTCGTGCAACAAAAAAACTAAAAAAACTAGTCGCGCGAGAGGTCGACGTTACACGTAAAAAACGCTCTTGCAACCACAATTTTTTTCGCGAGACAAGTTGCACGAAAAAACGTTACGTGTAACAGCGCCTTAAGCTTATAACTTATCTGTCGTTTTGCCGTGTTGATGTTGTCAGTGACTTCGAGTTTGTATCTTCAATGCGAAATATTTTCAAAGTCTTTTGGTTCGCCAACCATCTCTGCTCAGCTCTCAGTCCGTCAGAATGATTGGTGAGTTATTCAAAGTATTAAGAAATGGAGAATTGTCCTCCGTGTATAATAGCACCTTCAAAGGATTTCATTTGTGTTGTTGTTATGGCAATCGACAAGCTCAAAACTCTCTTTTCGCTCAGTTTTCTTTCATGTTTTTGTTTGCCAAGCTGTCCACGTATTCTTCGTGTGAAGTCTCAAGTTGAACGAGCCATCGTCTTGTCGCTGAAAAAGCCAATTGAATGCTAGAGGAACTTCACGTGGCCTCTGATTGGACGTATCATTTTTCTCACACGTGAAGAAACGATACGCGACATCTGATTGGCTAACAATAGTGAGCGAACGAAAATTTACTACACGGAATTTTAGTGAGTAAATCTCAGTATGTATGTAATAAATATATATATAATATAATATGATGCTTATACAGCCGATTGCAAAATTCTGTAAATCAAGTATATCAGTATATCCATATATCGGGTGCATTATGGGTAATACTATTTTAGAGTTTTTCCACAAAATATGCAGCAGAGACTTACAAACAACAAACTAGAGACTAAATTACATAACATTCTAGAGTTTCACCAATGTTGCTCGCGTAAAACTTCATTTAGGGGACTTTTTCAATTACCCATAATGCACCCGATATATTATGGATATAAGCAATATACTTGATTTACAGAATATTTGCAAAGGGCTGTACCTAGTAACTAACAGTCTGCAATGTAGATGTAGGTGTAGGGCATGTACTGTACAATGTTATAATGTACAATGTTATACACCTAAAATTTTCAATTAACTTAGTCACCCTTGACTCACAAAGGTGCAACCCCAGAGAATCATGGGAGATACTGTTTACCAAGTCTTTCTAACCAAATTCCTTGACATTTTGACAACAAATTCAGCCAACTCATTTTGAATGTCACTTGAATTTTCTTCACCGCAATGTTCTTGTTTAGTACAAGACATTCATGAAGAATATGGCTGCAAATAGAAACTCCCATGATCCTTCAGGGTCGCACCTTTCACTCTTTCTGAGGGACTATTATCAACATATTTGAAATAGATATATGTACATGTACATGTGACAGTTTTCACTTACTTTATTTATTTTCTTTCAATCAGATATACACTCTTGGTTCAGGTGAGCTTCTTTGTTCTTTAGTATTTGACTGTGGAGCAACAGCAATAACTACAGACCCCTCAGAATATAATCTTTTTGTTGGTGGTTACAATGGCTCTATTTATCAAATCCATTTATACAAACCTGTAAGTACTTATTATTATTAGTTATTTATATGAAGGAGCAAGGGTGGCTTAGTTGGTTAGTGTGCAGCCTACTATGCGAGAGGTACCCGGTTCGATTCTTCATGACCTCACATCCTTGTTTCGACTTCTTTCTAATCCGTGTAACTAGCTCAATGCAGCTTTTAAAAAATACCAGTAAAACAGAGCACTGATGGAGGGAGGGGGTAAATGGGCACACCTTCGAGCGCTTCATACATGAGCCCCTGGCTCGGGAGATTGGGCAACCACACCCCGCGTTATCGAAGTAAAATAAATACCTTTACCTTTTATTACCTAAGCCCTAAATTATCAAGGATTTAGAGGGCATAAATCACTCACAATTTCTATGTAGATTCTTAAGAAAACCATTTGTAAAGTCAGGAAAACAGAGGGCCGAGGGCATTATAGGATATTTATGCCCACAAGTGACGTCAATATAACATGCGAGCGAATAATGGTTTATGCAAATTAACTGAATTTGCCACAGGTTTACGTGACGTCATATTTCCTGTGTCAAAATGTAAATTAGCTTCGTCAAAAGTAAACAAGATGGCCAAAGGTGATTAAGTCACTTCTCGATAGATTTAGACTTTCTTTTTAACTAAGTCCTTGATAATTTAGGGCTTACACCTGTAGGTAATATAAATGATATTAATGTGATCTTTTTTCGGGCATAATGTTTTATTTAGGCCCATGAAGGTGATTTATGCAAAATGACCTTCATTGGGATCACATTAATGTTATATTATTGCCTCATATCCAATACACGTTCATGGAATAATATTATTGATAAATATTACACATGTACATGTCCCTGCTTGTATGTTTGCTCAGACGAAGTCAAATAAATAAATATAAATAAATAAACATGAGCAGTATATCTTCCACTTCCACATCACTCATATTTATAAGTGATATTTATAAAACGAGAGGCCGTGTTGTATGAGATCTACAATCATGAGGCCAGGCATTACATTGTATGTATAACATAACAAGATGTCAGAAAAACTGTAAGTAGTATTACAGTGAAAATCCTTGTATCGCGACCTTTCGTTTTGTAAACTTCAGCTGGATTTTGAATTTTTCTGTTCCGCCAATATATATTTTTGCACTAATTAGTACTACATACAATACAAAACAATAGAAATGTCACTATGTAGTACTTTAAATAATGATGCCATGCTGAGTTAACTTTGTACTCAAGAAATGGACATATATAGTGATTGTCGGAACAGAAAAACCCAAAATCCAACTGAAGTTTTCAAAACGAAAGGTCGCGATACAAGGATTTTCGCTGTAAACGTCTTTTTGTTTCTTACGCATATAATAATTGTCTTTGTTCAGACATTAAAAGAGGAAAACCACATTGAAAAAGACAATCCATTAGTATTTAAAGGACACAGGTAATAACTATAACTTATGTCATCGAACCTGTGTAAATACGAGCAATATAATGTGCAATATTTTATTTTGAATAAGAAATTTCGTATTGTAACATTTTGTTAGTCTAAATAACGTCATATATATATACAAGCACGGCTTTTATGTAAACCAGTTTGTACTGATAGAACCACCGTGTAGAAATAAAATGTATCTATCTATCTATCTATCTATCTATCTATCTATCTATCTATCTATCTATCTATCTATCTATCTATCTATCTATCTATCTATCTATCTATCTATCTATCTATCTATCTATCTATCTATCTATCTATCTATCTATCTATCTATCTATCTATCTATCTATCTATCTATCTATCTATCTATTGTCAAGGTACCTAACTATCAAGTCAAACTGAGAGTCAATTGTATGAATAGAATTGTACTAAGGCAGTCATTTTGTTAGTCTAAATAACGTCATTGTCAAGGTACCTAACTATCAAGTCAAACTGAGAGTCAATTGTATGAATAGAATTGTACTAAGGCAGTCATTTTGGATTTAGAACGATTACTTGGCTCTAAAAGGCCAGTTCGGAGGTTAAGAATAAGGTCCAGTGCGCATGCGATTTTATCCCGATTATATCACCTTATTTTGTTAACGTTTGTGTTATTTCTAAATAACAAAATAAGGTGATATCGCATGCGCACTGAACCTTATTCTTAACCTCCGAACTGGCTTATTGTCTCTATTATATATATAATGTGCAAACAAATTGACTGTAATGGGCACTAATGGACTCTAATTGAGTCTTTTATTACACCTACATTGTACATTGTATATTTCAGTCAACAGATCACAAGCCTTTGTGTGTCTATGGATGGGTCATTATTGCTATCTGGCTCTAGTGATTGTACAGCACGAACATGGCATATACCAAGTAGACAGTGTACTAGAACTATTTCTCATAAAGGTGAGGGGGTAGGGGACATCCCCAGAAACCTAGGGGGTGGTGCTGGGGGGAATGGGAGAAAAGGGCTCCATATATTAACGGGGTGGTGGTCATGTTATCGGTCATGTTATCGGGGTGACCGTATTATAGTCGTTTTCGTATGAGTGGGAAAGTTACGGTACCACGCCGTACCGTACTGAAAGAGTTTGACTAGATGAGATGCATCTGCACGCTTTTTGATTGGTTCAGAAAGGAAGCCATTTGAGTGTCACGGTACCGTAGGTTTTCCACTCGTACGAAAATGACTCTAATAGGATGGTAGCCGTATTAATGGAGTGACCACCATTGAGCGCGATGCTACTGTGTTATGATTCTCTTTCTATTCTTAGGCTCAGTAACCAACGCCCAGATAATCCAACGTCCTGCAAACCTTAACGACCCCTTACCAAGAAACCTATGGCCACCAATACAACCATTCAAAAGGCATCTACAGTCACAGGACAGACAGACAAAGGACTCAAGACTTGGAGACATTCCCATGGTTCTTAGCGAGTGCTTATCAGAGGTCAGTATGATAATATGCGTGCCACTGACTTAAATATGACGTGACATGACGTCATGCAAATACAATGACGTCATCCAAAGTACGTACATGACGTCTTCCATCATTGTATGTGCTTTAAAGGTATGACGTTATGCATATATAGTCGTTATTTATACGTATTTGCTGGTTTGCACGTGACGTCAAGACGGTGATGTTGGTTCCGTATAAAATACATACATGTGACATAGAGTGGTTTTCGTACGAGTGGAAAACCTACGGTACCGTTACACTGAAATAGCTTCCTTTCTGAACCAATCAATACAACAACAACAACAACAACAATAAGCGTGCAGATGCATCTCATCCAATCAACCTCTTTTATTACGGAAAGGTGCGGTGACGATGACGGTGCGATAACCTCATACGAAAACGACTCTCTATATTTGATATCAAGCTGTGTTGCATTTTTTCTTTCTTTCTTTCAATATTACTTTTTCCTTTTCACTTTTAGGTGTCCAGAAATAATGACGCAGAAAGTGATTTAGGAAAGTTATTGATAGAGGTACGTAAACATTTATATAGAACCCATTCTCATGTATAACGAAAGAGCACCTGGAATTTATACTGTGTAAGATAAATGCCAGTTTACACCTTGTTTTACGCCAAAGATCCTGCAGCTTCTGTAGATAGTTTTGTAAACCAGTTTAACCAGTTTAAAACGTGTTTATAATAATAATAAAATAATAAATAGAGTTTATCGAACTTAAAACTTTGCAGCCAGAAGGCTGAATTGCGTAAAAAGATGTATACATGGCAATGGGCTCCTGACATGGCATACTATTATTATTATAATAATAATAATAATAATAATAATAATGATGATGATGATGATGATGATGATGATGACGACGACGACGACGACGACGACGACGACGATGATGATGATGATGATAATAATAATAATACATTTTATATAGCGCCTCTATCCATAGCAATGATCAGAGCGCTTAGAATGCTAATTAAAACCTAAAAAATATATATCATATATAATAATATATAACTAAAAAATAATATAATAATATAATAATAATAATATAAGAAAAATAAGAAGAAGAAGAAAAAAACGCTAAAACGTAGAAGTACAATATAAAATAAATGCTAAGATATAAAACTAGATGTTAATGGATTACCATTATTATTATATTATATATGCCTAAATAAAATGAACATCTCCATCTATGTATCTGTATTTTCAGTATGGAACTGATGTACAGTCTGATGGTGGCGATCAACGATATCTCGATCGTCAGGGACTACTTCATGAACTCAGCAAACTACAGAAGACCAACCAAGACCTTTATCAGTTTGCTGTCGATCAGCTCATGTGTGAAGTCCAAGAGAATTTAGACAAGTCCTGACTATAATGGTCTAGCTATTATTATTATAATATTGTAGATATTAGACAAGTCCTGACTATAATGGTCTAGCTATTATTATTATAATATTGTAGATATTAGACAAGTCCTGACTATAATGGTCTAGCTATTATTATTATAATATTGTAGATATTAGACAAGTCCTGACTATAATGGTCTAGCTATTATTATTAATATTATTATAATGAACTCGTCTATTAAAAAAAAAAACTTATGAAATGGAAGACAACACATGTGTATTGTATTGTATTGTATTGTCAAGTCGAGAGGGGATAATCTACTCTTTGCAATCAATCCCTGGAAATTTACATGTAAAATGCAAAAACGCAGCGGCCATGCTGGAGGTACATATCGGGATCTAACATGGCCGCCATGACGTCACGTGAAAACCAGCTAAAGCTCCACTGTTCAGGAAAATATCAGCCAAATGAATCCAAATAAAGATCCATCTTGATAAAAATTGTCGCACTGAAATGTATTTTTGATTGTTAATGTTAATTATCTTTATCACTATTTATTTCTTGACCGCTTCCCACTTCCTCACAGAACGTTGTCAATGAACTTGACCGTCAATAGGCGACTTGCATGATGGCGTCATATACTACAAGTATCAGAATGCTTTGCCCATTTACTTTTGTTAGATAATAATAACACCAATAAGCCAGTTCACGCTGTCGTCCGCCATTTTGAATTGGGGCAAACGCGGCAAAATTTATAGAAATCTGGATCACTTTGATTTGCCGTAACTCCGCTCGATTTCGTTGGATTTTTAAAAACTTACCATTTTAAGAAAATATGTTTTATTTGTTATTTCTGTCCTATAATATGATGGGTATTGGAAGGCTACAAATCGAGAAAAAAAGATTTTTGTTTTCAAAATAAAACGTTCGGCACGTGAATATGCAAATTAGCTCGAAATTTTAAGATACATTCGTGAAAAGAAGATTGACTCGAAAAAGGTAGTTAAAACTCCTACATTGGTCTTAGTTTCACTCCAACAACTCATATGCATGCCTGCTGATTATCGAAGTTTAAATTTTGAAAATCCAACGAAATCGAGCGGAGTTACGGCAAGTCAAAGTGATCCAGATTTCTATAAATTATGCCGAGTTTGCCCCAATTCAAAATGGCGGCCGACAGCGTGAACTGGCTTATTGTCTTACTCTTCTTATGAGGGAATAAAAATCTGAATAGAAAATTCCCAAAGCATTCTGGTAGTTGTAGTATTAAAGACAACGTCATCATGCAAGTCGCCTATTACCCACACGAAATTTTCTCGCTCGCGCGCCATTATTGACACGTCATAATGGACGCATTCGGTGTCACTCTTCTAATTGGCTAATTGATTTAATGAGTACCAGTTAACACTTTAATCGACTGGCTTTGTTTGCATGTGGTTTTGGCGCCTTTTTCTCTTCAATGGCAAATGGGTGTGTGTCCATCGTGTTTGCAAGACAATCAAACAGACACTAGCTACGTGGAAGCAAGCCATCACGAACATTCTACGGGGCAGAACCAAACAAGACTAAAGGGACGAGAAGCAAACGACGTGGAAGTGCGTAATTGCAGCAGCCGCGAGAAGTTGGGATTCCTGAACCTTCAGTCACAAGGTAAGAGAATTAAACGTCGTAGAAAGACCTGGAAAACATAGCAAAAAGACTTATTGATGAGATTTCTATAAAGTTGTATATAAGGTTTCTACCTTTGTTAAGCTTCGCCGGTGATCGGTTCCGAAGGTCGTCGGTTGGAATCCCATCAGGGTCAGATATATTTTTTCTCTTGCTCTGACAAACGCTTAGAAGGATTTTTATGGGTGATTTTATAGTTAGATCACGGATAGATAGATACATTTTATTTCTACACGGTGGTTCTATCAGTACAAACTGGTTTACATAAAAGCCGTGCTTGTATATATATATATATATATATTAAAAGATAATATGTATGGTAAAACTAAACTAATTTGTCATCAAAAAAGGAAGAGGGTAACTGGTCTAGTTTTGATTTAAAAGTTTGGATAGATTTGCAGTTTCGCAAATCTTCCGGTAATAGTACTTCAACTTTCCAGCTTAACAGCTTAATTTCTATCTATTCCATAACTGATAGGGCATATGTTGCGGCATATGTTGCGGCATCTGTATTTGGATAGATTTGCAGTTTCGCAAATCTTCCGGTAATAGTACTTCAACTTTCCAGCTTAACAGCTTAATTTCTATCTATTCCATAACTGATAGGGCATATGTTGCGGCATCAGTATTCTATTATCTATTCCATAACTGATAGGGCTTATGTTGCGGCATCAGTATTCTATTATCTTCAGGATTTTATTGTTAGTATAAAACATGAGTTGCTCCAGATCTGGCGTGTAAACGTCTTAACCGAATTCTTCTAGACAAAGCTCAAGATTCCTCAGGAGAACCACGACAACGGTCCACGTCTGTATTGCTACCCACAACGGAGATCAAAGAAGTTAAAGTCATGCGAGGTGGTGCGCATGCCAAACGAGCAACGATGCCCAACATTTCGTACCAACCCAAAGCAACATGGGGCGGCAGTGTGCCTGCATTTTTCCACACAACGAAACGTGAAGTTGACATAGGAAACGAATTGACTCCGGGAATACGACGACTGAGTTCCAAGGTTCACGAGTTTGAAGTTCGTGACGTCATTCAAGCTGGACCTCAACTGGGACACTGGGAGGACCAAATGGTGAAAGAGTCTAGTAACGAGGATGATTCAAGCCGACGTCCCTCGCTAGCGAGCAATAATGGCCTACAAATGCAAAGAAAGATTACTGCAAGACCAAAGATTGGAAATGTACGAGTGGTAAGAATGTTTATGTGATTGTCCAATTTTTAAAGCTTTCTTTTTCAAAAACTGAAATCCGGCTCTGATCGGCTTTCTATTATTATTATCGGACCTAGATATTTTTGCCGCGAATTTCCACCTTAGTTACCCATGGTCTGCTTCCATTCTTGCCTTGGTTGAGCCTGCATGGTTTTGGCTTCTTAAAATATTATTTATAACTTAATTATCACAATGACTTAGCTTGAGCTGGTAAACAGCTATTTCAAAAAAGGTTGGTGCCAGTTTTGTTGCATCTTGCATGTTGCATACCAAGCCCGAAATGTATTGTGGATCATATGTAAACAATGTCTGCATGCAAATACAGAAGAAACTATGCCGGCTCCATATTGCGAAGATAAAGTTTGGGAAAATTCCCAGAGTCCATATTGTTGTGACCTTTCGCTGATTCCATTCACATCGCCCATAGTGCATTTCGGGCTTGGTATGCAACATGCAACATGCAAGATGCAACAAAACCTTCATCAACCTTTTTTTAAATAGCTGTAGTATCAGCAGTGTCCTGAGTATTCGCAAGACAACAAATAGCTGTAACTACAATACATACATACCGCATACATATACTTTATTTCACGTGGGTGGCAGTGAGTACAAACAAACTGGTTTACAACTAGTTGGCCCACAACAAAAATGATTTAGAAAAAAAATAATTCTAGACCTTTCAAATTTATTTTCTAAGATTAATTTGGCCGGTTAATTAGAGAGACCTTTCTTTAACCCATTGACTCCTACACCGGCCGAAACCGGCCGTAAACATCGATACTGCTTTGAAAAATTCTAACTTTCTGAATTTTCGTAACATCGATCTCATGGCCAGTTATTAGTGACAACTAGATAACTCTTCATATTTTAACCTCAAGTAAACTGACTTACAGGTCCGATTTCTGGGCATTCGTTCAATTTGTTTGCCATAAAAATCAAAAATGCGTGTTTTTGACGCAATTTTACACCTCGAAAATGAACGACATTTGACTTGGATTTTCTTCCAAAATACATCCTTGCGAAACAAAACGCCACTTTCTCGGCAAACTTCCGCTCGTCTTGATATAGTCATGAATTTTTCCTCTAGCTCTCTTCCTTAACTCGCCGAACAATAGCCATTTCCTTAGGACCACTTTCGCAAACATGCACGTGTTTTCATTCTGCACGCCCGAAAAGGATGCCGGGAACATACGGGAATTTTCGACAGCAAGCATCCCGCCCTTTCCGTTTTTTAGACTTTTATAGTGTCGAGCCACTCGGTCCTACAGGCAAAATATTGCGACGGTTGCATTCTTTACAAGTCCAAAGTCGCCAAAAATGCCTTTGTAGGTCCTGGAATCCACCACAGAACAACCAGAGAGACGATTTCACAGTTGAGTAACGGCACTGCCGAGATATCTTCGTGAAAATCGCTTCTCGCTGCTGGGTTCTTTCAGCAGAACGGTCTCTACCACACCAGTCAAGCTTAATGATGCTGTTCTAGGGGCTTCTGTGGTGAATAATGGCTATAAAACACTCTAAAATGAAAAATTGGCCTCTTCAAAGCAGTTACAACCACTGGCCCCGAAGAGATCCCAAGAAGAAAGACAGCACACGTGAAGACGTGAGCCCACGGGCATTCATGTCAGAACTGTCAAGATTTCCATGGAAACCCCTTATATGGAATCGAAATTTCCTATGGCGTGATTAGGTCCAGAAAATCGCTATAAACCTCAAAATAGCTCAGGAGCGAATGGGTTAAATATATACAATGTATATTTTAAATGTATAGGGATGGACTCCAGATAGCTCGAGCCGGGATAACTGACTTCCTTCACCTCCTACCAGAAAGCGGGCCGGAAAGTGACCATGAACTACTAGGTCCTACTGAATACTGAATTTTCACTTCAATTCTTTGCTTTTGCAGGAGCCTCTTCAAGCACTTAAGAAATAAAAAGACTTTGAAAATAGCGGTACAAGTTGGATTAAAATTCCACATCAGTTCTGGACATGATCATTAAAAACACGTCTGGGTTACATGTACCTACCTACATACAAAGGTTATAGGAACTCAACATGTATACGTTGTGTCAAAATATTAAATATCAGACTTCTTTCTATAAATTTAGATGTCTCATTAATTCACTGATCTATTTAATAATATTTAATATTTATAATTCACTGATCTATTATTTATTAGTATTTATTAGTTAGTTGTTGTTTTAGGACACATTGTAAGCGCAACATTTTGAGGTTAGAAATGCGCCAGAAGCACGTTATTATTATTATAATTATTAATTATTATTAATATTAATATTATTTATTATTATTATTATTATTATTATTATTATTATTATTATTTATTTATTATTATTATTTATTATTATTACTTTATTATATTGTAATATATGATTGATTTTATTATTAAAAATTATTATTATTAAAAATTTATAGGAAATTTATACTGCCGGGTGATGATAATAATTAGTCAGTACTGATTGGTTTGGTAGGGTATGGGATTGAGGTACCTTATATGGTAAATACTTACACCATAGAATACTGCCGGGTGATGATAATAATTAGTCAGTACTGATTGGCTTGGTAGGGTATGGGATAGAGGTACCTTATATGGCAAATACTTACGTCATAGAATACTGCAGGGCGATGATAATAATTAGTCAGTACTGATTGGCTTGGTAGTGTATGGGATAGAGGTACCTTATATGGTAAATACTTACGTCATAGAATACTGCCGGGTGATGATAATAATTAGTCAGTACTGATTGGCTTGGTAGGGTATGGGATTGAGGTACCTTATATGGTAAATACTTACGTCATAGAATACTGCAGGGCGATGATAATAATTAGTCAGTTCTGATTGGCTTGGTAGGGTATGGGATAGAGGTACCTTATATGGTAAATTCTGACACCATAGAATACTGCCGGGCGATGACAATAATTAGTCAGTACTGATTGGCTTGGTAGGGTATGGGATAGAAGTACCTTCTATGACGTCAGTATTTACCATATGAGGTACCTCAATCCCATACCCTACCAAGCCAATCAGTACTGACTAATTATTATCATCGCCCTGCAGTATTCTATGGTGTAAGTATTTACCATATAAGGTACCTCTATCCCATACACTACCAAGCCAATCAGTACTGACTAATTATTATCATCGCCCTGCAGTATTCTATGACGTAAGTATTTACCATATAAGGTACCTCTATCCCATACACTACCAAGCCAATCAGTACTGACTAATTATTATCATCGTCCTGCAGTATTCTATGACGTAAGTATTTGCCATATAAGGTACCTCTATCCCATACCCTACCAAGCCAATCAGTACTGACTAATTATTATCATCGCCCTGCAGTATTCTATGACGTAAGTATTTGCCATATAAGGTACCTCTATCCCATACACTACCAAGCCAATCAGAACTGACTAATTATTATCATCGCCCTGCAGTATTCTATGACGTAAGTATTTACCATATAAGGTACCTCTATCCCATACACTACCAAGCCAATCAGAACTGACTAATTATTATCATCGCCCGGCAGTATTCTATGGTGTCAGTATTTACCATATAAGGTACCTCTATCCCATACCCTACCAAGCCAATCAGTACTGACTAATTATTATCATCGCCCTGCAGTATTCTATGACGTAAGTATTTACCATATAAGGTACCTCTATCCCATACCCTACCAAGCCAATCAGTACTGACTAATTATTATCATCGCCCTGCAGTATTCTATGACGTAAGTATTTACCATATAAGGTACCTCTATCCCATACACTACCAAGCCAATCAGAACTGACTAATTATTATCATCGCCCTGCTGTATTCTATGACGTAAGTATTTACCATATAAGGTACCTCTATCCCATACCCTACCAAGCCAATCAGTACTGACTAATTATTATCATCGCCCTGCAGTATTCTATGACGTAAGTATTTACCATATAAGGTACCTCTATCCCATACCCTACCAAGCCAATCAGTACTGACTAATTATTATCATCGCCCTGCAGTATTCTATGACGTAAGTATTTACCATATAAGGTACCTCTATCCCATACACTACCAAGCCAATCAGAACTGACTAATTATTATCATCGCCCTGCTGTATTCTATGACGTAAGTATTTACCATATAAGGTACCTCTATCCCATACCCTACCAAGCCAATCAGAACTGACTAATTATTATCATCGCCCTGCTGTATTCTATGACGTAAGTATTTACCATATAAGGTACCTCTATCCCATACCCTACCAAGCCAATCAGTTCTGACTAATTATTATCATCGTCCTGCAGTATTCTATGACGTAAGTATTTGCCATATAAGGTACCTCTATCCCATACCCTACCAAGCCAATCAGAACTGACTAATTATTATCATCGCCCTGCAGTATTCTATGACGTAAGTATTTACAATATAAGGTACCTCAATCCCATACCCTACCAAGCCAATCAGTACTGACTAATTATTATCATCGTCCTGCAGTATTCTATGACGTAAGTATTTGCCATATAAGGTACCTCTATCCCATACCCTACCACAGCCAATCAGTACTGACTAATTATTATCATCGCCCTGCAGTATTCTATGACGTAAGTATTTGCCATATAAGGTACCTCTATCCCATACCCTACCAAGCCAATCAGTACTGACTAATTATTATCATCGCCCTGCAGTATTCTATGACGTAAGTATTTACCATATAAGGTACCTCTATCCCATACCCTACCAAGCCAATCAGTACTGACTAATTATTATCATCGCCCTGCAGTATTCTATGACGTAAGTATTTACCATATAAGGTACCTCTATCCCATACACTACCAAGCCAATCAGAACTGACTAATTATTATCATCGCCCTGCTGTATTCTATGACGTAAGTATTTACCATATAAGGTACCTCTATCCCATACCCTACCAAGCCAATCAGAACTGACTAATTATTATCATCGCCCTGCTGTATTCTATGACGTAAGTATTTACCATATAAGGTACCTCTATCCCATACCCTACCAAGCCAATCAGTTCTGACTAATTATTATCATCGTCCTGCAGTATTCTATGACGTAAGTATTTGCCATATAAGGTACCTCTATCCCATACCCTACCAAGCCAATCAGAACTGACTAATTATTATCATCGCCCTGCAGTATTCTATGACGTAAGTATTTACAATATAAGGTACCTCAATCCCATACCCTACCAAGCCAATCAGTACTGACTAATTATTATCATCGTCCTGCAGTATTCTATGACGTAAGTATTTGCCATATAAGGTACCTCTATCCCATACCCTACCAAGCCAATCAGTACTGACTAATTATTATCATCGCCCTGCAGTATTCTATGACGTAAGTATTTGCCATATAAGGTACCTCTATCCCATACCCTACCAAGCCAATCAGTACTGATTAATTATTATCATCGCCCTGCAGTATTCTATGACGTAAGTATTTGCCATATAAGGTACCTCTATCCCATACCGTGCCATGTAGAACAGCTAGCACTGACTAATTATTATCATCAGTCTCTTTCGTATTTCTCAAGTGTGCCACGTACTTGCTGTGTTGTATATCTTTCTGGCTATAAATGGCGAACAGAAGAACTCATTTAGGTGAGTGTGACTATGTGAAGTTTTCCGATTATTTTATTATATTATTTCAGTCTATTAACTCGGTAAAGCTATGTTGGTACACACCAAGCATGTAGGGCAGACCACACACACCGGGAACTTCGTGCCCTACTCTTAGTCGAACAGTGGTGTGGGTCAGTGCTTTGACGTTCCTCCGGTGCAATATTAATAATAATAGTTCATTATTTCTTAAAATATTTGAAACATTTCTCTCTTCGTTTTCGTTGCCAAATAATTGACGAGCACAGCTCTCCATAACGACTTTTGTTGTTGTCTGAGTCCCTATCTAATACAGGGCCTTCGCTGGATATGTTTGTAGTTTGTATCAAGTTAATCAAATATATATCTCTACAAAGCACTGACTGAGTTACGAGATTATTACATGTGAGTGATTTTCGGAATGTTGTGCTGACGTCAAATCTCGTAGTCAGAGTAGTCTGAATGTAGAAAGTGGATTTATTGATTTATTATTGTGAACTGGTTTTAGCGGCCGATGCGCTCCCGAGTCGTAACTAAATCAGAGATTTCAGCCGGATTCGACCGCCGAAAGACTATCGTTTGTCGGATCTATATGTTCCATATCTAGAAAATCGGCGTCCATTTTGGCATGGCAGGACTTGAAATCTTCATTTGTTTCAACAGAAAAGTCCTTTCAGGAGTCAGTCAATGGCCTACAGACAGAGATTGTGCGCTTGAGGCATGAAAAAAACTTGGCAAGAAAGAAGGTGTCGGAGACTGTCGGAGAAATGGTACACTACTGCAAGCGCCACGCCAAAGATGATTTCTTTCTTCAAGAAAATCACTCCAACAATCCATATCGCGAGGGCAAGCAGTGTATTGTCATGTAGGCAAATGTGATACAATAATAAACAACAATCCATATCGCGAGGGCAAGCAGTGTATTGTCATGTAGGCAAATGTGATACAATAATAAACAACAATCCATATCGCGAGGGCAAGCAGTGTATTGTCATGTAGGCAAATGTAATACAATAATAAACAACAATCCATATCGCGAGGGCAAGCAGTGTATTGTCATGTAGGCAAATGTGATACAAGAATAAACAACAATCCATATCGCGAGGGCAAGCAGTGTATTGTCATGTAGGCAAATGTAATACAATAATAAACAACAATCCATATCGCGAGGGCAAGCAGTGTATTGTCATGTAGGCAAATGTGATACAATAATAAACAACAATCCATATCGCGAGGGCAAGCAGTGTATTGTCATGTAGGCAAATGTAATACAATAATAAACAACAATCCATATCGCGAGGGCAAGCAGTGTATTGTCATGTAGGCAAATGTAATACAATAATAAACAACAATCCATATCGCGAGGGCAAGCAGTGTATTGTCATGTAGGCAAATGTAATACAAGAATAAACAACAATCCATATCGCGAGGGCAAGCAGTGTATTGTCATGTAGGCAAATGTAATACAAGAATAAACAACAATCCATATCGCGAGGGCAAGCAGTGTATTGTCATGTAGGCAAATGTGATACAAGAATAAACAACAATCCATATCGCGAGGGCAAGCAGTGTATTGTCATGTAGGCAAATGTGATACAATAATAAACAACAATCCATATCGCGAGGGCAAGCAGTGTATTGTCATGTAGGCAAATGTGATACAAGAATAAACAACAATCCATATCGCGAGGGCAAGCAGTGTATTGTCATGTAGGCAAATGTAATACAATAATAAACAACAATCCATATCGCGAGGGCAAGCAGTGTATTGTCATGTAGGCAAATGTGATACAATAATAAACAACAATCCATATCGCGAGGGCAAGCAGTGTATTGTCATGTAGGCAAATGTAATACAAGAATAAACAACAATCCATATCGCGAGGGCAAGCAGTGTATTTACTGGTTATTCCATGGTTTTCTATGGAATACGGGCGGATATTTCACGAAAAAATTATATTATTTGGTGTATACAACGAGCCTTTAGGCGAGTTGTATACCAAATAATATAATTTTTGAGTGAAATTTCCGCCCGTATTCCATAGAAAACCATGGAATAACCATATTATCCTATACATATTACATCTCAAAGGCTACGCTTTTTAACGAAACTGTTTTATTGAATTTTTTTTGAAAAAACATATGCTGACATATAAATTGAAACGTTGTATTGTATATTGTACGTGTAAGATATAGTTCATTAAAGTGCAATAGAAATACATCCCACTGTTAACTGTTGAATGTTTTACACTATAAATATGATCGATTAAACACGTGAACTTTTTAATCTGAGTACTGGTTTAATCTTGACTACTGTCGCTCGATTCGATAATACGCCGATACTTCTTTGGTTTGTATTGTGGGCTTATACTCTCCGTCTGATCATGATTGTAGCAGTTGCCACTTACAAAAGTAATGTTTACTTTACTACCTTTGACTACAGAACCAGAGGCAAAGATATTAGGAAAACTGTTTGTCAGACTATTACTAGTGTTGGCTGTGCTCAACTGGTTATGTTGAACAGGTGCGAAAGGTACTGTTGCTGTTGTACATGTAGATGATGAAGGCGATGTCTTTGATTTTGTTGATTTGGTAGTCTCCAAATCGCTCTTCCCAACACTTTTAGATATAAGAGAAGACATGTTTTCTTGATTCTTTTCACTCAATACATCATAGCTTAGAATTGATTCCAAGTTTTTGTGTCCTGTAATCTGTATGATATCAGTAGGTGGCACCTGTTCATCTCGAAGGGTTCTTATCAGTGTTTTTCGAGCACTGTGATTTGAAATATTTGGCGTTGTAAGTCCTGCATATTTTGCCATATCCTTCAGAATACTTTGTAGCTTATTTTGACCCATTCGACTGTTTTTGTACCATAGAACTGAGGACGGTTTGTGAATAATAGCAAGGTAAAATGGCGATTCGTCTTGTCGCATCTCCCTTGGCCTGTGCTCTTTGTACGATAAATAAACCCGAACAGGACACGTTTCGGTACCTGTTGCATAGGCTTTTGGTTTGATTTTTCTCTCGTTGTTGCTACTTTCTCCGTTTCTTGTTTTAGAAACTCTTTCAGTATACTCCAGGTACTGTTTACCGTCGCTCGTTTCTTTCAACTCGATGTCATTCCATTTTAAGTCGTAATGTTCTTGGAAACCTCTCAATCCAAAATACATTGCGTTGTTGTTCCATATCAAGTTCATTAGACTAACAGGGCTGCTCGTTGACATTTGCCCGCTTTCACAAAGCTTTTTCCTGTCAGCTTCAGTAAGTGAGTTTCTCGCATTGGGTTTTCTCCCAAGCCCGTCGCTTCGTAGTTGCTTTCTCTTGGCATTCAAAATATCCCTATGCCACTTAAATTCTTGTGAAGTTATGAGAGAGTACTGATAGTTTTTCTCTTTTAAAAACCTTTCAATGGAGTTTCTGTAGGAGGTAAGAGTGTCGGGCTCGTATTCGGCGCCATCTGGTTTTCGTATTTCCATTATGAAATGACTCAAAAGAAAGTCAAGTCGTTCTGTACTTAGCGTTTCTACTTTTCCAGTTTCGTTGTACGGTTCATTAGAAATAAATGCCATGAATTTCGTCGTGTCGACTGTTGTTTTCTTTTTTGTTCTTGCATTCTTTTGCGACTCAATAAAATCATCTAATGCTTCTTCTGAAAGCGAAGGAAGATTTGAAGAACTTGAAGCCATGTTTAACGCTTTGAATCGCTTTTTCGAAATGAAAAACAATTTTATGCAAATATTGGTCGATTTAGCAACACGACGCGAGCGCGTCCAGTGGAAGAAAAAAGCGGGAAACATTTATAACATTTTGATTGGCTAATACAAACTATGAAATACCGCTCTGTATTTCATAGATTTTTCTATGAAATACCGCTCTGTATTTCATAGAAATGGTGAGCTCTGATTGGCTGAGATGTAATATGTATAGGATAATGTCATGTAGGCAAATGTAATACAAGAATAAAGAGTGCGTCTTTGAAACAAATCAAATGTTCTCAATTCCAATTTAATAGTTGATTTGTTTAGCAATCGAACTGGAAAGTTGAAGTGTCATAAATTTACCAAAAAATCCTTATGAGCGCTAGCCCTCTGAAAGGAAAGGACAACTAAAGAGAAAAATTATAGATTGTTTTAGTCGAAGATTGTTTTTTTAGCTAGTTGTAGATTGGAATCGCAAAAATAGCTTCGTCTGCAGTCTAAATCTTTATTGTACTATATGAGTTGCTGTTGTGTTTGTTTGCGCGCCGTATCTTCTGTTCGGATTGATTTGACGACATTTACTTTTCCTGAACCTCATTATAGAGTACATGCAGTCAACGGTTAAACATGGCAATATAAATACGGTAGTTGGTACTATTTAGCGCAAAACGTTGCACGGTCGTAGTGTTTAAATACTCTACCAAGTAGTTTCGGCCGGTACCTCTATTTTTGTGTTTCTTCTTCCATTCTAGACTAACTGATCGATATACCATCTTGCAAGCAGTTATATATAGCTAATTGCATAATCGTTGTCGGATTGAAAATCATGAAAGCTATGACCAAAAGGAATTCTGGGAAATTAAAACTCTCAAATAACACCGTCAAATGATCGACCTTTTTATCCAGACTTGTAGGATCTTAGCCAGTTAAATAGCTCATATATCTTCGAAACTACGAGAACATTGAATATATCTGCATGTAATGCAGGTCATGAACTGATTTCCCATCCATCCTTGCGGTCTCAGCTTCTATGATTTATGATTTTCAACCCGACAACGATTATGCAATTAGCTAGAGACACAGCTAGAGACAAACGTTAAAGCTAAATTCAAAATTCGATGTTACTGGCCAGGGATATTTCAGTGAATATTTGAATGGCTTTATCGAGTTACTGGGCAATTGAATGGCTTTATTTGAGGTACCATGAACACTTGAATGGCTTTATCGAGGTATTGGGCAATTGAATGGCTTTGAGGTACCATGAACACTTGAATGGCTTTATCGAGGTATTAGGCAATTGAATGGCTTTATGGAGGTGCCAATCGGATAGTTTTCTCAGTGGTCCGGTTGAATGGTGTTATTAATAATCGTGCAAAGCGGGCTTATTTCACTGTAAAAGAATAGGGGGGAGGGGGGGGGGGGGGGGGGGGGGGGGGGTAATCTCCTCTTGTGCTTACGCTTATACTTTCGTCGTTATTGGCCATTACAAAAAAGAGTAGGGGACTGGGACCAAGTCCGTAAAACTAATTCAATAAGAAACTAGCAAAAATGGGCATCATTTTCTGACAGAGCAGATCGAACTTAGCTAATCTGGAAAGTTTGGTGAACTTTGGCTTAATATTGACGATGCTAGAGACCATCAAATATGTACATTTTCCCATACAAACTCTGTATTTTTTTACGTTGTCTACCCAAACCATACATTCACTGTAAAATTTCAACATTTCAAAAGTTTATAATTCCGACAGAATTCACTCAAATCACACCAAACTTTGCACATATGATAATTTCAACATGTTGTTTCATGTCATACACTTAATTTCGTAATTACATTAATTCTAATAAACTCGTTCCCAGTCCCCTGCTCTTTTTTGTAATGGGCAATTGGAAAACACTTCGTGTGCCGGCTGTATTGGCAGCGTTTGTGCTGCTTTACACACTTACACATTGAAGTACGTCGAGTTCACTTGTCAAGTTTATTTGTTCACGCGATTATCTGGAAAGCTGATCCAGTTTAATAATGACACTTTAATAAGTCTGTATATAAGACCAGTCTGTCTGTCCACAGGCAGCCCAAGCTGTGATATCGTGAATAATTGTAGAGAATGTATGTAGAATTACAAAATAACGTACAATGGCACTTACGTTGCCAATAAAGGACTGAAAATTCACCACAGTGTTGATAATTTACTGTTCTATTGCCCTGATGTGTTACTTTTGCGGTTTAGGCCGGTTTTTTTTTTTCTCCCTTGGACGCCTAATCTTGGCTACGGCGATCTTCGAGGCCTCGAAAAACCTACAAAAATTCGAAATGTTCGCAATTTTTTCACATAATCCCTTTCTCACATTCCCCTAGCACACATCCAATCGGTTCATCACTGACCTACTACTCGCTTTTAAAATCGTGAATTAAACGCAATTCGAGGTCAACCTTAATTGCTTGTGACGAGCCGTGGCACCAACAGTTTCACATTGTATCGTATTCGGTTTCAACGAACTTTCTTCGGAACACGTGCCGAACCAGCGATGATAAAGTCGGCTGATTCCGGAGATTCAACCAACTGTCAACCAACCAATCGGTGAACGGCAAACGCTGCAGCAGGGAAGACCCGCGGAGACGTTTATTTTTATCATCGCTGGTTCGTTCGGCACGTGTTCCGAAGAAAGTTCGTCGACTTTAAAAGCGAGTAGTAGGTCAGTGATGAACCGATTGGATGTGTGCTAGGGGAATGTGAGAAAGGGATTATGTGAAAAAATTACGAACATTTCGAATTTTTGCAGGTTTTTCGAGGCCTCGAAGATCGCCGTAGCCAAGATTAGGCGTCCAAGGGAGAAAAAAAAAAAAAAACGGCCTAAACCGCAAAAGTAACACAGGGCAATAGAACAGTAAATTATCAACACCGTGGTGAATTTTCAGTCCTTTATTGACCACGTAAGTGCCATTGTACGATATTTTGTAATTCTACATACATTCTCTACAATTATTCACAAGATCACAGCTTGGGCTGCCTGTGGTCTGTCCACTGGTTTAATAATAATCAAGCAGCCGCCATCTTGAGCACGGACAGGACGATCCATACTAAACTAGAGCATTCCGTTATTAAAATCAGCGGGACAGGTCTAGACCGGTTATTCCGGGTCTGGAGAGCACTTGTCTGGAAAGAGCCGGTCTGGAGAGCGCCGGTCTATAAATTCATAAATCATCGGTTCTGGGCGAAATGGTTCCCTGATTATCTGGTCCAGTAGTTTATATGTTTCGACAATTATGCATTTCTGCCGAAACGAAATTCTAGACAGTACTTTTCTTGGTCATCAGTTGTCTTTACGATCTTATCGTTGGGTGGTTTGGGGCCGCAGTGTCCGTGATATACGGTCTATGATCGTGAAGACAGACAAAGACTAAAGGCCCGGACACACGATGCAACTTTTCTTGCAACGTTGCAGAAGTAGGATCGAGTTCTACTTCTGCAACCGTTGCGCGCAACATTGCATCGTGTGACACCCCAAAAAACTCTTGTTGCGCGCAACTTTGCAAGAAACGTTGCATCGTGTGCGTCTGGGCTTTAAGGCCCTGTTTACACGAGGGATAACCCTATCGCTAGGACCTCCCTAACAATAGGGACAACTATACGCATATAATTTACATGATAAAATGCCAACATACATTGGATGTATTACTGGTTGAAACAAACATGGCGGACGTGTGTCCACAGGAATCCCCAAGCTCAGGTGATTACAACCCTAACAAAGAGTTCTCCTTGTTTCGTTTACATGACGAAAGATAACCCTAGGATCATCCTATCTGCGAGACAGGATGATTCTAGTGCTAGGATGATCGAAATAACTCTACACCGACCCATGTAAACAGAAAGCAATATAGAGAACATATAGGCGGTATTATTAGGTTGATTCGCCTGCTAGGAAAATCCTAGCGCTAGGGTTATCCCTCTCTCATGTAAACAGAAAGCAATAGATATATAGGCAGTAGGTTGATTTGCCTGCTAGGAAGATCCTAGCGCTAGGGTTATCGCTCTCAAGTAAACAGAAAGCAATAGATATATAGGCGGTAGGTTGATTTGCCTGCTAGGAAGATCCTAGCGCTAGGGTTATCCCTCTCTCATGTAAACAGAAAGCAAGAGATATATAGGCGGTAGGTTGATTTGCCTGCTAGGAAGATCCTAGCGCTAGGGTTATCCCTCTCTCATGTAAACAGAAAGCAATAGATATATAGGCAGTAGGTTGATTTGCCTGCTAGGAAGATCCTAGCGCTAGGATTATCCCTCTCTCATGTAAACAGAAAGCAATAGATATATAGGCGGTAGGTTGATTCGCATGCTATGAAGATCCTAGCGCTAGGATTATCCCTCTCTCATGTAAACAGAAAGCAATAGATATATAGGCAGTAGGTTGATTTGCCTGCTAGGAAGATCCTAGCGCTAGGATTATCCCTCTTCTCATGTAAACAGAAAGCAATAGATATATAGGCGTTAGGTTGATTCGCCTGCTAGGAAAATCCTAGCGCTAGGGTTATCCCTCTCTCATGTAAACAGAAAGCAATAGATATATAGGCGTTAGGTTGATTTGCCTGCTAGGAAGATCCTAGCGCTAGGGTTATCCCTCTCTCATGTAAACAGAAAGCAATAGATATATAGGCGGTAGGTTGATTCGCATGCTATGAAGATCCTAGCGCTAGGATTATCCCTCTCATGTAAACAGAAAGCAATAGATATATAGGCGGTAGGTTGATTCGCATGCTATGAAGATCCTAGCGCTAGGATTATCCCTCTCTCATGTAAACAGAAAGCAATAGATATATAGACGTTAGGTTGATTCGCCTGCTAGGAAAATCCTAGCGCTAGGGTTATCCCTCTCTCATGTAAACAGAAAGCAATAGATATATAGGCAGTAGGTTGATTTGCCTGCTAGGAAGATCCTAGCGCTAGGGTTATCGCTCTCAAGTAAACAGAAAGCAATAGATATATAGGCGGTAGGTTGATTTGCCTGCTAGGAAGATCCTAGCGCTAGGGTTATCCCTCTCTCATGTAAACAGAAAGCAATAGATATATAGGCGGTAGGTTGATTTGCCTGCTAGGAAGATCCTAGCGCTAGGGTTATCCCTCTCTCATGTAAACAGAAAGCAATAGATATATAGGCAGTAGGTTGATTTGCCTGCTAGGAAGATCCTACCGCTAGGATTATCCCTCTCTCATGTAAACAGAAAGCAATAGATATATAGGCGGTAGGTTGATTCGCATGCTATGAAGATCCTAGCGCTAGGATTATCCCTCTCTCATGTAAACAGAAAGCAATAGATATATAGGCAGTAGGTTGATTTGCCTGCTAGGAAGATCCTAGCGCTAGGATTATCCCTCTTCTCATGTAAACAGAAAGCAATAGATATATAGGCGTTAGGTTGATTCGCCTGCTAGGAAAATCCTAGCGCTAGGGTTATCCCTCTCTCATGTAAACAGAAAGCAATAGATATATAGGCGTTAGGTTGATTCGCCTGCTATGAAGATCCTAGCGCTAGGGTTATCCCTCTCTCATGTAAACAGAAAGCAATAGATATATAGGCGGTAGGTTGATTCGCATGCTATGAAGATCCTAGCGCTAGGATTATCCCTCTCTCGTGTAAACAGAAAGCAGTAGATATATAGGCAGTAGGTTGATTTGCCTGCTAGGAAGATCCTAGCGCTAGGGTTATCCCTCTCTCATGTAAACAGAAAGCAAGAGATATATATAGGCGGTAGGTTGATTTGCCTGCTAGGAAGATCCTAGCGCTAGGGTTATCCCTCTCTCATGTAAACAGAAAGCAATAGATATATAGGCGGTAGGTTGATTTGCCTGCTAGGAAGATCCTAGCGCTAGGGTTATCCCTCTCTCATGTAAACAGAAAGCAATAGGTATATAGGCGGTAGGTTGATTCGCCTGCTAGGAAGATCCTAGCGCTAGGGTTATCCCTCTCTCATGTAAACAGGCCCTTGAGGAATGAGGGTTTATCAGATAAGCTCGTTGAAATTAGTAAAAATGTGAAGTTTGGAAAAGATCGCTCCACAAATTACGAAGATATGAATTTTCAAAAATCGAAATTTTGTATGAAAACCTTTGTTGGAGGCAAGAGTTGCCTCCAAGCGTAATTTCCAAAGGTTTTCATATATATTTCGATTTTTGACAATTCATATCTTCGCAATTTGTGGAGCGATCTTTTCGAAATTTCACATTTTTACTAATTTTAACGAGCTCTTTCCAGCTATGATAATCATTTTTTGTCCGATGAGTTTTGAAATTACCTGATAAACCCTCATTGGCTTGTATTCTAAAGATATTCTAGCTCGCTAACTATTTCATAATGCTGCCGACGATACAAATTGGGTGTTTTGTTTTTACTCGTCGTCACTAAAACTGTCTTTACTTCTGATTGGATAAGAGTCATTTTGGGGGACCACGCCCCGCTTTCCTGCAGTGGGTTCTGAATCATCTCTTTGGCCATCTATCTTTGTATCTGTCTTTTCTTGAGTTGTTGTGCTGTCAACACTGGAATCAGGGTCTGTTGGGTGTTGCTCTTCTTTGTCGGATTTGAGTGCTTGTATTCGACGATCAATAGCTGTGTATAATTGCTGAATGTCTTTGGGTCCAGCCTAAAGTCAAAATATCAGTTATTCTAGGGAGATTGTAGTGCTGGTGATGATTATAATGTTGATGCTGATTAATATGATGAATGATGATGATCACTGATGATGGACTGATTCAGATTATTAGTATTTATGTTGATGATGATGATTAATATGATTGAAGGTGATCACTAACGATGATGTTGATGATTGGTGATTCATATGATGGTGATTGATGGCGATCACTGATGATGATCTGATTATTATTAGTAGTTATGTTGATGAATGATGGTGATTAATATGACTGATGATTAATACGACTGATGATTAATATGATGATGATTAATACATACTGTATGTATGACTGAAGTTTAATACGATGACTGACGTTTAATACGATGACTGATGATTAATATGACTGATGATTAATATGATGATGATTAATACATACTGTATGTATGACTGATGATTAATACGATGACTGATGATTAATATGATGACTGATGATTAATACGATGACCGATGATTAATATGATGACTGATGATTAATATGATGACCGATGATTAATGATGACTGATGATTAATATGATGACTGATGATTAATATGATGATGATTAATACATACTGTATGTATGACTGATGATTAATATGACTGATGATTAATATGATGACTGATGATTAATATGACTGATGATTAATATGATGACTGATGATTAATATGACTGATGATTAATATGACTGATGATTAATATGATGATGATGATTAATACATACTGTATGTATGATGATGATTAATACGATGACTGATGATTAATATGATGATGATGATTAATACATACTGTATGTATAACTGATGATTAATATGATGACCGATGATTAATATGACTGATGATTAATATGACTGATGATTAATGCGATGACTGATGATTAATATGACTGATGATTAATATGACTGATGATTAATATGATGATGATGATTAATACATACTGTATGTATGATGATGATTAATACGATGACTGATGATTAATATAATGATGATGATTAATACATACTGTATGTATAACTGATGATTAATATGATGACCGATGATTAATATGACTGATGATTAATGCGATGACTGATGATTAATATGACTGATGATTAATATGATGATGATGATTAATACTTACTGTATGTATGACTGATGATTAATATGATGACTGACGATTAATATGATGACTGATGATTAATATGATGATTAATACATACTGTATGTATGACTGATGATTAATACGATGACTGATGATTAATACAATGACCGATGATTAATATGATGACTGATGATTAATATGATGATTGGTGATTAATATGATGATGATTGATGATGACCACTGATGATGATCTGTTAATTGACTGATTATTGTTAGTATTACAATGATGATGTTGATGGTGATGAATGATGGTAATACGGATACGCACCATGATGAGATAAATTTTGACATCATTTTCAGCTTCCAAACCAGTAATTCGTAAGCTTTTGTCATTAGCTCGATCTAGTGTCATCTCTGGCCACAGCTTGGTGTTGAGTGTTACTCTTAAGTGTCCCTGAGTCCTCATGACTAAAGGAAACAATAAATGTAGTGATGGCAATACGATGTAATATCATGTTCCAAGACCATACCTAGTTACATTGTGGCTCTACCGAGGTTCAAGTGAGGTTCTATCGAGGTTCTAGTGAGGTTCAAGTGAGGTTTAAGTGAGGTTCTATCGAGGTTCTAGTGAGGTTCAAGTGAGGTTCTATCGAGGTTCTAGTGGTTCAAGTGAGGTTGTATCGAGGTTCAAGTGAGGTTCTATCAAGGTTCTAGTGAGGTTCTATCGAGGTTTTAGAGGTTCAAGTGAGGTTCTATCAAGGTTCTAGTGAGGTTCTATCGAGGTTCTAGAGGTTCAAGTGAGGTTGTATCGAGGTTCTAGAGGTTCTATCGAGGTTTTAGAGGTTCAAGTGAGGTTGTATCGAGGTTCTAGTGAGGTTCTACCGCGGTTCTAGAGGTTCTATCGAGGTTTTAGAGGTTCTAGTGAGGTTCTATCGAGGTTCTAGTGAGGTTCTATCGAGGTTCTAGAGGTTAAAGTGAGGTTCTAGTGAGGTTCTGCCGCGGTTCTAGTGAGGTTGTATCGAGGTTCAAGTGAGGTTCTATCAAGGTTCTAGTGAGGTTCTATCGAGGTTTTAGAGGTTCAAGTGAGGTTGTATCGAGGTTCAAGTGAGGTTCTATCAAGGTTCTAGTGAGGTTCTATCGAGGTTCTAGTGAGGTTTTAGAGGTTTTAGAGGTTCAAGTGAGGTTCTATCAAGGTTCTAGTGAGGTTCTATCGAGGTTCTAGAGGTTCAAGTGAGGTTGTATCGAGGTTCAAGTGAGGTTCTATCAAGGTTCTAGTGAGGTTCTATCAAGGTTCTAGTGAGGTTTAAGTGAGGTTTTTCCTTTTTATATATCTATTTGTAAATGTAATTATGTCTTAATTAAGTGTCCCCGATTAGTGTACCACTTGTGGTATGCTAGAAGTCATGACACGTTAATAAAGTTTATGTATGTATGTAGGTTCTAGAGGTTCAAGTAAGGTTGTATCGAGGTTCAAGTGAGGTTGTATCGAGGTTCAAGTGAGGTTCTATCAAGGTTCTAGTGAGGTTCTATCGAGGTTTTAGAGGTTCAAGTGAGGTTGTATCGAGGTTCAAGTGAGGTTCTATCAAGGTTCTAGTGAGGTTCTATCGAGGTTCTAGTGAGGTTCAAGTGAGGTTCTATCGAGGTTCTAGAGGTTCAAGTGAGGTTGTATCGAGGTTCAAGTGAGGTTCTATCAAGGTTCTAGTGAGGTTCTATCGAGGTTCTAGTGAGGTTCAAGTGAGGTTCTATCGAGGTTCTAGAGGTTAAAGTGAGGTTCTAGTGAGGTTCTACCGCGGTTCTAGAGGTTCTATCGAGGTTTTAGAGGTTCAAGTGAGGTTGTATCGAGGTTCTAGTGAGGTTCTACCGCGGTTCTAGAGGTTCTATCGAGGTTTTAGAGGTTCTAGTGAGGTTCTATCGAGGTTCTATCGAGGTTCTAGTGAGGTTCTATCGAGGTTCTAGAGGTTAAAGTGAGGTTCTATCGAGGTTCTAGTGAGGTTCTGCCGCGGTTCTAGTGAGGTTCTATCGAGGTTCTAGTGAGGTTCAAGTGAGGTTCTACTGAAGCTCTACTGAGGTTCTAGTGAGGTTCTACCGCGGTTCTAGTGAGGTTCTATCGAGGTTCTAGTGAGGTTCTATCGAGGTTCTAGAGGTTAAAGTGAGGTTCTATCGAGGTTCTAGCGAGGTTCTATCGAGGTTCAAGTGAGGTTCTATCAAGGTTCTATCGAGGTTCTATCAAGGTTCTATCGAGGTTCTGTCGAGGTTCAAGTGAGGTTCTATCGAGGTTCTAGCGAGGTTCAAGTGAGGTTCTATCGAGGTTCTAGTGAAGTTCTAGTGAGATTCAAGTGAGGTTCTATCGAGGTTCTAGTGAGGTTCAACTGAGTGAGGTTCTACCGAGGTTCTAGTGAGGTTCAAGTGAGCCAGAGGTTCAAGTGAGGTTCAATCGAGGTTCTAGTAAGGTTCTAGTGAGATTCAAGTGAGGTTCTATCGAGGTTCTACTGAGTGAGGTTCTACCGAGGTTCTAGTGAGGTTCAAGTGAGGTTCAAGTGAGCCAGAGATTCAAGTGAGGTTCTACCGAGGTTCTAGTGAGGTTCTACCGCGGTTCTAGCGAGGTTTTATCGAGGTTCTGTCGAGGTTCTAGTGAGGTTCAACTGAGTGAGGTTCTACCGAGGTTCTAGTGAGGTTCAAGTGAGCCAGAGGTTCAAGTTAGGTTCAAGTGAGGTTCTATCGAGGTTCTACTGAAGCTCTACTGTAACTCACCAAGTCGAGACTGAAATGTGCTATCAGAGCTTGATTTACACATGTCATTCAGCCTGAGAAAGCCACGCCCTTTCTCCCTCCAAGTATGATTATCCACATCAAATAGGAACAGCCTACAATTTATCTAGAATAGATAGAGTACAAACCATATGTCCGTGAAATAGTACTATTATTAAATAGTACTAAATAGTGTTATCTCCATTGTTTTCTATTGTTTCATCAGTGCTATTTAGTACTAATTAGTTAGTACTGTTTCACGGACACATGGTTTGCACTCTATCACACATCAGTAAGACAACATCAAAAGCAACAAATTGCGTTGTGTGATTGCGCGCTAGTCAATTGCGAGCAATGTTGCAGGGATGGACACTTGCTGCAATAATAAATGTTGGCGGATATATTGTGCGCAATGTTGCACCATACAGTGTATGTCTGTGTGTTTTTAGAACATATGTCAAATGTACAAGCATTAAATAAGACATTAGAAATAATTAATAATAAATTATTAAATATGACATTGCACAAGACCTACCTTTAAAACATTCCTCTCCTCTTCTTCACCAGTTACCACCTCTACCTGTTCTAGTTTGGATTTGGCAGGATTTGCAGCGTCTTCATAAACTTTTGCAGCTTCAGCAAGTGACAAATGCTGTTTGTCAAGGGAGGAGGTGGGGGACTTTGGTCCATCTTCGTTGGTACATGATTTGGCCACCTGCTCTAGTGTTTTGGGTTCTCCACCTTCTAATACAGCTACATGTATTAAAAATAGCTTATTCAGTGTCAGGCTCTAGTGTTTTGGGTTCTCCACTTTCTAATATAGCTACATGTATTAAAAATAGCTTATTCAGTGTCAGGCTCTAGTGTTTTGGGTTTCTCCACCTTCTTATACAGCTACGTGTATTAAAAATAGCTTATTCAGTGTCAGGCTCTAGTGTTTTGGGTTCTCCACTTTCTAATATAGCTACATGTATTAAAAATAGCTTATTCAGTGTCAGGCTCTAGTGTTTTGGGTTCTCCACTTTCTAATATAGCTACATGTATTAAAAATAGCTTATTCAGTGTCAGGCTCTAGTGTTTTGGGTTTCTCCACCTTCTTATACAGCTACGTGTATTAAAAATAGCTTATTCAGTGTCATTCTCTAGTGTTTTGGTTTCTCCACCTTCTGATACAAATACATGTATTAAAAATAGCTTATTCAGTGACATGCTCTAGTTATTATTCATTTCGGAGTTGATGTGTGGCTTCATTTTCAATACGACAAGATTGCATAGTGATGTTTCAAAGCTTGAAGAAAACAAGTTTTGCATACAGCAATTATGTTTCCCAGCTAACATTATGATGGGAACGTATGACAATATTTTACGGCAAGGAAATGCTTTGACGTGTCTGTTCAGTGACTGTGTGATGTTTTAGGATTTTGATTGAATTGTTGGATGACCGTGTCACGCCAGTGCCCTGTTTTTGTCAGTCATACGAAATATGCTCTATTAAAAATTGCCTGTGCAGTAATTTCTGGTTTATTTGGACCATGAGCATGTGCTGGAAGCAGCCATTTCTTGGCATTTGGGGTAAAAAGCTGGAACACACATGGAAATAGCTGTGTAAAGGTCCCAGGATCAACTGAAAGGAGGTAGATTATGAAATATCTTGAAAAACTTCAACAGGTGAAAATAATAATATTAAATCACAACATGTAGCCTAACTATTAACAGAAATAATCGCATTCATGACAACATGACAATTTCATATTGTTACATCACCTAAAGGAGGTTCTTTAGTATTTGCAGGTTCCAGGGCTTCATGTGTATCTGCGTCTGTAGTTGTTTTACTAGTATCATCATCTGCATGGGTGGCAAACTATAAACCAAAGTACAACTGTCTGAAATACCTTTCACATTAGGAAAACATATTATACACCTATTTTTCGGTCATTGGCATTCATTCTTCAATGCCATTTTGTGGCACCTTAAAGTGCATATGAAGCCAATTTGTTTTCGATTACATATATGAAGTGAATAGAGGGATCGCATGCACAATCGAATGAATGTGGCAGGGAAAGGAACTTTCGTTCCAATTGATATCCTCCCCTTGTATGGTAGGTCAGGCCACACACACCGGGAACACCGTGCCCTACTCTTAGTTGAACAGTGGTGTGAGTTCTTTTACGTCCCTCCAGTTCAATGTAATGGAGTGTGGAGAGACGGGACCGTCATTTTACGTGGCCATCCAAGCCACGCGAAGGTCTAACCATTTGTAGATGTAATTACAAAGGCAGCACCTTCTCCTCAATTATTTTAAGACCCTGAATAATGGCGGGTCTGGCCGGGACTCGAACCACAAACCTCCCACACAATAGACCGGTACTAAACCAACTGAGCCAGTATTTTGTGATTTGAGCTTCGCATTTGCGAGTTATCAAGGTTTGAAATCGTGATATGGTAATTCGGTGACGTCATTTTGGTTTTAATTTATTATAGAAAAGCACCCTTGTGCAAATTATTGACATTTTTTTATCTGGTATCATCATCTGCAAAACGTTTTCTACAACTTATATACTTGAACTTTTTTTTTCTATTTGAAATAAACAAGTTATGGCAAAAACCAATCTGACGTCACCGAATTACATTTTGTTGTAGCATATCACAATTTCAATCCTTACATTGTAATAACTCGCAAATTCGAAACTCAAATCACAAAATACTGAACCATCCCACTATTCAATTCATACATGTATGTAATCGATTTTCAAAAGCATGCTAGTAACTCAACATAGCTATCAACATAACCATAAACACAGGCGACATATGCAGACACACTGAGCAAATTTTGGATAAGGACCACACCCCTACGGATATTTCCCTTTTGGATCATGGGTTCAGTTCAATGTAATGGAAATTCCAATTCCCTCCATGGTGGGTTATGCATTTATAAGGAGAAAACTGTTTGGTTTTACCCAGTAAAGCTTCATGTAGCTGTTTAGATGGGTATTTTGCCAGTCAAATGGCTATCTGTACTGGTAACTACATCTTGTACCCATTTCCCAGGATACAGGGTTATCTGACGGCCGCTCATGCACTTGTCATTTTCAACTGCCTGACATGTCGGCATAACTATTACTTACTGTGACACGATCACTCATGTTGCAACCAAACACAAAACTGCCTGCTTTCTGGTTTTCTATTGACCTTCAACAAAATACATTCAACAGTAAGTGTTTATACAGTTGCATCATCAACCAATTGATGCACTTGAACTAAGTGAAGTGTGGCATGGTCCTGAGGTTGCTCCATTCATGTATTAATGTCACTTCTCACAGTATTTAACAACCACCCATTACACATCAAAAACAGTACGCATATTTGTGGCATCTATATTGACTTGCTTTTATAGCCAGACAGTTGCTTGCTCAATAGGTGCAAAGACCTAGCCAATGCTAAAGGCTGTACTAAAGTAAACCTAGACGGCACGTGCGCTATCAGAGAGACATGAATGCTTTATAGTTTATAAACGCAAATCACTGACCAATGCAAGGCAGTGATAGAAGTTGGGAAAACCCGAAAGCCAGACAAGAATAGTGGTAATGAAAGTGACCTTGATCGGCCTTGAACGTGTGCGCTTAGCCTGAAACCTGATAGACGTAACCGTGACCTGCTGGCTCGGGTACCATTAACTATATTTTACTATGCCCATGGAGGAGAGTAAAATAGACATTAATTTGATATAATCAACATTACTTTGATTCTGGAGTGATTCACACATGCTGTAACATTGTGTCTGGCCTATTTTTTCCATGCATAGACGAGGAGGGACATTTTCAATCACTATAAGTTATGCATTGGGTAAAACATAAGACAAGTGTATATCAAAAGAGTGCTGAATGAATCAGCTGCTGTGAGGATGCTATAGTATACATGTAAATGGTAGAATAGTATATAGTGACAGAAACCTGCCGTGATGTTTGCTGAACCAAATGAAAACTATCATACAAAACTAATTCAGATACCACTATTTTTCTGGACCCAATTCAGATAATTATTACATGATTGACTCGGTTTTCTTTGTTTTCCGTCGGGCTATACAAATGTATATCCCATATTTCCCAGCTCCAATTGTGATTTTAAGGGCAATACATGCGTATACAGATATTGCCCTCATTCCAGGGCAAAATACAAATATTGCCCTCATTCCGGGGCAATATACAGATATTGCCCTCGTTCTATGCTTTATCGGTTATATTTATGTCGGCAATAGACTTAGAAATATTAGACTTGGCGAATTTTGAAGAAAAATATATTTTGATAAGTCAAATCAAGAAGTATATTGCCCTCGTTCCAGGGCAATATACAGATATTGCCCTCATTCCAGGGCAATATACAGATATTGCCCTCATTCAAGAACTCCTTAGATAGGTAGATAGGCAGGTCCACATCAGGACTTAAGTCTTGCGTCATTGTAAACAAATCTGCAGAACAAATAAACTATGTATGTATGTATGTATGTAAGAAATCAGGGGTGAGGAGCAATTTCACGATGAAACTGAATCTGCAAACACGGAGTCAGATTTCCAAAATGGCGGATTTAGCTGAGTGAGAGTTGTTGTCTCTGGTCGTTCTGTGGTGGATTCGAGGACGACTTGTAAAGAATGCAACCGGTGCATTATTTAGCCTGTAGGTCCGGGTGATAAAAGACTTTATAAAATATCTCTAAAGCATGGAGGTACTGACAAAAAGTTTCATGATATCCCAGAATGCAGTTCGGTCGTGCATTCGAAAACAACAGGGATCCTGAAATAGTCGAATTGAAATGGCTGTTGATCGACGGGTTAAGAGACAGGGAAAAATCCCCGAATATATCAAGAAGAGAGATGGAAGTTTGCTGAGCAAGTGGCGTTTTGTTTCACAATGATGTAATTTGGAAGAAAATCAAAGTCAAATGTCGCACATTGTCATGACGTCAAAAACGCGCATTTCTGATTGCTATGAAAAACAAACTGCAAAACAAGCTCTTTTTCTAGTGTGTAATCGATCTAATAATGACCAAATCGTGTTTATATAGGAATCAATAAGCCAGTAGGTGTATTTTTGAAGCAATTGCATTATATTTTAAAAATCATCAGAAAAGTCACTTAGGCCGTTTTCATCGTCAGCCCTTCGAACATCGGCAATAAGCCCATATATCCCTCAGGACTACGGCCCTCGGGATGTATATGGCTTATTGCCTCCATTCTCGGTAATTAACTCTTACTTATTCTTATGTTCAATACATGTACATTTTGTACATGTTGATGAATGTTCCTGAAGATGCAAAACAAGCTATGCTAAATCTACACTAGTAGTAATCTTTAATCATTCAAATGTGATTGTTCTTACTGGTCGTTTTTCCCCATAAACATCTGGAAGTAGTTTTTATTTTGTCCAGTACTTAGAGGCTCTGGTGCAGATGCTCCTGTTCTGGTCTCTGTGCTGGTGGACTCGCTGGTGGACAAACCAAAGGTCTGTACAACAAAATTACAGCATTAGTAAGACTAGGAATTTTCCTTGTATCACAACTGGATAACTTATTCATCTGCACTGACACTGTTCATGTATAAATCAGCAACCATGTATTGGTCTTCTGTTGATTACAGCACTTTTCATAATTATGCGACCTCAACAACTTCGGCGCCTGTCAAAAACAAGCATTTAGACTGCCGTCAATCAAACTTACGACGATAACCGAATGCGTCCGAGAACTAGCCGAGTACGTCTTCTCGACAAAATGGCTGCCTGCGAGGATACAGAAGACTATACGGATATTCTCATTCCTTTACCCGACCTAGACGATACGCAGATAGTGGATCAGACCGAAGATCAGGTATGAATAGTAACTGTTATTAGCTCCTAAAACACATTTGAATAAAGTTTGGAAGGTTGAATTAGCTCACGGTCGTGCCTCGTGGTATAAACCATGAATACTCTCATTTTCTTTCTACACAGCGAGAAGTTGCTTTGTTCCTTGACATAAAGGATGGCAAACTTTCTGGTGCAGAAACTACCCCATTTTACTTCATAAATTGAAATTATGGCACCGAACCGATCAACAAGTCATGCGTTTGTACTACAAACGATCCAAAGGGAAAACCATAGTTTGTTTGAATGGCGATTACTCTCACACCATTATTACAACAGAAATATAAAGTACAGTTCGGAACTTCGGATCGCATTCGGTTATCGTCGTAAGTTTGATTGACGGCAGTCTAAACGCATGTTTTCGACAGGCGCCGAAGTTGTCGAGGTCGCGTAATTATGAAAAGCGCTGTAAATCCCATTGGGGATAGCACAAAATATGTAGTATCCTAAAGTAAATAATAATAAAAAAATATATAAAAACTAAGATATGTGTGTTTATTACTATTAGTTACTCCTAAAAGCATTGGCCATTGGTTAGCCATTAAACGGGCAAATGAATTGGTGGTAATGTTTTTTCAGACAATTTAATGGTTTGCTAAATTGTGCTAACGGTTTGGCTTGAAGACCTACAGTGTATGTAACGGTTTGCTAAATTATGCTAACGGTTTGGCTTGAAGACCTACAGTGTATGTAACGGTTTGCTAAATTATGCTAACGGTTTGGCTTGAAGACCTACAGTGTATGTAACGGTTTGCTAAATTGTGCTAACGGTTTGGCTTGAAGACCTAGTGTATGTAACGGTTTGCTAAATTGTGCTAACGATTTGGCTTGAAAACCTACAGTGTATGTAACAATGGTTTGGTTTTGAAGACCTACAGTGTACAGTGTACAAATGTATGTAATGATTTGCTGCTTTGTCCTCAACTTTATCAGGCAAATGAATTTATTTGCAGGCTTGAATACTACTGGATGTTATTATTATTATATTATCATTATTAGTTCTCTCACCTTTGGAAGCGATGCTGCTGAGTTGCTAGTCTCTCCTTAAAAGATAGAAAACTCTCGCATTTATTATACAAGCAACAGGAATACAGGACATGAATCCATGACCATCTGATAGTTTTAAGTAAAACTGGATAAAAGTTCATCTGAAAAAGTGCATTATGTAACCGAAATACGATGCAAAGTTTGGTGAGGTACTTATAGTTCAATCTTACATGTACATGTACTTCAAGATCATCATCATAGTTATGAATAATTTACAAGAGGCTTAAAGAGTACAGTTATTAGAAAACTAGACATTGCTATGGGCAATGTACACTCGTGCCCTGTTGGGAATTAGCTACTGACATGAAATATCGAAGCGTTGGATGACGTTGGATATAATATAATGCTTCAAGAATTGGAGAATGTTCAGTGTCCATATAATATGTTATCTACTTATCGTTGGTTGACACAGTTGCAGCCTCGAGGAGGACTATCTTGTCGATGGGTCGCACTAGAATGGTTGTTCTAGTCTTCAGCTTGACAGAGCGCACAAGACCGTCCCTGCGATTATTGTAAACCTCCAGGATGCGTCCTAGCGGCCATGAGCAGCGTGGGGAGTTTTCGTCTAGTACTAACACGATGTCGTTGACTTGGAAGTTTCTGTACTCCTTGTTCCATTTCTGCCGTTCCTGAAGTGACGGGAGATATTCGCGGATCCATCGTTTCCAGAAGACGTCGGCCAGGTACTGTACTTGTCGCCATCGCCGTCGAGTGTAGTTATCGTGCTTGCTGAATGTCCCGGGTGGGGTTGTAGGTCCTGTGTGTAGCAGCAGTAGATGGTTGGGTGTCAGAGGCTCCATATCTCGAGGATCGTCTGATAGTTTTGTGAGCGGTCGACTGTTTATGATTGATTCGGCCTCGCACATCAGAGTGTTGAGACCTTCGTCGTCCAACGTTTGCTCCCTGACGACTGCCTTCATGACTTTCCTTACTGTACGGATACAGCGCTCCCATACTCCGCCGTGGTGGGAGCCGGCTGGTGGGTTGAATGTCCACTTGATGTTGCGCTGCAGGAGGTAGTCGTGGATCTGCGCTTGATTCCAATCCCTTATTGCTTCTCTGAGCTCTCTTTCGCCCTTAACGAAGTTGCCTCCGTTGTCTGAGCGCATTTCGATTGGCAGTCCTCTCCTGGCGGTGAACCGTCGCATGGCGTTGATGAAGGATTCTGTATCCAAGGTGCTTGCGACTTCTATGTGAACGGCGCGTAATGTTAAGCATGTAAACAAAACGCCGTACCTCTTAACGTGGGTCCGTCCGCGTCGTACTTCGAACGGCCCGAAACAGTCCACTCCTACGTAAGTGAATGGCGGTTTCGAAGAAGGTGTTATGCGATCTGCAGGCAGGCTAGCCATTTTCTGACGTGCTGCAGGTGCCTGCCATCTTCTGCAACTGAAGCATGTGTTTAGAGTGCTCCTTACTGTAGAACGTGCGTTGATTACCCAGAACCTCTCTCTCATCAGCGAGAGAGTATGCTCTAGGCCCGAGTGGCCAGACAGGTGGTGATAATACCTGGTGATCAGCTCTACGATGTGATGCTTCTTCGGCAGCACAATGGGGTGTCTCGTCTCGTCGTCGATTGGTGCTCGATGGAGACGACCTCCTACCCGTATGAGGCCGTCCATCAATATCGGGTCGAGCTTGTAGATGTTGCTACCTTTCTGAACAGCAATTTTCTTGCGCAAATCGCAGAGGGGATTGACTGGTTTCAGAATTAGAAGCTCTTCGCTAAAGCAACGTTTCTGTACATGTCTTAGAAGTGCTGACTCTGCATTCTGTAGCTCGACTACTTCTATTGGGTGGATTTCGCTAACTGCCTGGAACTTGACGTGGTCGTTTGCCTTACGCCTAGCTGTGGCTTGCTGGAGTTTAGACTTATAGCGCAATATCCATGCAGCTATTCTCTTTAGGCGGTTCCATAACGAGAAACGCTCGATTATTTCTGTCACTGGATCTGGTTTTGCTTCGGTGGCGCAGACAGTTATTTCTCTCTTTACCTCTGGGTCGTTGTCTGCAATCAGACCAAAGTCGGCTGGCTGTTGCGGCCATGCGTCCTCTGTCTGGTGAAGGAATTCTGGACCATTTGTCCAACGTAGGTTTTGTAAAAGAACGTCGACTGTCATACCTCTAGATGCTTCGTCGGCGGGGTTAGATGCTGTGTCGACGTAACGCCACTGCGTTTCTTCTGACTGGCTGAGTATTTTCGTAACGCGGTTAGCTACGAACACTTGAAATCGCTTCTCCTGGTTCCTTATGTAGCGCAGGACGCACGTGCTGTCTGTCCAGAACGTCGACTTGTCAATAGGATAAGCGATTTCCTTTCTAATCATCCTGTCGAGCCTGGTTGCCAGGACTGCGGCCGTTAACTCCAACCTGGGAATAGTCACGTGCTTCAAGGGTGTCAATCGTGACTTAGCCATTACCAGTGCGCAGTGTACTTGTCCGGTTTCGGTCACCAGGCGAAGATAGGACGCTGCTCCGTAACCGAGCTCTGAGGCGTCGGAGAAGTGATGGAGCTCACAGGATTTGATGGCTGTTAGGTATTGTGGTTTAAAGCATCGTTTGATTGCGAACTGCTCGAGCTTCGGGAGGTCCTTCAGCCAAGTTTCCCAATCGCGCAACTCTTTCTCGGGGATTATGTCATCCCATTTTAACTTCTTGCGGCACAACTCTTGCAGGATCATTTTGGCAGTTAGAACGACTGGGCTAACGAAGCCTAACGGGTCGTAAACAGAACTAACGATAGATAGAATGCCTCTTCGCGTAGAGGGCTTATTTTTGTTAGTGATCTTGAAGTTGAACGTATCAGCTTGTACGTTCCATTGGACGCCGAGTGCTCTCTCTGTGAGATTTTCGTCGAAGTCGAGATTTTTTACTGTCGCTGCTCTTTCTGATTCCGGTACGGATTGCAGTACAGCCTTGTTGTTCGAGAGCCACTTGGTTAAACGGAAACCACCTCGGGCGAGCAGTTGTCGGAGTTGTGAAGTAAGGCGTATTGCCTTTGCGGTCGTTGCTACTGATTTTAGACAGTCGTCTACGTAGAAGTTGGACAAGACGGTATTTACTGTGGTCGGATCGAAGTCCTTTTCGTTATCCGTGGCTGTTTTTCTGAGTGAGTAGGTACCGGTTCGGTTACCGGGTTACCTGTGGTCTGTCGCTCGAGTGGAGTGGAACTAAAATTGACGTTAGGTAGGTGAGCGAACTCTGCTGTTTCCTCAGCCTCGGCCTGTTCATATACTCTTTTCTCGGCTTCTGCCGCTGAAAATTCCGTTTGGAGCTCGAGCTCAGCTCTCTTCTGATGGATTTCGAGTTCCTCGGTTTGTAGTGCATGCAAGCTTTTGAGAGACGCCGCCTTTGCTTCTAGCGCTGCCTTTTTTGCCATTGCTCTAGCCTTCGCACTTACGGTGCTTCTAGTGCTGCTGCGTGAGGAGAGAACTGAATGATGAGTTCCTAAATTGCTCGCTGAGTCGCCTGGCAAAATGTGTGTACTTAGACTTGTCAACGGCCTCGAGTATTCTAGTTCCGTGACCCAACCTTGGACTTGTTTTTCTACGTCCGCGATTGCTTCTAGGGCAAGGCTATAGTAACTGTTTGATAATTCTATTTCCTCTGCGCTAGTTAGTTGATTATGAAATGTCTCGTGTGCCATTTGAAATGACTTGAACGATTCTCTTGCGGCTAGCGTGGCCTCCTTTACAGGGTCAATGTTTTCGTAACTTCCGGTAGCCATTAACTCGTTTAATTTGTTTACTTTTTTCGTAAAGTTGCCTTTGGCGTGCGAGCGCGCCTTCTTTAAGTTGTCCATATCCATTCCGGAAGCCATTTACGACTTCGTAAGATACGATGGAAGGGGTGGCGATCTCAAATTTGAAGGTCTTCTCGTCTTTAACACTCAACTTAACACTCCGACGAGTAAAAAGTGCAAGATTTTGGTCGTAAAACTCCACATGAATCGCCGAAGCCTTCCTCGCTTTGTCTAAAATACAAAATGGTGTCTCGATAGCATGTGACCGGATATTGCACAACTTTGCAGATTTCTGACACCTAAAAAAATATATTAAAATACGGGCTGCATTTTAATAACTCGTGCCGGCCAAAGGCCTGGACACAAGTAATTATTAACTGAATTTCGGTTACACAATGCACGATTAACTTTTATCCTGTAATACAGGACATGGTTGTACTGATTGACAAAAACTGCGGCTTTGTTTATTTGAAGATGCTCTGCACACAAGATCGGTAATGTCATCAGAGAAACCAGTTGATTGTCAATCTGTCTAAAACAGCATCTTCAAAGTTTGTTTATTATCCAGTGGAGCCGTTCCAATTGTGGGATCTTCAGCTTCGCTTATTAGTTATTCAAGCGTTATATCATGGTGTCACAGTGCATACATTGCTACATGCATTTCTAGTGTCCAAAACATTAACTTTACTTATACATTGTGTTAGAACTTCCAGTATTGAAATATAAAAGTTGTCTTCCTGAATATTCAACATTTTAATCAAACTTAATTAATTAGCAGACTTTTTCCTTAGAGCTGCAACCCTGATAATATTAATCACTGATAATAATAACTAATTATAACTGATTGTCATTTTAGTATGAGTGGGAAGTAGTTACGGAACAGTTTGTGCCATGTGGTGATGGTGCTGTATCCAAGCCTTCTGATTGGTTGAACAATGATTTTGCTACCCTGCTAGCAGAGTTTCCTCTTTGGTCAATGGTTTTGTATTTATCTTTTGCTGTATAGGCTTTTGCTTTCTTGATCGTCCGAGAGAAAACTCTGCCAGGATTCGCCACATTTCTCGTTGAGCATGCGCAACGGTTTCTTCCAAATTCTTGGATGATAGAAACTGGTTTAAACCGGTTTACAGGCGCACACATAAAATAAACATGTTTCATCTGGTTATAAATGAGCCCACGGTATGCGCACGCAGAGTCTAATGAATTGCCGCTGGTTAGAATATTGAGCCTTCGTTACCAAACAAATATGGCGTACGTCCACTGATTCGAGAGAGGAATTTACTCGGAAGATCACTTCTAGGCCACCGCAGGAGCCCATAAGTAGGAGCGTCCATGCTCCATATTGGGTCTGTGTCACAGCGTTTTCACAAGTGTGGTTATTTTTAGAACAGTTTTTCCGCGAAAGAAGGTAATTTGACCAATCAGAGAACGTTTCCGGTATGACGGTTGCATTTCCGGTTTCACGACAAAAATAAAATGGCGGACAGACCCGAATAGATGTAAAAATAAAAGTCAGGATTATCCAGTTTTCTTTGTGTCTGATTCCTAATTTTATCATACCAACAACTTCCCGGGATTCCATAGGCCGCTACTTTGAACCTTGACCTAAAATTCTAGACTACGTTTCCCGAAGTGAACTTACAGGATTAGAAAATCAAAATTAAAGTCAAGTAAGGTCCACTGAAAGCGATAGTTCTTCGCGAGCACTGGTTCACAGCACGCCGGCTACTTCAATCAGTCAAAAACCTCTTACGTACTGCGATTCTCAGTATTATGCGAACTCAGACATTTACAGTTGGCTTGTTTGGTTTTTCGCTTCTGTCAATCAACGTGATGAAAAAATCAGAAAACTTAAACATAAAAGCCAGAAGACACACCAAATGGAAACCAAATCAGTATGATTTTGAGCTAAAATATGGATCATTTGATCGAAGAATGCCGTATTTAGTTTTGAATTTGTTTGAGTTTTGACTTTGATTAGAATTGACAAGTTTCAGCCGACTGTTTGAATGTCTGAGTTCGCATAATACTGAGTACCGCAGTAACTGGAATAGATTTAAAAACAAAGTAATTTTGAGTCAGTTTCGCTCAACTTTATATTGACAGCGAAGCGTGTGTAAATAATAAGCTTACTTGACTCAGTGAATCCATTAAATTAAACATCAAAACTTGAATGAAGCGTGTTTTTATTAATATATTTCAAATCAGACTCACAAAAAATATTCACAATCCATTTTTAAGTCATTTTAGCTTAGGTAACAGAAAAGACACAACAAACACGCTTACTTTCTGTAATTTGTACTCTTGTCGCTCATCATGCAGTTTCAGCGAATTTGTTTTTGAATAGCCTTGTCTTCAACCTCCACAACGATAATCACAAGATACCACTAAACCACATCCAAGAATAAATTGAATAGCTTAGACGAAACTGGAGAGATATGTCTGAAAGTCTTCGGTGCATCCACGCTACAACAGCTTCTCAGTCGGTCCTTTCGTGTTCGAGTTCTTCGAACCACTTGCTTTGGATGTCTTTAGAAGCACAATCGTCACCACTATATATCACTTTCAAGTGATTTTGATGTACCGGCCGAATGACTCATTACTGCTCTCACTATCACTAGACGATTCGTAGTTTAGCTCACTTGAAGAATCTCTTTGTCGCTATCAGATGCCATCTTTATTTTACCTGCCATCTCATCAAAATTCATAAAAAAACGTCATACCGGAGACGTTCTCTGATTGGTCAAAATTTGCGGGAAAACTGTTCTAAAAATAACCACACTTGTGAAAACGCTGTGACACTATCCAATACCGTATGGACGCTCCTACTTATGGGCTCCTGGCCACCGCCAATTACATTGAAGTTGATAGAGATGGGATCTTGATTCATTTGTGAGATTTGAGCCGCCAACTCTATGGCGTCTTTACACGACAATATAATCCCGCGTCGACTCTCCCCGAAAAAACAAATGTTTGTTTGCTGTATGTGTGAAAAACCCCAACCACCCCCGGAGCGTAAATATTGGTATGCGCGAGAAACATGAGCGGACCCCGAAAAAGGTGTTCAGTTTTGGCAGGCAAACCCTCCTCTTCTTACACTGGGGGCCAAGTCCCTCTCGGCCTTCGGCCTCGCACAGGGATCCCAGAAAAACAAAAAACAAAGGGATCCCAGAAGAGGGGTTGCATGCGGAGGAGGCTAACCGTTGCGCATGCTCAACGAGAAATGTGGCGAATCCTGGCAGAGTTTTCTCACGGACGATCAACAAACAGAAGCAAAAGACTATACAACAAAAGATAAATACAAAACCATTGACCAAAGAGAAAACTCTGCTAGCAGGGTATGATTTTGCGTGCTGTGATTGGTTGAATAGATCCATATGTATCTTCAATTCCGTACCGTGACTGTAACTCTGTACCGTACAACGTAGGTTACCCACTCACATGAAAACAACTCTATCATCATTGATCCTGCACTGTACATGTAAGATTCACTTCAACACACACACAGTTCCTCGTTAAATAAAGTGTTATTGTTCTCACCTTGGCTGTATCTGGCTGATCCTGTTAAATTCTTTGCTACTTCATTCAACATAGAGGGCTTAAGTTTAAACTGTTTAGGTTCATCTTCATCTTCTGAAGTCCCTTCAACAAGAAAATCATCCATGTACTTGTAAAGTCAATCTACTGAAAACTGTTAATAATAATGATATATGGTAATAATAATAATAATGGGAATGCAGTTAAGCAACACTGGAAAGTGCTTTACATATCAGTTTCTCCCAAAATAAATTCACACTGTTTATTGAAGAGATCTATGTAGGGATCTATGTAGGGATCTATGTAGGGATCTATGTAGGGATCTATGTAGTGATCTATGTAGGGATCTATGTAGGGATCTATGTAGGGATCTATGTAGGGATCTATGTAGGGATCTATGTAGGGATCTATGTAGGGATCTATGTAGGGATCTATATCTATGTAGGGATCTATGTAGGGATCTATGTAGGGATCTATGTAGGGATCTATGTAGGGATCTATGTAGGGATCTATGTAGGGATCTATGTAGGGATCTATGTAGGGATCAAAGGCATGATAATTAACTGCAATGGACTAAAAAGCATTAATCATTCTACCTCTTGTGGTAATAGAAATCTGAATTTTCCTTTAACTTACTAATTACTTATTATGTAACTTACATATAAAGACTTTGGCAACTTTCTTGACTGGTGAGAGAGGCCCATCTACAATAAATAATTAAAGATACTGTATTTGCCAGTGTGCAAAATCACAAAAAAATAATTTTCGATAAATATGAGTACATGTAAATGCAACTAAGATGTACATACATACATAAACTTTATTAACGTGTCATGACTTCTAGCATACCACAAGTGGTATGTCACTAGCTGTATGTCGCAGACATTTCATGTACACAGTACTACATGTACTAGCTGTATGTCACAGACATTTCATGTACACAGTACTACATGTACTAGCTGTATGTCACAGACATTTCATGTACACAGTACTACATGTACTAGCTGTATGTCACCGTACACAGTACTACATGTACTAGCTGTATGTCACCGTACACAACTACATGTACTAGCTGTATGTCACAGACATTTCATGTACACAGTACTACATGTACTAGCTGTATGTCACCATACACAACTACATGTACTACATGTACTAGCTGTATGTCACCGTACACAATACTACATGTACTAGCTGTATGTCACCGTACACAGTACTACATGTACTAGCTGTATGTCACCATACACAGTACTACATGTACTAGCTGTATGTCACCGTACACAGTACTACATGTACTAGCTGTATGTCACCACAGTACTACATGTACTAGCTGTATGTCACCGTACACAGTACTACATGTACTAGCTGTATGTCACCGTACACAGTACTACATGTACTAGCTGTATGTCACCGTACACAGTACTACATGTACTAGCTGTATGTCACCGTACACAGTACTACATGTACTAGCTGTATGTCACCGTACACAGTACTACATGTACTAGCTGTATGTCACCGTACACAGTACTACATGTACTAGCTGTATGTCACCATACACAGTACTACATGTACTAGCTGTATGTCACCGTACACAGTACTACATGTACTAGCTGTATGTCACCGTACACAGTACTACATGTACTAGCTGTATGTCACCGTACACAGTACTACATGTACTAGCTGTATGTCACCGTACACAGTACTACATGTACTAGCTGTATGTCACCGTACACAGTACTACATGTACTAGCTGTATGTCACCGTACACAGTACTACATGTACTAGCTGTATGTCACCATACACAGTACTACATGTACTAGCTGTATGTCACCATACACAGTACTACATGTACTAGCTGTATGTCACCGTACACAGTACTACATGTACTAGCTGTATGTCACCGTACACAATACTACATGTACTAGCTGTATGTCACCGTACACAGTACTACATGTACTAGCTGTATGTCACCATACACAGTACTACATGTACTAGCTGTATGTCACCGTACACAGTACTACATGTACTAGCTGTATGTCACCGTACACAGTACTACATGTACTAGCTGTATGTCACCGTACACAGTACTACATGTACTAGCTGTATGTCACCGTACACAGTACTACATGTACTAGCTGTATGTCACCGTACACAGTACTACATGTACTAGCTGTATGTCACCGTACACAGTACTACATGTACTAGCTGTATGTCACCGTACACAGTACTACATGTACTAGCTGTATGTCACCGTACACAGTACTACATGTACTAGCTGTATGTCACCGTACACAGTACTACATGTACTAGCTGTATGTCACCGTACACAGTACTACATGTACTAGCTGTATGTCACCGTACACAGTACTACATGTACTAGCTGTATGTCACCGTACACAGTACTACATGTACTAGCTGTATGTCACCGTACACAGTACTACATGTACTAGCTGTATGTCACCGTACACAGTACTACATGTACTAGCTGTATGTCACCGTACACAGTACTACATGTACTAGCTGTATGTCACCGTACACAGTACTACATGTACTAGCTGTATGTCACCGTACACAGTACTACATGTACTAGCTGTATGTCACCATGCACAGTACTACATGTACTAGCTGTATGTCACCGTACACAGTACTACATGTACTAGCTGTATGTCACCGTACACAGTACTACATGTACTAGCTGTATGTCACCGTACACAGTACTACATGTACTAGCTGTATGTCACCATACACAGTACTACATGTACTAGCTGTATGTCACCGTACACAGTACTACATGTACTAGCTGTATGTCACCGTACACAGTACTACATGTACTAGCTGTATGTCACCGTACACAGTACTACATGTACTAGCTGTATGTCACCGTACACAGTACTACATGTACTAGCTGTATGTCACCGTACACAGTACTACATGTACTAGCTGTATGTCACCATACACAGTACTACATGTACTACATGTACTAGCTGTATGTCACCGTACACAGTACTACATGTACTAGCTGTATGTCACCGTACACAGTACTACATGTACTAGCTGTATGTCACCGTACACAATACTACATGTACTAGCTGTATGTCACCGTACACAATACTACATGTACTAGCTGTATGTCACCGTACACAGTACTACATGTACTAGCTGTATGTCACCATACACAGTACTACATGTACTAGCTGTATGTCACCATACACAACTACATGTACTACATGTACTAGCTGTATGTCACCGTACACAGTACTACATGTACTAGCTGTATGTCACCGTACACAGTACTACATGTACTAGCTGTATGTCACCGTACACAGTACTACATGTACTAGCTGTATGTCACCGTACACAGTACTACATGTACTAGCTGTATGTCACCATACACAGTACTACATGTACTAGCTGTATGTCACCGTACACAATACTACATGTACTAGCTGTATGTCACCGTACACAGTACTACATGTACTAGCTGTATGTCACCGTACACAGTACTACATGTACTAGCTGTATGTCACCGTCAATCTTGACATCAAAAATGCTGAATATGTCATTGTTCGTGTTTTACCTGATTCAGAAGTATCTTCCTTGCCGTTATCATCTTCCACAGGTCTCTACAATCCATTAGTAAGTTCAAGGAAGTTACATAAAACATTAACGTCAGGCACAACTCAGTGTTAACCTCAGCAATTAAACTAACAATCTTTGTCAAAACATATCAAGTTCAAATACCGGTATATAATAATTATTATACATAAGTATACAAATTAACATACTGCCGCAAATAGCACAAACTAATCAAGGCAGGAGGTGAATTATTATACATAAGTATACATAATAATACCGGTATATAATAATTATTATACATAAGTATACATAATAATACCGGTATATAATAATTATTATACATAAGTATACAAATTAACATACTGCCGCAAATAGTACAAACTAATCAAGGCGGGAGGTGTTAAATTACATTATTATGTTTTAAAGTGCTTGAACTAAACAGGTTTAGAAAGTTATCTACAAACACTGCATATCCTTTGGTGCAAAAGTGGGTGTAAACTGAATCAAGAAAAATGCAGTTCACATGTAAGTATTAAAAATAGGCCATCTAGGACCACATGTACAGTGATAGGGAAGGACGTGCGCCATGCGCCATTGGCACGTTTTTAGATCGTACGGCGCAAAAAAATATTTTCTTTGGGGCCTTAGGGGCGCATTACAATTTTAAAAAAAAAGTGGGTCCACGTCTTCGTTTCAGAGATATTTTGCCGTAAAAATCGAAAATTTGGCCGCCATTTTGAATTCCCAGGGGAGACTGGGTACTATAATGAGAGTTCGTTTCTTTAAAAACCGCTGCTTTTTGCGCTTTTCAACATCAAAAAGCAGTTGAAAATCGAAAACATGTTCAGAAAGCTATTTTAGATATCAAAAAAGGAAAACATGGATACTATTTTGAAAAAAAAGTTTTTTGGCCATTTTGACTTGCGGTTTTAAGAGCGCGCGCGATTGTGCGCAATAAGACTAATTAAATAACAACACTAAAATGGCCCATTATTTTTGAGTGATGGCCCCTTTAGAAAATTTATGGCCCATAAATGTAGCAATTGATGGGCCATTGGCCCACCACTGTTTTCAGCCTTCCCAATCACTGCATGTAGCTACTGCTGTGAAGCCAGTAATAAAACGAATAGACAATGAGTTAAGAAATGATCAAGAGAAAAAAGGAGAGAAATGAAGGAAAGAAATTATGGAGAAAAGAAATGTAACATGAAAAGAAAATGTTGTGATGTTGATGTAACAAAAATGATAATTATGATATAATAATAATGGTTTAATGATTGCATCTATCCAACGAACAAAGTAAAGCTATAAAGATATATATAATGAACCATAATAACAAAAATAAAAACAAACAGTGAGATTTCAAGCACAAGTAATTTGAAGTAAACGATATCAACGGAAATCGACAACAAACAACAGTCTGGCACAGTTCCCTTGGTCGAACAGAATAACTACGAATATAAGAACATTTGGTAATCTTTTAAAACAATCATTTATTTGAGAGAACATATATAATAGAACTGTAACTAATTGTAATAGCAATGTTTAATACTGTGCTAAACAAGTACATGTACGTAGTATTCTAGAAGACCATCGTGGCCGTTAACTGAACAAACATCTTGGTTTGGCGATCATTTGCCTGGTGGAAATTATATAAAGACAGTCAAAAAACCTGAATAATTATTTACGAGAACTTCACTGGACACATTGCTCGAAAGCTGTGCTTGATTACTGATGCAGAAAAGCACAAAATCATTCAGTAATTGTAAATAGAGTCTTACTTTACCTCACTCATAAACATAATCACACATCCAGCACATGGAAGAACATAGCTTGTATGTTACAATCGATAAGAAGTCGATTATTGATGTCAGAGAGTTTGACAAAATGTAGTCGAACAAAACGCCGGTCGAGAATAGAATAGAATGAAAATATATCTGGTATGATTGAGAAAAGGTTTTCTAGTCTTCGCTCGTCTTCGCTCGTCTTCGCTCGTCTTCGCTCGTCTTCGCTCGTCTTCGCTCGTCTTCGCTCGTCTTCGCTCGAGTAATATTATTCGAAGTAATTCGACTCACTTCAATCGGATTTCCCGAAACGAATCCAAGTAAACCCGAAAATTTGGACTACTTACGGACTTACACACCCGATGGCATAGTAGCTACGCCTTCCCAGAAGGCAGTAGCTACAATAAAGAGTGAGATTTCAGGTGTTCACAAGTTTACACAAGAGAGCACATTGTTTACACGATATCAACGGAAATCAACAACAAACAGCAGTCTGCCGTGCTCCCTTCGTACACGAAGAGAATAAGAAAACAAATGTCATTCAAATTTCAATCAACAAGACCATTATTATTATTATTATTTGGCAATCTTAATAACAATCATTTATCTGAGAGGACAGATATATAAATAGAACTGTAACTAATAGCAACGTCTGTTTGAGACAATTTCAAATCACTCGACCGTCATGGCCATCAAGGTTCGTCGATCATTTGTCTGGTGGAAATTCTAAACAGACTGTCAAAAAACCTGAAAATGTATTTACGAGAAAACACTGGATACATTGCTTCAAAGCTGTGCTTGATTACTGATGCAAAAAAAGCACAAAAACGTTGTAAATGGAGTTTTACTTTACCTCACTCGTAAACCGTCCACACATCGAGCACATTGGACGTTGCAATCAATAAGAAGTCGATTATTAACGAGAGTTGACAAAATCAACAAAATATATAGTCGAACAAAACGTCGGTTGAGACAAGAAATAGAACGAAAATATATCGGATAGCATTGGGTATCATCGGGAAAAGGTTTGCAGTCTTTGCTCTCATTCGAGAAATTTGACTCAATTCAATCGGATTTTCCGAACGATTCCGAGTCAACCCAAAAATTTGGATACTTACTTACTTACACACTCGATGGCATAGTAGCTACGCCTTCCCAGAAGGCAGTACATGTAGCTACAAAAATGGTGACTATTGCAACATACTATGATGTAACGAGTGTGAACTCCTCTATAAGTTAATGCCCCATTAAGTAAGTATTAAAACCTGTTTAGGTGATAATGGTGCACTGGGGCTGAACGTGTGACTCTGATGTTAGCAATTGTACCCACAGTTTATGTATCTCAGTTCTGATAGCCTTTTTCAAAAGCCAGCATCTGACAGAATCCCACAAGTAGCAACCTGTCCTGTCCTGGCCATAAAATTTGGCTTTGTGTGTTCTACAAAAATGTTACCATTACATGCCTATTCAACGTTGTCTGTATGTTTAAAAACCTACTCAAGACCTTGCTAGTATATTGGTTACCTCTCACACACCCTCCTTTATTTTCATGTGAAACATTGATAAAGTGCCATGTTAGTTATCACTTAGCATGTTCTGTTTTAAAGAGTTTTGTGTTCACACAGTGACACATGGTTAAAAAACTACCTACCTACCTACCTACCTACCTAAAAGAGTCAAATTTCCTGGGATTTCTAAGTCTGTGCAATATATAATTATCGATGTTTTGAAATAATTTTTACTTTACGATATGATATCTTCACATGTGAAGATAATGTTCTTCACACGTGTGAAGATATCAATTTTTCGAAGAAGAGAACTAATAATAACAATAATTTAATAATAATTTAAGATATTTGATCGATAATTATATATCAAAGGACAATTGTAGATAATTTTCTAAGCCTATTTAGTTAAACCACTTTTAAAACATGTTTAACCCTTGGTCTGAGTGGGGCATCAGTCTATATTATATAGTTTTAAGGCCGATTTACATGGTACAACTTTTGCCTACAACTGTCGCACACAACTTGCTCGCGCTTACTTACGACATGAATCGTTTCGTGTAAATTTGCATACAACTTGCTCACGACTGTTGCACACAACACGAAAAAAGTTGTATGGATTTTGAATCATGTTTCAAAACTCTGCGACAGTCGTAGCCAAAAAAGGTAAAAATATGGCGTAAAATGGTGTATCTCCATTTTGCCAAAGGGGGTAGCGCGGGGAAGGTATTTGATTTTAAAATGGCGGAAAATGTAAACAAAGCTTTGCTCGCTTGCAATGGACCTCTGGCTTCCACCAAGAAAGTGAAACAAGAATGATTGGATGAAGAAATCGAAAAGCTTATAACCAAACCGAGCAAGTTGTACACGATTTTGTAGTGTCGTGAGCTAAAAGTTGTAGTCGTGTCAATGGTACGTAAGTTATGACAGTTGCGACAGTTGTAAGCAAAAGTTGTACCATGTAAATCGGCCTTTAGCAGGTGCACGTAAACATAAAATCAAAACATTGATGCAAGGCATCATGGGATTGGACACAGGGCCTTCATTTTAGATCCATCCTTATTGCCTGCTTTCTTATTTGACAGTGGACAGTTGAGTTGTACATAAAAGTACTCATTCATTGAAACCTCACAGTTCCACAACATGCACTCTTCACTACACATGAAGATCCGTAAATCCCTGATAAATGACCACATACACTACAGTCTTACAGAGTTGAATTTGAGGCCAACAAAAATAGAACTGGAAGTTTTCACATTTTATATATTCCTACCTTTTTCGAGGTGTTCTGATTTTCTTCTTCCGCCTGTAGCTCGGTCTTGGCATCTTGATTGTCAGTCTCACTAGACGAGACATTCTATGAAGCAATTAATTATTAAAGTAATTCAATTATCAAAGACCATTTGCTGGAAAACGAATTTTTTAATTGTAAGTTCAATATTGCTTATTGTCCTCTCTTGAAGAACATTTTACCTTGACTCTTTCAGACATACTTTGCCCAAAAACGAACTTCGGAGGCGCTACAACCGAAGCTAAAGCAACCAAACAAGAAACAAAGGAGAGAATAAGATTCACAGGAATCTGGAGACGTTAGAACTTGTTGGACTGCATGTCACGACTCATGACAAAATCTCTGGTTTTCTCTCACCTTGCCCGGGAATTTGAACAGCTTCTTCAACCGCTGCAGATGCTGAAACGATATCAACAGTTTATGAGTTTGCTACTAAGTCTAGAGTCGTCAAAAACGACTTAATTAGGTAGAAACAAACTTCGAATTTCACTCACTTTCCGCCATTTTGAGTTCTCACCATGTGATTCAAGGTACCCAAGCACGTTATATAAGAGGGGCAAGCGAGTGGGACATTATATGGTATCATTTACGGGTCCCAAACAATGAAGGACTCAGATGTTTTTAGTCAGGTTTTGACTGTATAAAAAATATGAAAGCAAAACAGTCAAACGATGTAACGATATAATATGGAAATGGCAGAACTGTGCTCTTTAATTGATCTTATTGTAAGGCACATTATCTTACATCCCTAATGAGCCCCAAACACAGGAAGACCACTCAATCAATCAGTCGACATCATGAAAAAAAATACACGTAATAAGATTTCGGATCAGATGTGGAAGAGAGGACATATAAAATAGAATGAGGAAAAAAAGGAAAAAAAAGGGAAAAAAGGAAGAAACTAATTAATACGGATAAATGAATAAAACAGCTGTAGTCACGTGAGTGCTGGTGAGTGTCCAAAAAACATCGAAAATATTTTCTTGAGCCAGCAATACCGTCCGCTGCAAAATCCAAGATGGCGTCCAACGTTGCTTCCAAACGACGGTCATTACAGCAAAGAATTGCCGCCAAAGTGATCCAGACTTCGCCGATGTGCAGATTACCTGACAATGTAATGTTGTTTATCTTCAGTTTTCTTGATGTGAAGAGCTTGTGTGCGGGATCAAAAGTTTGTCGCCGTTGGTATCACATTGGCAAAGACCGCTCCCTCTGGAAGACCGTGGACCTTCGTCCATGGCCGTTGACACTCAGAACTCTGTGGAAGGTGGTCCGTAATCGTATCTCAGACAGCGTTATAGAATTGCAGATTAAAGGATTTATCGGCACGACCAAAAAGAATGAGAACATTTCGCTGTCTCTTCTCGAAGAGATCAAAATAAAATGTCCAAACTTGGAAAGTTTGACTCTGTGCTACTGTGATATGAGGAACGTAGAAGCACGATGTGTTCCACCTGCGCTGAAGTCTTTGTCTTTAGACCATTCTATCATTCCCTTGGGATGGTTTGATAGCTTGAAAAAGGATTCTATTCTTGAGAATTGTGAGAAGCTCAACCTTACATATTGCACACGTCTATCAGATCCAGATGTGCAGAGCATAACCAAATTGACTACACTAGAAGAACTTAACGTTAGTAACTGCTATAGACTTACTGATAATTCGATACAGTTAATTGCTACAAAGCTTACAAATCTTACACATTTGGATATCTCTAATTGTACTAGCGTTACGGACGTTGGTCTTCATCACATTGGAAGACATCTATCTGGCCTCCAGAGTCTAAGTCTCCCAAATTGCAGAGCCATCACAGACATAGGTATTGGTGCCCTAGTGCATAATATGAAGGACCTTGGGTACCTGAATGTATCCAAATGTCCAGAAATCTCTGATAGTGGACTTGCTGTCATTTCTGAGAACTGCAAGAAATTGATAAGTCTAGAAATTGTTGATTGTTCAAGGGTAACCATTATTGGAGTGGACAATGTGAGAACATTGCTTCCAAATTGTGCCATTACAGGTCCTAGTCGGTAAAGCAGCACATTTAGTATAGGAAATACCACAGTTCGAGAAGAATTAATGAAAAATACCACGCGTATTTGATGAAAGTGGCTTAATACCACGAGTGCGTAGCACGAGTGGTATTCAGCCACTTTCATCAAATACGCGTGGTATTTTTCATTAATTCTTCGAGAACTAAGTGGTATTTCCTATTAATAACACACCTACAAAAAAATATGAGTTTCTTTATAGTAGCAAATCGCACGTAACGCAATCACAACCACAAATAATAAAATAGCAATTTTCTTAATACCGTGCAATTAATTAATTGCACGGTATTAAGAAAAAATCCACAGTCAATCGGCCAATCAGAAACGAGTATTTTTTGTAGGTGTGTTATTAGGAATATAATATGCTTGTGCCTATATGCTCTCATGTAAACACAGCGGGAGCTGTAGAGCAAGAGAGAAGCAAGTCTGGGAACACAAGGTGAAGCCAAGTATAGCTCTCAAGTGCTTTACATCTCCCCAAGCATATATATCACAGTACATGTATATAGAAACAAGCAGCCATGTTATAGTACTTTTCACAAAAATATTTTTTGCCTTTTTTTGTACGAGCATGTCTATTTTCTGTTAGTAGAAACCAACTAGCATACTGTCACGAATCCTGCAATCTGATTGGCTAATGTACTCACTATCTATTCTTGTTGGGCACCATTTATTTATATATCATAATCCGTAATAGTTTCCCATCACGCGGATGTAATAAAATAACATAATAAAATGATGTCAAGAAAATGTTAAAATTGATTCTATCCATTACACAAAACTGTTGTTTCTTTAATAGGTAAATATTACTAAAACAAAGGAATTAGATAAAATATTAATGTAATTTTGAGCTTTGATATTTGGTCCGCCATGTTGGTGTACAGAATTGTACACCAACATGGCAGCGCCATACATTTACTGTAAAAGCGAGGCATATTAGAAGGCTCATCTTTGAAATGAAACATTGTTGTAGGCCCAACATTGGCAGATATATTTATTTTTTATATCTCTTTCAGAAGAAGGTACTTTGGTTTTATTAAAAGCAAGGAATATTTTCCATTTACGTCAGCTCCCACCAAGAATTGCGTGATAGATAGTGAGTAGCGAAAAAGCTGGCGTTTTGAACAAAAACAAAGCGAAAAATCAATAAATATTGGTATAAATCGAAGGTACATTTAGTATGCTAGTTGGTTTCTACTAAGACAATAGACTACGTGCCTCGTTGACTATTGACTCATAGAAAACTCAAACTCGTAGTCTATTATTGTTAAATATGGTAGCCAGCTGATCAGCGTATGTCAGATTATGCACATTACAAATTGTTTATAATGGCAATTATAACTAAATTCTTCAATCATTGATTAAAGCTGTATTTCTGTACAGTTCAATGTATGTACATATGAATATTGGAAATTACAGAATAATCAAAGAACAGCCTAAATTGAGCCGGTTACTGGGCTCAAACAGCCAGACAGCCCAGGCCGGACTGTGGCAAATGTTGGAAGACTGGGTTCGAGTGTTTTGATTGGCTCAATTAGTTACAAGTTTTTTTACGTGTTTGCCCTTGATGAAAGACTAGTGGAAATATCACTTGAATAGATTCAACATTCTTTCTCCAGCACGTTGGATTATTAGGCTATACAGTTTTTAAATTGGAGATAAAATTGTCAAAATTTAAGAACTCGGTGCCATCTCAATGGTTGACACTGGCGTACCCAGTCTTCCAATGTATTTGCCACAGACGACAGACTGAAACAATTACTAATAAAGGAATCCTATTTAAAAAAGCCTGGTCCTCCCTAGAGCACCCCGGGGGGTCTATATTTCAGTGACAAATCCTTGGAAAGGGTATGAATTTTCAAATTTTCCATCCTTAAATAGGGTCAGGGTTTCGGCATCCCGGTGGCACACCCCTATCCTGAATTGCCGGGAGTACCCCTCCCCCCCTGGGCATGAGCACAGACATAAGGTTGTACGCAAGCGCAAAGTGACTTTTCGTTACCATTCCCGCTCGACTTTAATTAATAATTCAACTAATTCTCGTGTTTATGCTTATGTCGTGTATGTCCTCACTTGTAAAATCGTCAGCACAAGCATATATGGAACATCTTGATATTCTTGTGCTTATGTTTATGCTTGTGTTTTAGCTGTCCTCACTAGCGCATAAGTGTTATACAGTCATTTGCAAAAATTCTGGCCGCCACGATATATCAATATATCGGATGCATTATGGGTAATAAAAATAATCGAAAATTCCCCTTAAAGCGGTTAACATCAGCAAATTGGTAGAAATATTTAGCATAATGTTTATTTTGGTCTTACGTTTCAGTGTTGTTTGTAAGCTTTGCTTCATTTAATAAGTTAGGAAACTCAAAATAGTATTATTTATTTACCCATAATGCACCCGGTATATTGATATATTGATATTTCGTGGCGGCCAGAATTTTTGCAAATGACTGTACTTGTACTTATGTCGCTAGTGACATTAGATATTCCCTGTATTCCCCCCCCCCCCCCCCCCCCCCCCCCCCCCCCGATGTCTTGCAGTGATGGGTATCCCCCTTTGCAGGACCCCCTTATGTAGGTGTAGATGAGGACCAGGCTTAAGGTTTTAAGGCTTCTACTTGCTTCAACATTATGTACTGATCTCTTCTTGTGGCAATATTATCACACGAACGTGGGTTACTAATTTAGAGTCGTTTTCGTACGAGTGGGAAAGTTACGGTCCCGTGCTGTGCCGTATTGCAGGGGCGGATCTAGAGATTTTCAAAGGGGGGGGGGGGGGGGGGCACCAATAAGGGGCTGTAAGGCCCCTTCTTCTAGGGGGGTATGGGGGCATGCTCCCCCAGTAAAGTTTGAAATCTAGAAGCTCGAAAATGCAATTTTCATCCATTCTGGGTATCAAATGGTGGGGAATAAAGCTTTCAATCATGGAACAGCTTTTACTTCCGGTATATCGCGCATGTCAAGCCGCGTCTACACGAGCAAGTTTTCATTGACAAGGAAAACTTGCTCGTGTAAACAACAAAAACATCGCCAGTTTTTCCTTGTCAAGGAAAACTTGATCGTGTAGATGACAAAAAATTGTCAATTTTTCCTTGTCAAGGAATACTTGTCAAGGAAAAATTGTTCGTGTAGATGCGGCTTAGCTAGGGTCAAGCGTCGAACCTGTCATGTGCCGTACCTATAATTGTTGAATTAGTTATACGAAAGTGCGGCGCCTGACTCAGTTTGGTGTGGCAGATTCTATTTGGTTCGACAGCGGAATAAATTCGACAGGGCCTGTCGCACTATGCGACATTATGTGCCGAACTAATAAAGTTTTCCCACAATTCTCCAGTACGTTCTTCTGCGCATGCTCATCTAAACTTTCATTTGTATTTGTTTGAGTTCGACCGAATTAAGTTCCACGTTTGACTCAACCTGTCGAACTTAATTATTTGGGTCGACTCGAATCGCAATTAGGTACGGCACATGATAGGTTCGACGTTTGACCCTTAAAAAAAATACATCGGGCCCAACTCAAAGGGGGGGGGGGGGGGGGGCACCGGCCCCCCATGGACCCTTGGATCCGCCCCTGTATTGAAAGAGTTTGATTGGATGACCGGATGCGTCTTCACGCTTTTCGCTTGTTTCATAAAAGGAATCCATTTCATGATGTTACGGCTCAGTAGGCCGGTTTCTAGCCGTGCGTAGCGGCAGTTTCCCACTCATACGAAAACGACTCTCTGAGTCAGTACATGCGTGACTTTTTACAGAAACAAATACGATTTGTACACAATCCTTTTCTAATTTGTATTGTTGTTTCTATGTTTATTGTTTGGGTTGGGAAATGTTTTTGCTTTGAAATCTTCAGGCTGCTTAGCTAAAACCAACGGTGCCGAAAACAGTAACAAGCAAACACAGACACATCTCCGTTCGAAGCAAGAGCAAGAAGCATGGTAGACCCTGTAATGCCTGAACTTTCAGTTTCCATAGAAACGGCGACGTCTGTTATACCACACGAAGGCCTTCTTGGCTATTTCAGAGGCCAGTCTTGAGAAGGAATCGAAGCGAAGCTTCAAACCCTTAAGAACGTTCCTTTGTCCAAATATGGTAACATCGAAGGTCGTATCCACGACTGTGTCTCGGAGGTTTATCGGTAAAACTTCGGCCTCGAATGAAATACCGTGTAGATTAAACAAGCTTCCAGAGACTAGAACACGTGCTTGCCTCACCCACCTCAAACTGCGTTGGACTTTTTGTAAGGTGTTTGCTGCCTCGTGATAGGCGAAACACGAGTTATTTGAATATGCACCAATCACGGCGATGAATTTGTGACACGTGTTGTTGGTTGCTAGGCGACTATCAGCTGCAATGCGATGGCAAATGGACTGTAAGGTAGTCGCTCCCCTGTGACGCAACATTCCTTTGTAACACGACAATAATGCAGAGAAGCAGTTTGATTGGTCCATGCACTCGGCACAAGATTTTTGGGCAGATTTAGAGCAGTCCTTGGAAAGTTGTTTCACTTCTTTCTCCGCCGTCTTGATCTTTGACATTTCAGTTGCAAGCATCGCTACAACGTGTTTGGATGCCAAGCGAGTCAGCTGTAGGTTCAACAAACAGTATCGGACATTATCATCAGTAACTGATATGATAGGCCCGGGCGGGGAAGGGGACGGGGGGGGGGGGGGGGGGGGTGGGCTGGGGAGGGGGAGGTCATGGCCCAAAAACCTTACCCTATCCCATGCCAGACCTAAAACGGCAATTTTCCTTACCCTATCGGACGGCACATACCCGTATAGCTTAAATAGGGGAGTAACCCCCCGTCCCCCGCTACCCTCCCCCCCCCCCCCCCCCAAAAAAAAAACCCGGGAGCTTATGCCCGATTCAGACGTCGAACTATAAATGTACAGACAACATTATAAACAATGGATGATTAAGCAGTCTTAATTTGATGTATTGAGTTTCGGCACATCTAGGTAGCTGAAGTCCTATACGTGCTGGTTCACACTAGCCATAGATAGAGTCTGATCTCCAGGGATTGATTAGGGACCCCTTACGCAACAGGACGACGACGTCGAGGACGACGAAGTTCGAATAAACATATCAAACTTATGTCCTGCATCATTGAACATTTGCTCCTGTTGGGATCCAGTATCACGCGGACAACGTTTTTTGTTAATGCTTTGTTTACTAATCCAGCAATTTGTTCACTATATATATGACCGCTAAATAAAGCAGATTCGTACGTGACTGGTTTATCATTTCTGAATTCATATTTTTCCTTTGACAATGTGTAAATCAGGTAGCTAAAATATAAGAGAGGATGGAAAAGCTGCATATGTTTCCTCAACGGGAAAATATATCACAAATTCGAACTAACTTATTGATCTCGTGCGTGTAAATATTGGAAATTGGCTTCAAAAAACGTCCTTTCCGAGCTATAATTTATTTGCGAATTCGCCGGCCTATGTAGCTTCTGTAACATACAGACTGAGATACAGAGCACCAATATGATGTTCACAATTACCAAACAAAGAGTTTTAGATTTCATTTTGCCACCGCTTAATTAAGTTTAACATACATGTATTTTATATCAAAATGCGCGTAAAGTTACAGAGTATTAGAATCCGGCGGTAGGTTTTTGATTGACACAATTCCCAAAGAATTCAGAGGGATTTTGTGTGCAGCGTATGTCACGCTCTCCTATATCTCTTCAGAGATTTCAGTTCGATTGACTTTGAAGAAACGGAAAATGCCACCTTCAAACCTCTTTATTTGTGCTTGAATTGCCAGCTTATTCATTCCTTACATATTCGTCTTTTATATTCCGTTGGTAGGTTTTTGATTTGTATTTTAACAATGCAGTAAAAAGCAAAAATGTATCAAAATCATGCTGTTTTTCGCCTAAACAAGACTCGCCTGATCTGCATATGTGAAACAATGACCTTTTGTATAACATAAGTTTGATATGGTGTTTTGTTGTCTATTCTTTTCATAATTGTTTCATTTTCCGTGTTTTCACTAGATTTGCGACCCCTTTCGCGAATGACATCGTATTTTTGTGGTCCGGTTGACTGAAAACAACTATCTGCACAAATTACGAACTGACGTTCTCGTTCTCTTTGCAATGTCAAACATAGGCATTTCACGTTGTAGTTTAGTACAGAACGCCTGAAGTTAAGACCAAATCGAGCTCACTTCATACATTCCAACAAGAAGTTATTGAATGTTGTAATTAGCGTTATTGTTTCTCTGACGTCGTCGTCGTCCATTCCGTCTTCGATGCGTGGGGTCCTAATTTTTTTCACAACCTTGTCACCAGGGCCCTCTCTTCTCGCTATGGCCCTGGGGACGAGGTTGAATATTTGCGGCTAAATGGGATGCCTCAAAAGGACCTCATTAATAGAACGATGTGTTTTAAAAATAGCAAGAAGAGAGGGCCCTGGAGACGAGGATGTGTCAGGGTTGTGTCATTGTTTTACTCTACAAAATGGCCGCCAATGAAGACACTGTATTTATCCTCCAACCTGTCCAAGTACACATACCTTTGAAAGCTCGTTTTTGAAGATGATCTTGGCTCTAAGACGAGTATTGTTGATGTGTTTGCTGTAGTTAGACGTCAAGTACACGTGGGCGTAAATCGACTTGTGAATTTCAGCCACCATTTTGATCTGTGTCATCTCACCGCTGACCAGTATGTGAACCTCGTCGAATATTCCAAATATACGGGAATACCCACTGATTTTGATCTAAATAAAATAAAAAAACATGTTGTTCTCTCTATACAGCTGATTCAATAAACGTTATCGGTAAGAGAACTCAAAACTACGCGTCAAGACCGAAAGGGAGCATGGTAAATGCCAACCTCGTCCCCAAGGCCCTCTCATCGCGTCACGTGGTGCCTTTATATTAGGGAACTGAAGATTTTGTATAGAATTAAAACAAACAAACAAGCAAGCAATATATTGCTGGGTTTCAATCAACTGATAAAAGTCCACGAATCACATTTTCTGGCACCAAATGGTGGTAAAAAAAGAATGCCGAATTCTATTGGAAACTTCAGCTGATAAAAAAAATTCCGCAAGAAACCGGAAATGACGTCAACTGAGACCCCAAACATTACCCATGCTCCCTTTCGGCCACGTCAACACCACAGTGTGCAACCTATTCATCCAATGAAGTCTACTCTTATACAATGAATACCTTGAGGAATGCAGTAGGGTTTATTCTGGCTTTCATGTACAACTTTGCTGTGGACTGTTGATTACGTTTGATCCGCTCTAGAGGATCGACGTCGTTAAGTTGTTCCAGTGACTCACTCGTGACATCGGCATCGATCAAGAACTTTGGAAAGCAAAGTAAGTTGATTAGAATATCGTTACGTGATAATGGTTCATTCTGGCCTTCGTGTACCGATCGACTTTGGTCGGTAATGATATAAGATATTTGTATGCGCGCATTTTTTTATGGGTTTCCTGTGGTGAGAGCTCGTGCATGGAATACGCATCATATTGGGCTCCCTGTGTTTTTCGTACGGAATCGCGCGCGTTAAAAAGAAAGACGCGCGCATACAATTATGTTTTCATTTATTACAATTAGCCTCAAAAGAAATAATTGGACTGCTTGTGGCGAATATACGCCCAGTTCTAGCTTACCTCCCTGGGTGATAAGGACACGGTTGCGTCACTCTCAATTCCAAGAATACGAAGTCTACCGCTCATAACCAGACCAGGCTGGACTAACGGACCACCTTTCATGCGTTCGTCATGCATTGTTTTAGCGACTGATATCTGGAACAATTTTAACAGTTCCAACAATTAGCCCGCAATGTACAGTTGGTACTTCAGCTTTCGTGAAGGTAAGGTAGCCTGCGTGGCCGGCTCAGTCAGAGGAACAGAGGACGGGAGGCCGGGGAGGGAGAGAAAGCCAGTGAGCCATTATACCCCCCCCCCCCTCCCCCCCCCTCCTCCTCCTGATCCCCCTTCCCCTTTCGCCTTTTGGGCCAGCCACGCAGGCTAGCTATCGTGTGAATTTGTATTTGAACTGACAATGAATATATATAAAAAAAGGTTGTCACTGATTAAAGTACTTGGTTACAGACGTTACTCAGTACAACCTTCATCACTAGTGGTGTTTAGTTAGGATATTTGGAGAGTTTACGTTACTAAGAACGACGTTCATTCCATTTCCCACAGGTGAATATGACCTTGCTAAGTAACGTAAGCTCTCAAAATTTGACATAGCCAAACTGAACGTTGGGAAGAAACAATGCTTCACCTTGAGTCCCCTTGGAAAACCAATGGATGCTATAGCGACGGGTAGTTGCACTTTGAAATCGTAAGCTTCAAGCAGTTGTTTTATGGTGACAGGACCTAACTTTCCGTAGAAGTAATGCTTTCTAACGTCCTCTGATAAACCCAAGAACCCTTGGCCGGTAATGCAACTGTTCTGTATAAAGAATCATTGATTATCTTATTTCGTTAACAAAACCAGCGATATTATTATTAAACTGCTTATCAAAAGACATTCTTTACAAGATTATATTTAAATTAAAAAAATAGCGAAATCAGCAATTAATGTTGGTAATTATTATTTGTCATTTTTCTAGCTTTCTCACTCGTCAAGGAATACCTTTTTGGAAACACTGTGAGGTTGCGAACATCCAGCTCCAAAATACACATCGCCTCTTGTATTGAGAATGTGTTGGGTTTGGGAATTGGAAGCATCGGTTGGAATGGAAAAGCTGCAAAATCATGAAAAAAAAGTGACTTCGAATACGGTCTATCTTCAGTCTAAACCATTATTATTCAATAAATAATAATAATAATCCCTGGATATCACAGCGCTCAAACACATATCCCATCTAGATGGAAGTCAATCGAGTCATGATCAGCTTTGTTAGAAGTGCCTAAAAACTGAACACACCCATATTGTACGTTTGATTGAAGTCTGGCTATATTCCAACAAGGCGTTTTTGGAAGGTTAGAATAATGGGGTGATTATTTCTGTATTCAATATGCGACTTGCATGATGACGTTGTTTTACTACAACTACCAGAATGCTTTGGGAATTTTCTTTCTTATTCAGACTTTTATTCCCTCATGAGAAGAGTAAGACAATTGGTGTTAATTATCTAACAAAAGAAAATGGGCAAAGCATGCAAGTCGCCTATTGAGACTAAAGCTGAGCAAATGCGTCTTCTGTCAAGGAATACAGCGGTATCTAACAACTCGAGTATTGAAACAATACCTCGCACGCAGATTCTTTAGGGTCATATATTTCACGCCGAACGCATTCACCCAGTCTTGGTTTAGCTGGAACACTCCATGGAGTTTGGACATCATTCCATCATAATCCAGTTGGCCATTAAAGAATAGTTTCTCTTCTTTCATGTTGGACAAGTGAATATGTCCATTTGCTTTAAACGTCAGGAAAGGCAAAACATCGAGTAGTGTCATGTTGCCTTTGACAACCTGCGTAAATTGAAATGGATCGTCCTTATTGTGTTTGATCTATCAGACATTCATTCAATCAATCCGGCTATCAATCCATCCATCCATTCATCAATTTATATGCAGTCATTCATTAATTCGTTCATTCATAAACAGTCATTCAGTCAGTCAGTCATTCAGTCAGTCAGTCAGTCAATCAGTCAGTAAGTAAGTTAGTCAATCAGTCAGTCAGTCAGTCAATCAGTCAGTCAGTCAGTCAATCAGTCAGTAAGTAAGTTAGTCAATCAGTCAGTCAGTCAGTCAATCAGTCAGTCAGTCAGTCAGTCAGTAAGTTAGTCAATCAGTCAGTCAGTCAGTCAATCAGTCAGTCAGTCAGTCAGTCAGTCAGTCAGTCAGTAAGTAAATAAGTAAGTCAGTCAGTCAGTCAGTCAGTCAGTCAGTCAGTCAGTCAGTCAGTCAGTCAGTCAGTCAGTCAGTCAGTCAGTCAGTCAGTCAGTCAGTCAGTCAGTCAGTCAGTCAGTCAGTCAATCAGTCAGTCAGTAAGTAAGTAAGTTAGTCAGTCAATCAGTCAGTCAGTCAGTCAGTCAGTCAGTCAGTCAGTCAGTCAGTCAGTCAGTCAGTAAATAAGTAAGTAAGTTAGTCAGTCAGTCAGTCAGTCAGTCAGTCAGTCAGTCAGTCAGTCAGTCAGTCAGTCAGTCAGTCAGTCATCAGTCAGTCAGTAAGTAAGTAAGTAAGTTAGTCAATCAGTCAGTCAGTCAGTCAGTCAGTCAGTCAGTCAGTCAGTCAGTCAGTCAGTCAGTCAGTCAGTCAGTCAGTCAGTCAGTCAGTCAGTCAGTCAGTCAGTCAGTCAGTCAGTCAGTCAGTCAGTCAGTCAGTCAGTCAGTCAGTCAGTCAGTCAGTCAGTCAGTCAGTCAGTCAGTCAATCAGTCAGTCAGTCAGTCAGTTAGTGTTTGTCAGTCAATCAGTCAGTCAGTCAGTCAATCAGTCAGTCAGTCAATCAGTCAGTCAGTCAGTCAGTCAGTCAGTCAGTCAGTCAGTCAGTCAGTCAGTCAGTCAGTCAGTCAGTCAGTCAGTCAGTCAGTCAGTCAGTCAGTCAGTCAGTCAGTCAGTCAGTCAGTCAGTCAGTCAGTCAGTCAGTCAGTCAGTCAGTCAGTCAGTCAGTTAGTGTTTGTCAGTCAATCAGTCAGTCAGTCAGTCAATCAGTCAGTCAGTCAATCAGTCAGTCAGTCAGTCAGTCAGTCAGTCAGTCAGTCAGTCAGTCAGTCAGTCAGTCAGTCAGTCAGTCAGTCAGTCAGTCAGTCAGTCAGTCAGTCAGTCAGTCAGTCAGTCAGTCAGTCAGTCAGTCAGTCAGTCAGTCAGTCAGTCAGTCAGTCAGTCAGTCAGTCAGTCAGTCAGTCAGTCAGTCAGTCAATCAGTCAGTCAGTCAGTCAGTTAGTGTTTGTCAGTCAATCAGTCAGTCAGTCAGTCAATCAGTCAGTCAGTCAATCAGTCAGTCAGTCAGTCAGTCAGTCAGTCAGTCAGTCAGTCAGTCAGTCAGTCAGTCAGTCAGTCAGTCAGTCAGTCAGTCAGTCAGTCAGTCAGTCAGTCAGTCAGTCAGTCAGTCAGTCAGTTAGTGTTTGTCAGCTTGCCTAGCTAATAGTTATTTATCTAAGAAACTATGAAAACTTTTTTCAAATTAATATATGAAACTTGAGGTCCAAACTTACATTTAATGAGACTGTAATGGCCTGGTAGTTCAACAGTGCATCATTGTAAGCATTCTTTACTGCAATATCAAATGTCACTTTATTTTGATTTGAATTTATTTTCGCTGTAAAGAGACTATCTTTGCCAAACATCACTTTCATCAGCTCACAAAATCTGCTGCCATTACAGACATGAGGGACGCGAGTCTGTGTTATGATGGTCAGTCCTTCGGGGATTGAGCCTGCAAGGTTGCTGGAGAGTGGTTCTCCTTTAATGTGATAGAGTGAATTAGGACGTGCTTGCAGTTCTGTGGTCGAAAGCAGGACGCCAATCTTGAAAGAGAAATCGAAATTTGACATGAAAAAAGGAAATTGTTGGTCTTTTCATCAGCTAAACGTGCCACACCAGCCATGCTGTAAATCTATCGTGTTTAAATAAATGCTATTATTATTATTATAAAGAGTCCAACATTGCGGGCAATATATGATTGCAGCAAGTGTTCACCTCTACAATTGTTGTGGTCAAGCTTATTGAAATACAATAATTGCGCGCAACAAATTGCAGACGTACCGCGTGGATCGGACAATCGTGCATGCGCCGATTGTGGCCAATATTGTGCGAAATGTTGCATCGTGTATCTTTACTTGATGTTACCTGTTTTTTACCTGTTTTTCACCTGTTTTTCACAAGTGACGCAAGCATAATCGCAAGCACAAGAAGCACGGAGGGGTGGAGGGGTGGAGGAAACCATTGCTCTGCCACCATCATTAAATACGTCACTTACCTGTGAATCATTAGTAGAATGTCTCATCCAATCAAATGACGGCAAATCAATGCCTGTAAAGATCCTCAAGGCGTGATTAAATGCAAGGCCTTTGGTGGATAAGCTAGTCACCAGTACATTTGAATGCGAAAGTTTACCTCCGTACAACTCAAGGAAAGTTGGATGCCCATCAAAGCTAAAATACGACTGGCCACTGAACTTGACTGTGATGTCACCATCGACGTAGGCCTCTAGCGTTGGACTCATTAGACGCATTAATAGAAGCTCCGACCTCCGAATGGCATCTTGAATCATTACAGAGGGAATGGTCAATCCAAAGACTCTCTCAATAGTATTTACATCCAGAGGACTGCTAGAGTTCCCTGTTATCTTAATAACACCGTTGTTCAGAGCTACCACCACAACATCAAACACTGACTCGCATAGTCTGTATTTCCCTTTGGCTAAGAAAGCTCCTTCAGAGGACTGGTAACGATAGAAGAATGTGACGTTTTCAAGTTGGAACTTCGCATGCGTTCTGTAAGATACCGCTGAGCCAAGTGGGACTAGAATTGTCTCAATTGAGGAAAAGTCATCCATTGTGACCTCGATCCCAGGAATTTCGATATTGCTTGGCTGGTATTGGAGGTTAGGGAATGGTAAGGACTTGTGGTAGTGGCTCCAGTTCCAGACTAGATTTTTAAGTGTGATATTCATTGGAATGCAATACGCGGTGTTGGTATTGCGTTTTATGATTGATGCCTGGCCTTTTAACACTTTGTTCTGGGCGTTCGTTAAGAGCTTTGTAACATCACGTGGTAGCTTGGATATTAATGACGATTGTAGTCTTTTCTTTGGGCATAGAACGTAGCTACTGGTCAGCGATTTCATTACGGAATGCTGGTCATCTAAGAGAATGAAACAGTAATAATTAGAACTTAGTCTAGTATTAAAGTGCCTATGAAACGAAAAAACAGACCCCGTTTTTATTTGCTACTACGAAAGTTTACTATTTGCTTGTTTACATGGCGTAAATAAAAAGTGAATTGAGCTACGGGAACATTTTTTATTTCACGCACGAAGTTGGGCATTTTGGGTTTCAAAGTGCGACAATTCCCGCTCGGTCAAACTATAGAAATGTGACGTCATAAGTTGTGTAAACAAAGGCATACACAACTTATGACGTCACCGAGCCATTGTCAAGGGCCCAGTCTCTTGTCGCACATTTTGGTTGAAAATGATAATTTTCGAACCGCGAAAAGAAAATGTTCGCACGCTCAATGTCGATGTTTAAATACAGCAAATGTTCAGAGAAAGACCAAACAACAATAATGTACAATAAAACAAGGATCGACATTTTCGTTTCATAGGCACTTTAAGTATTATATTATTTCCATCTTCTTATTTATATATTTTATTCTTGTAGAATATTGTGCCAGTCAACCTATGTTATAAAGTAACGTTTAATTAAAATCGATCTCGATCTCATTCATGTATTTTTGACCAAGACCTTGCGTCCGAACCCATAATGCCTTGCGCACATAAAATATTTTCGTTGGCTTCGAAAATCACAATTTTAAAGAGAAATTTGAACGATTTGGCGTCGCTTCGAGTTCGCCAAATAACAATTATTATTATTATTATTATTATTATTATTATTATTATTATTATTATTATCATTATCATTATCATTATTATTATTATAAGATAAAGATACCAGTACGTTTGGCCGAGAGAATCAAAGATTTAGTCTATGCAAATCAAGACGATTTTGTATCAAAAATACAAGCTCTTCCACGGCTATGATTTCTATTGTGTTTTCCTCATGAATTATTAATGAAAATGATAATAGATGAATAATTATTAATCGATACCATTATTGAAGTCCATCTCACCCTTTTTCTCGATCCTTTTAAGGAATGCTGAACACCTGTCTAACCCACTGCTCACTGCATCATTCACTGGAAGATGAAGACAAACAGGCAAAACAGTTATTCATAATTATTATTTTCCTTCATGCAAATGAAACGTGTTTTGTAGACAATTGGTTCATTACACTGGCTGTATACTGTACGTACTCCATTGGCTGGAAGCTGCTAAAACCTAGTTATCACACGAGAAGTTCAGGCCCATGAGGTGTATTTATTTCATTGTGCGGTAAATGCACTTGACGCAAACACAAGTACAGAACTAGCAACATGAGAAAATGGAGAAAAAAATTGGTCCTTTGCGCTTTTGGCTATGCTCTCGTCAGGCCCACTTTTCGGCTCGGTGCAATGTTGCCTCTTCTGCGTGCGCTTGCATCGCTAGGGATTATAACTTGCGGGTTCAGTTAATTCATAAACACCATCATATATATGAATACTATTTGTACTGCTTTTTTACCACAATCTATCAATTTCTCGCATTTTGATTGGTCGAGAGCCGTGGTGAATAGGAGTACATACCACGACGCGGTTGACTATCAAAATAAGATCTTGCTTATTTGAATGTACTTTTAGACAAATTACTTTATATATGCACTTAGTATCAGGATAATGTAATACTTCCCGTGTTAGTATTTACCAAATCAGTTGGATAAAAATGGCACTTTATTAAACAAATAAATTCGGAGACTGTAGCGAAACGAGACGCCATTTTGAATCTCGTCCCAAAACAGTGAATAGCCAAGGATATTCCGAGTTATGGGAGCCAATCAAAACGCACGTCCAAAATTGCTATCCACTGATTTGGTAAATACTAATACCTTTTATTCCAAGGCTGAGGCATCGATGATTGTTGTGATCTACCGGAAGTGTGAAGCATCTAGGTAACTTGACCATATTTTCTTTGAAGAGTTTAGCGAGATGAAATTCCTTGGAACATAGTCGACCCTGAAGTATTTCACACTGCAGTCTAGTAAGAAATGAGATTCATAGTCAGTCAGTCAGTCAGTCAGTCAGTCAGTCAGTCAGTCAGTCAGTCAGTCAGTCAGTCAGTCAGTCAGTCAGTCAGTCAGTCAGTCAGTCAGTCAGTCAGTCAGCCATGCAGTCAGTCATGCAGTCTGTCAGTCAGTCAGTCATGCAGTCAGTCAGTCAGTCATGCAGTCTGTCAATCAGTCAGTCAGTCAGTCAGTCAGTCAGTCAGTCAGTCAGTCAGTCAGTCAGTCAGTCAGTCAGTCAGTCAGTCAGTCAGTCAGTCAGTCAGTCAGTCAGTCAGTCAGTCAGTCAGTCAGTCAGTCAGTCAGTCAGTCAGTCAGTCTGTCAGTCAGTCAGTCATGCAGTCTGTCAATCAGTCAGTCAGTCAGTCTGTCAGTCTATCAATCAGTTAGTTGGTCAGTCAGTCAGCCAGCCAGCCAGTCAGTCAGTCTGTCTGCTTATCGTCTCTATATCTCTCTTCCTTTCTGCCAGTTAGTCTGTCATGCAGTATGCCACTCCGTCTGCAGCTCAAATCGAAGCGACGTCACAAGTAACCTACTAGTCAGTACGACTTGCCAAGTAACATTACTACGTACCTGCAAATATGCTTTGTTTTCGGAGCCGGACCATCCGAACATGGCGAAAAGATATGATAACACAGCGCTCTCTTGAGATAAAGTCCGCAATTACTGGAGATATAACCCTGCAGACGGTACAGTAATCGCTCAAGCCCTCTCTCTGCTTCGATTGCTGTTTTGTGGCCGTGAATTGTAACCAGTCCTCCGCCTGCAGTATATTCTTTACAAAGGTTCCCGGTGTACTTGGTGCAAGTATTACTGTAAGAAATAAACCATAACTTTTGACTTTGGTAACTTCTAAAACAATGCATATATATTTTTTGGCATCCCAACAACAGCTAGTCGATCGAAGTCAAAACTGCGATCGATTCACGATTAAAACAAGGTATGAATATCGGACATTTACAACTGTAACTGAGGCTCGAGGGGTCAGAGGTCCGCGGGCGACACATCCCACGCTAAATTATGCCGGTATACCCTCGGGGCAAAACACCCATATAGAACAAGAATTTATTACCAAAAATTATATTTCAAATCCTGAAGAATATATATATATTATTGTGCAGCACAAAATGTATTTTACCATATTATTGGCATGGTACGTACGTACCTTAGATGTGGATGAGTAGATGCAGGTGTCGGTTTGATGTTTGTAGGTTTCTGTCGTTCAACTTTGTGTCGAATGCTACCTGTAGATGAGACATTTAATTATAGATGAATATACAATAATAATAATAATGACTTTATTTCAGTGTCAATGTATTTAGTTTATACAACTAATTGGGGACACTATACTAGCTGATATACTGAATCCTTTTCTTCTTCTCCGGTCTGTGAGCAAATGTTGGAAGACTTGGTTCGAGTGTTTTGATTGGCTGAATTAGTTACAAGTTTTTAGATGAAAGACTAGTGCAGTGGAAATATCACTTGAATAGATTCAACGTTCTTTCTCCAGCACATTGGATAGGCTATGCAGTTTTTAAATTGGAGATAAAATTGTCAAAATTGAAAAACTGCGTATCTCAATGGTTTTAAACACTTGAACCCAGTCTTCCAATGTATTAATTGCCACAGATATGTCTTCTACGGAATGAAACAATTACTGAATATAAAGGAATCCTAAGGCTTTAAGGCTTTTACTTGCTTCAACATTATATTCATCTCCATCTCTTCTAGTGGCAATATTAAAAGTGATGACATGACACCTTCCCATAATTCCTCGCGCTACAAACTAGTTACCAGTTCCCTCGCAACTCCGAAAAGCCGAGTACTTACCAAAGACCTGTTGACAGTTGGCTTTTGGTTGTCTGATATCTGAAGGTAACTTTGTGCACGTAATTATTTGACGCCAAAGTGGACCTATAGCTCGAACATCTCGACGACATGCTCTCTTCTCCAACTCATGACAGTCTTCCCGGCATACCTTTCGAGGCTTTTGCTTGCTATTCAAGGAGCATGATGGGTAATGAAGGCGGCAAAGGAATCTAGTCATTTGCTTGAGACACTTTGGGCTCGCCGCGCCTCTTATTGTGCTAATTTTTTTCGTGATGGCCTTTTCGACTTGATGTTGGGATTGTCCGTGAAGAAGGTAGACTAAGTTGGTAGCACAGGTTGAACCAGTGTAAAATTCACACCTGAAGAAACAAATAAAAGAAAGATAAAGAAAAAAGGAAGAAAGAAAAAACAGAGAAAAAAGATCATGGTTGCAAAATGCTTGCATCAGTACGTAAGTGTTCACATTATATATCCGAGAAACAAAACAATGTACTAAAAGTAATGGCTTTTATACTCTTACTAACGAATAGTGCAAAACAATGAAAAAAGATAGACTATTAGCGCGTGCTCTTCAAAGGCTTGGAAATCGAATGGAAATGTCCAAAACCTTGGAAATTCAAAATTGAAAATGTTTTTCCAGTGTTTGACTATTAGTTTTTGTGTGAGATCTCTCGCTATTTGCCGTATAGGGCAAACATGTTTGACTTAAAATGTTGTCATAGCACAATAGAAACAAATGAAGGTGAAATGCCTGCCATGCATGTGCTCGTTATGCCCGACCAAGAAAAACTAATACCCTACATCCCTTTATATCTAGACATAGAGTCGTTTTCGTATGAGTGAGAAGTAGTTACGATACGGTTCGTGCCGTGCGGTGACCGTGCCGTGCGGTGATTATGCCGTGTCCAAGCATTGTGATTGGTTGAATAGATGTCTTCCATTCTGTACCGTGACCGTAACTCCGTATCGTAGGTTTCCCACTCATACGAAAACGACTTTATTTGTTTCGTTCCTTACCTTCCTCTTTTATTTTCTGCAAGAAAAAAATTATATCACGTGAGCTTTTATTGTCCATCTAGAAATCTGTTAGGTGGGTGCCTAGCATGGGTCTTCATGTCCTGTTCACACCTTGCCTGATTGGATCTAGTACTTTTCTTTGTTATTATATAATGTATTCATGTTTACGTCCTTTGTACTTACCATCCAATAAAATAAATAAATAAATAAAGCAGTTTTCTTTGATGAAGTATCTGCAATGCGACTCTAGCTCAAAACTGTTACCACGTGTAAGATATCAGTTGAATTATACGCATTTTGTCGTCATTATTTTAGAAATATTGTGGCGAGGTTTTACGCAGAGCCGTCAAGACTTCTCCCAACTGAAACCCCCGAGTGTTTGCATATATAGCCTGATGCAAACACGGGTAACAGCCAATCAGGTCACAGAGATTTCTGAATCGTATATTTTATAATAGCCAATCAGCTTTCGACATGGCAAGACATTGTTTTAGGTCAAGACAGAAGTATGCGAAACTTCGCAGTTTATGGCTTCTTCCATTGTTAACAACGAGCTTTAGCTTTATAGATGTACATACACCAATGGGATGTAGGACAAGGTGTGTAGTATTATTATTAGTAGTAGAAAATTACACAGGCATCCCAACCATTTCTTCTGAAGGTGTGTATTATTATCATCATCATTATTATTATTATTATTATTAGAAAATTACACAGACATCCCAACAATTTCTTCTGAAGCTAATTATAATAAATCAAAAAGATATTTGCATGCGCGCGTCTTTTTGTTGTTGGGTTTCCTGTGGAAGAGCGCGCGGAAAATTTGTTATATTGGGCTCCCTGTGTTTTACGCACGGATTCGCGCGTTTTTCCTTGCGTTTACGTTCAACATACCTCTAATTCTGACATAAGCAGGCGAAGAGACCTTGTGTCCTATTGGGCTTTTGGCTAAACATCGGTACACGCCTTCATCTGATTGTTGGATATTCCTAATGCGCAGGCGCGAACCCCAAGAAAAGAAGCGAATTTTGATCCGTCCGCTTTGTATGATTGTAACACCATTTCTCTTCCACTTAATGCGAGGCCTAGGGTTCCCCACCACACGACACCTGAATGAGACGCCGTGCCCAAGGGATAGGGTGCGGTTGGTCAGGATGTTGAGAATATCTGGATCGCGTCCTTAAAACATGAGTACAGAAAAACATGAATAAATGAATATTATATATATTTTTTATATATTTTTTTAATGATATATATATATATATGTACCGGTCGGTGGAAGCGTGCTCCCTTGATTGAGATAGCAGTCATTAAATTCGGACAATATTATCTCCAATTTAAAAAAACTGTATAGCCTATCCAATGTACTGGAGAAAGAACGTTGAATCTATGCAAGTGCATGGTATTTCCACTAGTCTTTCATCGAGGGCAAACATCTCAAAAAACTTATAACTAATTTAGCCAATCAAAACACAAGATGAGCCCAGTCTTCCAACATTTTTCACCGACCCGATTGTAATAATTGTACGGCAAATGTATTTTACTGGCGAAAAAATGGCCGATTGCTGCTTCAAGCTGATTTTCACAGCAACGCAAATGAACACATGATGGATCAAATTGTTTTATGTTCGCATGATACAAACTTCGAATTCTTGCTCTTAAAGACTCCGTGTCGACCGGCATGCAACGCGCGCCCAGAGCGATAATAACGTATCATACGAAATTCGATTTCTTGTGTTTGTATCTCTATCGATTCTCAATCTGATTTTCTGAAAGGCATCGAGTTGTTTCTCCTCGAGAAATCACCGGCAAAAGGTCGGGAATTTATATGTGTATAGCTGATAATATGTATTGGGTCGTGGAAGAGGAAGTTTCTGCACGATTTTTTGCTATTTTCACGTCCATGTTTCTCCCGTCATGCCAGCGACGAGGAAGAGGAGCAGACCTGTTGGTAGGCCCAAAAGACCGGAAGAGTTAAAAGTTATTTACGTTAGGAAATCTATCCGAGATCTATGGAGATCCAAGAAGAGTGAACTAGGATATAATCGCCGAACAGACAGCGAATTTGCTGAAGTTATTTTACAGTAAGTAAGCACTATAATATGAACCTTCGCTGTGTATAGTACTGCGCTGTGTTGTTATTTCCTCTCGCTTTTCCTTCTCAGCGGAACTGAATGTGTTCATTTTCTCATCATTTTACAGTTCCTTTGCTACGTATCAGCTCGGAAAAGGAAATATTGTCGATGAGAAGAGCGAATGGCGGGGATCAAAACAAAAACATTGCGCGCGCGTTGCATGCCGGTCGACACGGAGTCTTTAAATGCGCTATAATACTTGATAACTAGTTTAACTGACTACTCAGTACCTTGTTGATGGGACACGAGCCATGGGAAAAGACTTGATGATTTTGAAACAGGATTTGATATTAGCACGGGCTGTGAAAGAATACAAAGAATCGATAAAATTATTATCACAATTGAGCTTACTTTGCATTCTGTCTGTTATAATTATTATTAACTTATACATCATCACTTAATTAGCCTACTCAGGAGCCCATTGGCCTACTTCATAACTTTCAACATTTGTAAATAACAGCTTCAAACTCTGCTCTATTTATTTATTTACTCTCCTTCATCTCGCCCTAATTACTATTTACAATTTACTGGTTCTTTGGGTGGTTTTAACAGTTTCGACAACCACGCACACTTCATATCTTTTCTTATATAATATACTTAATTAGACTATTCATTTTATATTATTATTATTATATTATGTACATATATTTCTATTATCCTTGTAAATTTGTGTGTGAATGATGTTTGTGAATAATAAAAGTCAAAGTCATGTCTGTCTGTCTGTCTGTCTGTCTCAGTCTGTTGATCTGGCCGTCCGTCAGTCCCTCTGTCTGTCTGTCCGTCTGTCTGCCACTTTTAGATCGATTACTTTTTAACCCATAAATAAACAAATTCTAAATTATTTCTTTCTTATGCTCAACCATGTCACGTGACTCATCTATCTTCGTTCCCAGGCTCTCCCGTCGGTTCTACTAGCAGCGCTATGCACGACGGGACGCCGAGAATATGCAGCACATGAATAACTTGCATGTTGTTGTGGGTCACACGCAAGACAAGGCTTAATTCACTTACATTTTATCCTCTTATTCCCGTAGTGATAATGTTATTATAAAGGAATCCTATTAGATCATTTGACTGGCAGACTGCCTGATAAGACAGCAGGGGAACATCTATTCCCCTGTCCTCACCCTGTGGGAAGTCTTAGGACTTGCATCATCGCTCATTTACTTGAGAGATTTCGCACTGTTTAGTCGACCCATGGTTCCTACTGTGTGCAACCTTTTATAAAAAACACTAACATACTATGTCAAAATATCACCCCATGGGGGAAGAGTCCATGCATATAAACCAAGAAAGATACAGGGCCTTGCTAGGAGTCGATTTGCAAAGCAATCGCTGGGATTAATTCCCTTTTGCGTTATGAACAATTGAACTCGTCCACTTGTAAAACTTGTGAGTGGTATCTCAATGTATGACAATGTATGATTTTAGAGTTTGTTCTTTATATATCCTGTAGTAATCCTGAGAAGAAAACAACGAGTAGAGATCACTGATCCCTTGATCAGTTAGGGTTAGGGTTAGGAAGAGACTACGGTAAGCCCAAGCAAATATGTCAGTAGAAAAAAGCGATCGCGCAAGTCGTTGTACTCCTTACTTCAAACTAAAAAAACTACGATATTTCATCCAGTTTACTTGTTAATGTTTGTGTGTGTGCTCTGTGTGTGTTGCACTCGATATTTTGTCGTAATTAATAGTCTTAATACCTAAAATTTGTTTTCAGGTCGTACATATATCCATATTCCATATTGGTACTTTTTCTCTCAAAAATATGGCAGAAAAAATACACGAGGCAAATGAAACTCCACGTGTAAGACTGTGAGCAAATACCGAAGCAATCCAACGGGAAAAAGCTTAATGAACCAGAACAGAACACGAGTACCGCACAGTATCAAAACGATAACACTGCAAAAAATAGTTGAAACAAGGGAACAAACATGCGTAACTTAGACCACACTCGTCAGAACGTAATGACATGAATTACTGTGACATGTCGAGATTATAAAGGTAAAATATGCTATACAACCTCCAGGCAAAACTCTCCTGACGTTTAACCTTGAATTACTTAAAATTCCATCAAAAAATGAGAGGATACGATGATACATGACAGTTTCTATCATCGCCTTGCTGTGCATAGTAATGATGTCCATTCTTTAACACAGCGCCCTATAGCGAGAACTATCTTGATGCATTTTCATTACCATTTTAGGTGAATACAAAGTCTTAGGAATCTATAGTACAACAACAATCAGTTTCTTGAAATAGAAACCAAAATTGTTACAGTTCAAATTTTAGATTTTTCTTAGCAAAGTGATTATCTCAATTCTCAAATCCCAGCCTGAGTACACCTACATACGTTGAACAAGTACGACTTCCCCGGGACGACTTCTCGATCTACTAGTTTCAAAGCAAAGTTTTTAAAATCAAATTAGTTTATCATCTGGCCTGACTTGGAGCCAGGGTGACTAGGCCCTAGTCTCCCTCACTAACTAGGCCCCGGTGAGAAATCAGTAAATGAGTGAGGAATTAATTTAACTGCCGCGTGCGTGAGTCCAACTAGCTACCATTTTCGCTGATCGAAGGGTATACAATAGTTGCTGTGCTTATTTCCAGTTTTCCCGCGACTCTTTTAACTCATGAGCAAAAGCTCAAATCACATCGGATACGACCGAGAACACTCAAGAATTCTAAACGATCGGTAGTATTTAAAATACGAACTAAACTGAAGCGTATGCTTCCAGAATACAACTATTATTATTATTATTAATACGCTTGGAAATGCTAAGCATATCTCGGAGTAACGGACCGTTTTTCAAACTGAGCTTCGATAGTGCAATTCTAGGTACACTAGCCACCTGGAAGAATACCGAACGCGAAGGAAAGAGAGCTGAAGGAGTAGAGAGAAAGGAGCCGGACTCTGCCGAGCAGAGTAAGTTCTGGGTGGTCTGTTGAATCAAATCACCGATAAACTTTTAGCTTTAGCAGTCGAAAAGCTTTTAACAGGTCAATCTCTAAGACAAATATTTATTTTGCAACTAACTTATACGGTAAACTTTTCTGACTCCATGTCTTTTTATTCGGCTATTTCGGCTACGGGGAGAGAGGATTCCGCTAGTCAGATCAGTGTTTTATAGTCCACTGAGAACCATCTTTCATATATTTCATATTGTTATTTAGTCTCCAAGTAAACTCTAAAGTACTATATAGTAAACCAAGTGCCATTACCAAGGAGTTGAATTAAACTTTTCTTGGAAGAATTTGAAAGAGCCATCGATTAGCCAATTGATGGGACATTCCATCATATGACACTTACAGACCTAACATCTGCAAAAGTCATTTCAATCGAATTCTTCGGACTCGGTCATCGGCTGTGGCCATGAAACTAAGGAGAAACATTTGGATTGCTTCATGACTGAGAAAGACCGAATTATATTAAATATAATGCGATAGTAGTCGATCTGTTAGTGCCTCAAAATGGTTGACGATGAATCAGCAGAACGCCTTCTACTTAGCTATTACAAATTGAGTGTTTACATAGGACTAACCGGCGTAAGAGCAAGTATTCGGCCGCGCTTTATAAAGCTTATTGACATCACGGCGCCAAATAATATTCAATCCTGTTAAGGCGGTGTGTCGCCTAAAACATAAATGTCACAGAACAAACAGCAAATTGTGTACTTTATCAAGTTTGAGTGCTAAGTTTGAGAAAACTAATTAACTTACAGTCTTGTCTATCAAATGCTACACATCATTAAAGCAGATTGGAATCAAATAATCGCACTCAATCTAAACTACATTCAATTACGGTAGAATAATTGCCAACATTATATCCAAAATTGTATTTACATGAATAGCTTGAAACAAAGAAATAACACCAGAAGGTTCGACCATTTCAAGCATTGCATTTTTTTCAAATAATTATCCAAGAAGAAACTGTTTATACTAAGCGCTTTTGGGTGGTCTTGGATAATGATAATTAATAATTATAGTAGCGTTCGACTATATTAGAGCCAGTAAATGCAAGCCACACAAGTTGATGTACCATTGCTTATAACTGGAATACATAACCTCGATATGAGAACAATATGGGTTTTTATTCCTTCACATCGAAGAGTCATTGAATGGTAGAGTTTCTTTCGTGCTCTGACACTTTCTGCGTAACTAAACTGAGCACAGAAGTTGTTATCTGATTCAGATTGTAAATCCCAGGAAATGCAAGCAAAAAAAAAAAAAGTATATATATTACAGCTCAAAAACCTAAAACCCCAATTGATTATAAGTACTGATACTTCTACAGGAAGGCCATTCTTTCTGTGTAATATATAACTGTTCACTGTATTCTTCGCAGTTCTCATCTAGCATTGATTTCATTGTCGGCTATTCCAGTTGTTATCCCAAGAAGGAACAGAAGTTGACTGAGCTAGCTGCATGTACTGTTTGAAGACTCAGTCAGGATTATTTCAACTCGATCCACATGCAGTTCACGCCGATGATCTTCTAGTACGAGACAACACGTACTACAGTTCCTGCCTTCAAATTGTTTTTCATTGGAGAGACTTTTAGCATATTCTTTTACTCAGTCGGTTGTCTGCTATTAGTTCCTTGCGATAACACCTGGGATAACAGGATCTTTCAACTATCGCAGGGCAATAGAAACATTGCAATGAAAAATAAACTTGAGAGTGTATCCGTTTTGGTTCAAACTCGTAGAAACAAGATTGTAGAATTTGGGTAGAATGAACCTAAGACTGACAACATCGAGGTTTTAAAAGTAAAATTTACGCGTGGCGACCAAATACTGAACTGGTTAATCAGTGAGATGAGATTCTTGAATTTGTTCTTACCTCACGTTCAGGGCGAGCCCCCGCAGAATGTAGGCAAAGCAAAACCAAAGAAAGAACGGCAATCAGGATCTTCAACACATGCATGTCTCAGTCTAAACTTGGTTTCCTTTAGGATCTAGTATATTAAAGTATACTTAGTATCAAATCTTGACTGGAACTAAGAACTCGTTCTATTTACTGGTCGATGTGAGTGCTCCAGTGGTAAGCGGCGTGGTATGACTTCCACAGCCTTGTAGATCTATTTACTGTGAACCTATTGCTGATGCCGGACCACACACAGTGTGCCATATCGTATGACATACCAGTGTGTATGAAACAGGGCAGCGCGCCATAAGGAATTGGGAAAAATGAAAACGAGTTTAGAGACGAAAAGACTAGACTCAACGTCAATTATTTTGCAATTGACCGAAGAATATAATGAAAATCATCCCAGTAATTAAGTTGTATGGTACGCGGATCAATTACACAAGGCTCTCCAGCTCTTACGAAGAAAAATAAAGGGTTTAACTAGAGATTAGCCGTTTAGTATTAATAAACTGCCTCAAAGGTGCTCGAAACGATTACTATATCATTCAGGGAATTCACTATATTCCTATCCTTAAAATTCACGAAACCGAGCCCGAGTGGTGCGCGCGCGTCAATGTAAAAATCAGTTCAATTTCTTGAGAGCAAATTTTACTCAGCGCCATCATGTCTTGTGAATATTTCTTTGTCAAAAACACGTTTAGTTTTAGTGTAAGCTGATAGGTGTAGTCTAGTGTGACCATATTAAGAACATTCCATACTTGGAAATACGGACGCATTCCGTGACGAGCTAGGAAACAGCGGAACTTAGGCTCCGAAAGCGGTCCTCTAAAAACCCGAGAATAGGGATACAGTTGAGCTAATTAATGAAGAATTTAAGACTCTTGATTTGAGGTTAGACATACTCCAGTCTGATATGCAGGCTGACCAACTCATCAGTGAAAAATCTTGAATGATACAGCAGAGATCATTATTGAATGCAGGGGATACATACCATAGATGTTCACCTTGTGAATGAATAAAACGCTGATCCTTTTGTAAATCAACTCATAGTTTATTTTCAATTTTTTTCTTACTTCGTTTAATTCTTTTACAACAGTAATCGGCAAAACACGAAGAACATGTAGCAGCACAAATCAACACATAGAATTGAACCTGGCCCCTCCTGTGCACGGGGCAAGGAGGGTGAGGGTACTTCCCGGTATAACTAGCTATACGGGTATGTGCCGCGCCGGGTCTGGGATCAATGTTGTTGCCGTTTTAGTCTGGGATATAGGGTATGGTTTTTCCAGAGACCCAGTGCGCGTTAATTGAAAATTTTACCGCCAGAGTTCTAGATCTCGAAAAGTTTCTCGGCTTATCGTAGCTTGTCAAACAGTGCTAGTATTAGAATAGAGGTTTTACCTTTAAAGAACTACAAACTTTATCAATTAAGCTGTAACATCGACGTACATACTCTGGTCTCTAGAGGTCATCCATATAGAGACAAGTTATATCCCTAATTAAATCTTATCATGACGTCACGTCTCAGTGACAATCTATTGTAGCTTGTTCAGTAATAATCGAGGCTAGTTAATTGTAGGAAATCCCGCCATAGACTAGACACTTCATAACGCTTATGCGTGAGATGGACAAACACTCTAGGAAGGAAAGGGTTCACCAGATGGTCTAGGGAACATACTGTAAAAGTTGGGGTGAAGATTGTTTCTCACTAGGATATGTATCAGACAATTGGCGGAAATTTGGACTTCCTTTTGTGAAGAGATTACTTCCTTCCACGGCGTAGTATAGTAAGAGAAATTCGAAAAATGGTGTAGAGGCTTTTCAAGAATTTGACCACGATCCAAATATCAATGCCAGAAATTGACAATAATGTGCCTAAACATTTACCTTATAGTACTAATTAGCTGTCATGCATTGTGTATATTGACGACTCTTAAATAATATTCATATGCGGGCTTAGCCTCACTTCTGAGATAGAAAACAAAAGAAGAAATTAGAATAACAAAACAACAACTCCTGGATTCGAGGCTAAGCCCGCATATAGAATAAAAGATAACAAGAGTGATAGTGTGTATTGGTGGAGTTCAGGTAATGCCCAGGTTTATTCTATACATCTACATACTAAAACTCCATCAAACTGGTCATGAATAATGTAGTAACATGAATTCCTTGCCTAAAATCAATAACTTTGGTGAACTGTGAGCTACAAGCACACTGTTTTCCTCTGTAACGTGATACAGGATGAATGCATGTCAACATTCAGTCGAGAGGGGAAAATAGCACAAATCAGCCTGCTGTAACAGTGTGAAGAGCAATACTTTTGGCAAATTGTCTACAAAATGCTTGTCGTCAAAATGGCATTGATTCACAGGAGAACGTCCAACTGTGTTGGAATGACAGTTTAATGCGACTCCCTAGGTAAGCTAAGAGCAAGATATTTCCGGAGATTTTCTGTACACTGTTTTCCAAAGACGTCTTGCAGTGTGTACTCAGTGCTGCCTCGGGCAAAAGCATTTCTAGTGTATGGTCGTGAATGTGTTTCATCTCGGCAGGGTCATAAACTACCATCGTCAGTGAAACGTATTCCAACCGAACAACTTTTGAAAAATGATTTATAACCAGATTCACTCCAAAAGTGGATGCATGAATACAGTTTGTGACGTCACATCCGCACGGCATTGCGTTGTCATTCACCGAATTTTTTAAATCAAATTGCGTTTTGACTCGGCTGAAGATTTATTGCTATTTTGAAGAAGAAAATATGTAAAGTAATAACTTATATGAGTGCCAGTATTCTCTGATAGAGATATTATGGTATTTAGCCTTAGTTGAATCAGAAATATAGTACAACATTGACTGGGTCTGGAAAATTGCATTTTTAGTTCTGGGAAATGGTCAGTGCATATTTTGTAGTCTCCCCTACCCGAATATTTGCGCAGTACCACCCCACCCCCCCTCCCGTTTTGAAAATACAAGTACGTACAATTTACGAGAAACTATGCGATAATTTGTTTCTAATCAGTAAACATTCAAACCGTGGTGTATGAGCGCCTTCCATAGTGAACGCTAAGTTTTCACCGAAGAACAATCAATTTTTTACTGTTTTCTTTATCAAAACTGGATGAATTGTGAATAAATTAGCTTTTTCTGAATCGATCTACAGTACTTCAAGTGATTTTCCAATTGAGCTAACGAAGCGATCGATCAATCATCTGTCAGGAATACAACAAAAGCCATGATCCTTGATTACCCAATCAGAATCAAGTAATTTGGTTTTCTATGTTAGAGGAGTATATTAGGTAATATTGAGCAAATTAGTGTAATTTCCTATATTTTTTGTTTGCGAACGGGTCCATTGTATAAGGAATCACAATACAGCTGATGGTCTCTACATAGCATGGTATACATGTCTGCCGCCTGTCATATGCTACTCATGACCTTGTATCTATCTATCCACAGAATAAACTCAAAACGTAGCAGCTAAAACGAGATAACCTTTTGGGTTAATTAGTTCTCTTTGTGTGGTCTGTCAAATAATATTCGTTGTCACTTTAGACCGATTGTTTAGACTGTTTGTGAATTGCCAGGGGGGGGGGGGGGGACTCCCATATCAGAGTAAAGAGTGGTTGTGAAACTCGTCAGACATTTTGAAAATAAGCTCTAAAATATACGCGGATGATCTCGACCTAACTTGTGGCAATGAACAAAGGTACCAATTCTAAATGAACTGATTAGTGTACTGACCAGTAAGTCATAATGAATTTCATTGCCCTAAAGTTACCAGGAAAACTCTAACAATGATCGTTTTACGCAGCTAAACATCCTAAGCGTATCCCCACCACTTTTAATTTTAGGCAGGGGGAGAGTTTAGGGAGGGGGTGGGGCTTGGGGGAGGGGGGATCGTGTAAGGGGACTTATAATCAGGAAGAGGGAAGCTATTCTTAATTTCTACAACAAAACGCAATAATAACAGGTATTACATAGGAGTTTGGTGGAAAGATTTCGAAGATGTTATAGTTGTAAAAGCTACTCTGGCAATTTGAGTATAAATAAAAATTATGTGTGCGTGTGTGTGTGTGTGTATACTGGTCAGTGAGGGTGCTTGTAATCAGGGGGGGACAACCGCAGGCCATTTTCGTTAATAGAATAACTAGGGGGTATTTAAACGATTTTACGATCTACTTATGATCCCGACCATCTGATAGATGTCTTTCAATGACGCGTGCAAGCTAGGATTTATTCTTGCGATCCGTAAGGTTCTCGAAGCAAAGGTTATCTAAATGAGGATGCTCTTAAGATCCTTATATCATTGAATCACACGAAAGCAAATATATATCACTTCTAATAATTCTAACGTGGAAGAATCAGTGGACGCACTGATCAGTGGTATAGCTAGCTATAGACAGTAGCTCAATGGCCAGCTATATTAAAATATCGATGTTTTACTCTCAACAGTGAAGAGTTGACTGTCCTATCAAGTGCCATGTTTGTGTTGTGCTGTTTTTTTAATGTAATCAAGAGACCTCTTGATGTAATATATCAAACACGAGAAAAGGAGTTTATCCTCTGATTTAAATACACTGAGAACTGTATTTAAAAACGAGGCGCAGCCAAAGGCTCTTTCAAACCTCAAAGAAAAGCGTGAAATAGTACTAACTTTAAATAGTACTAAATAGTGCTATTTCTATTGTTTTCTATTGTTTCATTAGTGCTATTTAGTACTTATTAGTTATTTAGTTTTCAAGCTTTTCTAAATTGCACTCTATCCAAACCTCCTTCACGGCAGTGATTTCCTTTGTGGTGCTGAACAATCAACGAGTTTGGAAATGGTTGTATCAAAAATACACGTGTGATATGGCGTAGCAATTTCAATGCAGTAAATGTATGGCAGAACATCGATTTTCCTAATTTTTCGCCTTACTAGATGCTGCAGCAGCTCAGAATCTTTTCCAATCTCATTTTTTGAAGAAAGCCAAGGATTGTACGTCGAAAAATTTCGACAATCAATGAGTTTGGAGATGGTTGTATTAAAACTTTTAATGTGTCAATGGAATTATTGATTTTAATTTTCAACATGGAAGCAATATTCACAATACAACACTGACTTAAATTGTTTTGGTTTGATGACTAGGCAGCGTCAAGCGAGTGCTGCATGCACAGCTAGCTAGTTAGAAGCTTGTTAGGAACATCTTTGAAACACTTTGTAAAGAAATGGTTGATAAGTGGAGTAAAAATGTTTGTTATATACCAACTCAAGAGAAAATGACCAACTGTCAAAGTTCATTTTTCTCGTGCTCTGATTGGGCGAGCGGGTATCACGTGAACGTGAACAAGTTTTCATGTTTCCCCGGCAACAGCTCTCAGCGGGCAACAATATGTTGTGGACCGGCAATAACAAAACCGGAAGTTGATTGAGCTTTGTAACCTTGATTGGCGTTGGTAATCGCGCTTGAAAAGCGGGAAACCCATCTTTTTGTTGTTCTTTGACAGTTGGTATATAACAAAACACTTATTGACTGGGACCTCGGGAAAGCAGTATGTTTTGTGGTCCCGAGACCGCGAATGTTTCCCTCGGCTCCATAATTCGGGAAACATTCGCGGTCTCGGGACCACAAAACATACTGTTTCTCTCGGTCCCAGTCAATAAGTCTTAAATATTTGACTTTAAGATATATTTCGCTTTAATTTTTAAGCGTTTTACTTGCAACAACAACAATAAAAAATAATGGCTGTCTAATTAGCATAAAAACATGGCGCCATCCAGAGTCGTACCCAGTCTTTTCCGTGTGAGACCCCCCCCCCCCCCCCCCCCCCCCCCCCCCCGCATTTTGCACGTGTTGATTTTGGGTAAACGTTTAGTGGTAATGCGATCGTGTAATTTTTTGTTGAACAATGTTTTTTTTAATTTGGCACAAATATTGATCTTGAGTGCTAGAGTAGAAAAATGAAATAAAAAATGGGGGTCACCGAACCCATTGAGAAGATATAATTTTTCAAAGATGGGGCTTGCGGTCATCTTTTCTGGCAAAAATGGATAATGGAATTACAAGCTCTTGCTGTCCGTATAGGTCGGTAATAATAAAAACAATACTTTCAAATGAGACATATGTTAACATAATATAATGAAAAAACCGAAATTTGTCATTTTATTGTGTTGAACAGTAAGTTTTCAAAGCCAAAATTTCAAAAACAATACATTTTGACCGTCCTTTACGATCCTATTTTTGGACATTTTGGCGATTTCCTTAAAATTTAGCTCGAAGATCTACCCTCATTTTTTTATATGTTTTAGCTTTCGTAAATACCTACTCAGGGCAAAAATATCAGGTTAGGTCACCGTGTTAGATTTTTAGATATTCGCCGTTGAATATTAAAATGCATGATCCGCCATTTTGAAAGAGCTCTACCACAGGAAGCCCAACCAATGAAAAGTAGTTGGAAAATGAACACTTCGTAGTTTACTAAAATAATAGCTCGAAGACCTGTCTTCATTTTTTGACATTTTCTTGCTTTAGTTGACCTAGACTTACCGTGGAAAAATCAGGATAGGTCACCGACTTAGATTTTTAGATAATCGCCGTTGAATATCATGCGCAGGAAAGATGCGCACGAATGCACGATGGCATTACCTTAATATCAATGCCTCGAAGAAGCTGTGAAAAGAAGATTTCTGTTGCAAGTATTTTGATCTCACGGTACTTCCCTGGATTCAGAAGAAATGATTTTACGATCTTCTTGTCATCATTGATTGTCCAATTCATATTGCATGGTAGATCTTCTTTACTTTGGTACAATATGGCGATTGAAATGTTGAGTTATGGTAGATCGAGATTCAGTTTTAATTCGTGCGTCTGTCCTCTTGTTTTTACTAGAGTGATTCCAATAAACCTGGGCACTACTAATTAGCTGTCAGTGTTTATTAGATGCAAAGGAACAAAAGAAAACAAAAGAGTGAGTGTCTAATAGTGTGTAATGGTGTTGTAATGGTGTAGTTAGCAATGCCCAGGTTTATTGGAATCACTCTATTATGATGTCTCTATATTGTGTTTGGTGATCCTTATTACATAGGGCTAACTTCCTAAGTATTCAAGTACTTTTAAGTACTTTTAAGTACTTTTAATTAAATTTCGTCATAACATTGAGTATTATGTGGATGCATTCGAACTCTCCTAATTGTCTTGCTTGTAATACACAAATAACTGACTCTCCTAATTGTCTTGCTTGTAATACACAAATAACTGACTCTCCTAATTGTCTTGCTTGTAATACACAAATAACTGACTCTCCTAATTGTCTTGCTTGTAATACACAAATAACTGACTCTCCTAATTGTCTTGCTTGTAATACACAAATAACTGACTCTCCTAATTGTCTTGCTTGTAATACACAAATAACTGACTCTCCTAATTGTCTTGCTTGTAATACACAAATAACTGACTCTCCTAATTGTCTTGCTTGTAATACACAAATAACTGACTCTCCTAATTGTCTTGCTTGTAATACACAAATAACTGACTCTCCTAATTGTCTTGTTTGTAATACACAAATAACTGACTCTCCTAATTGTCTTGCTTGTAATACACAAATAACTGACTCTCTCTAATTGTCTTGCTGCTTGTAATACACAAATAACTGACTCTCCTAATTGTCTTGTTTGTAATACACAAATAACTGACTCTCCTAATTGTCTTGCTTGTAATACACAAATAACTGACTCTCCTAATTGTCTTGCTTGTAATACACAAATAACTGACTCTCCTAATTGTCTTGCTTGTAATACACAAATAACTGACTCTCCTAATTGTCTTGCTTGTAATACACAAATAACTGACTCTCCTAATTGTCTTGCTTGTAATACACAAATAACTGACTCTCCTAATTGTCTCTTGCTTGTAATACACAAATAACTGACTCTCCTAATTGACTTGCTTGTAATACACAAATAACTGACTCTCCTAATTGTCTTGCTTGTAATACACAAATAACTGACTCTCCTAATTGTCTTGCTTGTAATACACAAATAACTGACTCTCCTAATTGTCTTGCTTGTAATACACAAATAACTGACTCTCCTAATTGTCTTGCTTGTAATACACAAATAACTGACTCTCCTAATTGTCTTGCTTGTAATACACAAATAACTGACTCTCCTAATTGTCTTGCTTGTAATACACAAATAACTGACTCTCCTAATTGTCTTGTTTGTAATACACAAATAACTGACTCTCCTAATTGTCTTGCTTGTAATACACAAATAACTGACTCTCCTAATTGTCTTGCTTGTAATACACAAATAACTGACTCTCCTAATTGTCTTGCTTGTAATACACAAATAACTGACTCTCCTAATTGTCTTGTTTGTAATACACAAATAACTGACTCTCCTAATTGTCTTGCTTGTAATACACAAATAACTGACTCTCCTAATTGTCTTGCTTGTAATACACAAATAACTGACTCTCCTAATTGTCTTGCTTGTAATACACAAATAACTGACTCTCCTAATTGTCTTGTTTGTAATACACAAATAACTGACTCTCCTAATTGTCTTGCTTGTAATACACAAATAACTGACTCTCCTAATTGTCTTGTTTGTAATACACAAATAACTGACTCTCCTAATTGTCTTGTTTGTAATACACAAATAACTGACTCTCCTAATTGTCTTGCTTGTAATACACAAATAACTGACTCTCCTAATTGTCTTGCTTGTAATACACAAATAACTGACTCTCCTAATTGTCTTGCTTGTAATACACAAATAACTGACTCTCCTAATTGTCTTGCTTGTAATACACAAATAACTGACTCTCCTAATTGTCTTGTTTGTAATACACAAATAACTGACTCTCCTAATTGTCTTGCTTGTAATACACAAATAACTGACTCTCCTAATTGTCTTGCTTGTAATACACAAATAACTGACTCTCCTAATTGTCTTGCTTGTAATACACAAATAACTGACTCTCCTAATTGTCTTGTTTGTAATACACAAATAACTGACTCTCCTGAATTGTCTTGCTTGTAATACACAAATAACTGACTCTCCTAATTGTCTTGCTTGTAATACACAAATAACTGACTCTCCTAATTGTCTTGCTTGTAATACACAAATAACTGACTCTCCTAATTGTCTTGTTTGTAATACACAAATAACTGACTCTCCTAATTGTCTTGCTTGTAATACACAAATAACTGACTCTCCTAATTGTCTTGCTTGTAATACACAAATAACTGACTCTCCTAATTGTCTTGCTTGTAATACACAAATAACTGACTCTCCTAATTGTCTTGTTTGTAATACACAAATAACTGACTCTCCTAATTGTCTTGCTTGTAATACACAAATAACTGACTCCTAATTGTCTTGTTTGTAATACACAAATAACTGACTCTCCTAATTGTCTTGCTTGTAATACACAAATAACTGACTCTCCTAATTGTCTTGTTTGTAATACACAAATAACTGACTCTCCTAATTGTCTTGTTTGTAATACACAAATAACTGACTCCTAATTGTCTTGTTTGTAATACACAAATAACTGACTCTCCTAATTGTCTTGTTTGTAATACACAAATAACTGACTCTCCTAATTGTCTTGTTTGTAATACACAAATAACTGACTCTCCTAATTGTCTTGTTTGTAATACACAAATAACTGACTCTCCTAATTGTCTTGCTTGTAATACATCTTCACCTCATAGTATATTGCATATTTTTGTTGAATGTCCTGCTGCCCGGCGTCTCAGTCTGGTCTGAATTGAAAACATGGTATTCCCAGGTTTTCAAACATTCAGCTCCTGCACTTGAATGTAAAAATATCAGTTTTTGGCTTCATCAATTTAAAAAATCAATTTATTGTGTTTTTGTAAAATACCGTGCACTTATTGTATTGTATATACAACAACAATGTAGTATCAATTGTAGAAATTAAACAAAAATAAACGCTGATTGAAAAAAAATCACACATAAAGAATAGATGTCGATCAATTTGTTAACTTTACATTCTGTTAACCCACGTTACTCCAATATACGGTTGAGGTAATAGTTGCCCTCTCCACGAACTCTGTCTACGTAGCCTCTTAATAAACAGACTAAATGTCGAGTAGTACGAGCCGACGAATTCTGCGGCATGAGCACAGATCAACTGTTCGGTGAGTCCTAGGATATCCTGGATGTTCTCCTTATCCTCGACAATATTTGGGAAGTCTTTCGCAAAAATTAAATGAAATCCGGCAACGCGAAATGGCTCAAACCACGTGAGGTTTCTCTCGTCTGTTGCTACGTACAGTTTAGAAGTGATGTTTAACATCTGTCTCTTGCTTAAAATAGAGAGCCAATAGTCTTGGGTGATGTTACGACTGGTTGGATGGTCAGTTCGACGCACGTGTATTGCATTGTATGGGTATCGTATTTGTTGCTTGATGTACCGTAGCCGATGCCATATTGGCGCTGCAAAAGTAACATGTCGTATAATCCACTTATGTGCGTCGAGCGTTCGTTTTCTACTAAGAAAAAGCATCTGACGAAAATACATAGAACCCTCTTCGAAGTAGAGTATATCTTCCTTCTTTTGCGAAAGCTCGTCCATAATCCCCCAAACTGGAATCTTGTTGTCCACAGTTTTTTCCGTATCATTTTGACAGATTCTGCGGTAACTTGGGATGCTTGAAGACGAGACCCAGGTTTTCATGTAGACTTCTAAAGTTGACCATGCTTTTGTGTCATCAGCATTAGGTAGTGAATCAACCCAGGCACCGACCAGCCCATTGTGGCAGATATGGCTCCACGAAAGATGACCATAGTCCTTGATAAAACGAGTGTGATTGGTAGCAACTTCCTTGACTGGTATAAGCCTAGATAGTCGGCGCAGGTCAATGACTTTGGACAGTGGAATTAGATTGTTTGTTGGTACCATATTATAAGCCTCATAACTCCGGCGTGACGAATGATGTTTTTTAGTGTGGAGAATCTCTTGGTGTGGAGCCATCGGATGGACAATCAGTGTTCTGTTCAATAACTTTGCAAATATCACGGCGTTTTCGAGGGCGAGCCTCTGGTTGTTCCATCCACCTCCTGGTGGCTGGTATGTTAAGTACTTCATCTTTGCTTTTTGATAGCAAACAAGCTTCCCATGTAAATACACAATCTGTTCCTCATTACACGCACTTCTGATCTGCCTTCCTTGAAAATACATTTTTGGCTTATAGACAATAATCAGGATGATTAACATAATAATCACTAATATGTGAAGACACTTTGATTTTCTAATCGCCCTTCCAGTATCATGTCGTTGGAGAACTGCAGAGGTTCTTCTGAAGGAGATCTCAGGCATCAAGTTCATCCAAGCGACCGACCATTTTTGACTTGTTAGTTTCAGAGTTCTGTGGCTTGAATTCAGAGACAATGTGGTTGGTCTCTGTGGTGAATTACTTATCATTGTTCTGGTCCAGAAGCCGTGTTCGACCGTGTACACGGGTCAGTTAGAAAGGACGAGAGTGCGTGGACAAGCAAGTAAGACGGATAGAATTTCTCGATACACCTTCCTTACGTACTTTTTGCGACAGTACAAGACAATGTTAAGAAATGTGGATAATTTGGGGAGTTTCTTGGTCGAACACGTAGGTATCCACTATCTGGCTGTTCTTCTTTCTATTTTCAAAGTGGTTTTTTTCGTCGAACATAACAACTACAGTATGACCTAGATATCACCTGTTGAACGGCGCCATTAACGTCGAATGATCATTCAAGCGTTATAGAAACTACTGGTGACTGACAATGTCGCTTCACTGCACTAGTGAAGGCCGGCTCTCTTTTGCTGCCGTATTCTGCAGGAATTGAATTTCGTGACCATGCAGATTCCCGATATGAAGTAAAAGGAACGCAGCCGCCATGTTGGATGAACCAACATGGCGGCCATGACTTAACGTGCATCCGATCGAGGAAAAGCCCACCTTTTAAAAGTATCGATCTGAGTCGAGTCCTGGCTGCTATTCGAATTCACCTTTTTCCATAATAAAAAATATCAATACAACGAAACGTGACGCCATCTTGTTTTGCTCGGAGGTGAGTAGTCAAGGATCGATATTCCTAGATTGAGTAGCCAATCAATCAGAGAGCGCGAAAAGTACTAATTCACTTGTGTGGTATATACTAATATTTATTATCCAGTGGATAAGTTGATGCTTTAATCCAATACATTTGTCCACTGGATAAAGATGTATTCGACGGATAGCACTATCTTCTCTTTGAACAACCGGGTCTACTTTAATTTCATGGGCATAAATTAAACAGGTAACACTGTTCATTCTTACAATATGCAAATATATGGTTTCTGTACGTTCTGATGTTTTTACGAGGTACAGTGTTGTAAGTGCATCGCAAAGGTTAGGATATATAGGATATATAGGGTATATAGGGTATATAGGATATATAGGATATATAGGATATATAGGATATATAGCGGGATATATAGGATATATAGGATATATATAGTTAGGATATTTAATTTTATATTTAAATTTTATAAAGTATATTATATTTATATTTTTGCTTTATGTATATTTGTTTTTGTTTACGTTCACGTTTTAACGAGCTTTGTAGCTCTTAGGCGACTACGTGTTTAAATAAATTATTATTATTATTATTATTATTATTATTATTGTGGTAAAATCTAAAGTCCGCCATCTTGTGGGCTCCTGATCTTGTTTAGTAATAGTAGATTAATTTACAATACAGTACATTGAAAGAGATAACGGCTTGCCAATCATTTGCAACCATAATCCTTAGAATTGTGCACCGATACCTTTCGTATGATTGTCAGAAAAACTTACGACACGGACATGCCGTGCCGTGTTCGTGCAATTATCGTCATGTTTTCGTGGGATATAATAATAATAATAATAATAATAATAATAATAATAATAATAATAATAATAATAATAATAATAATAATAATAATAATAATAATAATAATAATAATAATAATAATAATAATAATAATAATAATAATAATAATAATAATAATAATAATAATAATAATAATGCACTTTATTTCACGAGGGAATACATGTTACAGCTCAAGCTGAAAAACTTATGGTCCTCCTAATCTAAAAATATATATATATAATCTATATCGCGTGAATCCGTGCCATGTCCGTGCGTATCGGATAGTGCATGCTGTGTGCTTAGAGTGGTTTTCGTATGAGTGGGAAGTAGTTACAGTACAGTTCGTACCGTGCCATGTCCGTGCGTAACGGAGAGTGCATGCTGTGTGCTTAGAGTGGTTTTCGTATGAGTGGGAAGTAGTTACAGTACAGTTCGTACCGTGCCATGTCCGTGCGTATCGGATAGTGCATGCTGTGTGCTTAGAGTGGTTTTCGTATGAGTGGGAAGTAGTTACAGTACAGTTCGTACCGTGCCATGTCCGTGCGTAACGGACAGTGCATGCTGTGTGCTTAGAGTGGTTTTCGTATGAGTGGGAAGTAGTTACAGTACAGTTCGTACCGTGCCATGTCCGTGCGTAACGGACAGTGCATGCTGTGTGCTTAGAGTCGTTTTCGTATGAGTGGGAAGTAGTTACAGTACAGTTCATACCGTGCCATGTCCGTGCGTAACGGACAGTGCATGCTGTGTGATTAGAGTGGTTTTCGTATGAGTGGGAAGTAGTTACAGTACAGTTCGTACCGTGCCATGTCCGTGCGTAACGGACAGTGCATGCTGTGTGCTTAGAGTGGTTTTCGTATGAGTGGGAAGTAGTTACAGTACAGTTCGTACCGTGCCATGTCCGTGCGTAACGGACAGTGCATGCTGTGTGATTAGAGTCGTTTTCGTATGAGTGGGAAGTAGTTACAGTACAGTTCGTACCGTGCCATGTCCGTGCGTAACGGACAGTGCATGCTGTGTGATTAGAGTCGTTTTCGTATGAGTGGGAAGTAGTTACAGTACAGTTCGTACCGTGCCATGTCCGTGCGTAACGGACAGTGCATGCTGTGTGCTTAGAGTGGTTTTCGTATGAGTGGGAAGTAGTTACAGTACAGTTCGTACCGTGCCATGTCCGTGCGTAACGGACAGTGCATGCTGTGTGCTTAGAGTGGTTTTCGTATGAGTGGGAAGTAGTTACAGTACAGTTCGTACCGTGCCATGTCCGTGCGTAACGGACAGTGCATGCTGTGTGCTTAGAGTGGTTTTCGTATGAGTGGGAAGTAGTTACAGTACAGTTCGTACCGTGCCATGTCCGTGCGTAACGGACAGTGCATGCTGTGTGCTTAGAGTGGTTTTCGTATGAGTGGGAAGTAGTTACAGTACAGTTCGTACCGTGCCATGTCCGTGCGTAACGGACAGTGCATGCTGTGTGCTTAGAGTGGTTTTCGTATGAGTGGGAAGTAGTTACAGTACAGTTCGTACCGTGCCATGTCCGTGCGTAACGGACAGTGCATGCTGTGTGCTTAGAGTGGTTTTCGTATGAGTGGGAAGTAGTTACAGTACAGTTCGTACCGTGCCATGTCCGTGCGTAACGGACAGTGCATGCTGTGTGCTTAGAGTGGTTTTCGTATGAGTGGGAAGTAGTTACAGTACAGTTCGTACCGTGCCATGTCCGTGCGTAACGGACAGTGCATGCTGTGTGCTTAGAGTGGTTTTCGTATGAGTGGGAAGTAGTTACAGTACAGTTCGTACCGTGCCATGTCCGTGCGTAACGGACAGTGCATGCTGTGTGCTTAGAGTGGTTTTCGTATGAGTGGGAAGTAGTTACAGTACAGTTCGTACCGTGCCATGTCCGTGCGTAACGGACAGTGCATGCTGTGTGCTTAGAGTGGTTTTCGTATGAGTGGGAAGTAGTTACAGTACAGTTCGTACCGTGCCATGTCCGTGCGTAACGGACAGTGCATGCTGTGTGCTTAGAGTGGTTTTCGTATGAGTGGGAAGTAGTTACAGTTACAGTTCGTACCGTGCCATGTCCGTGCGTAACGGACAGTGCATGCTGTGTGCTTAGAGTGGTTTTCGTATGAGTGGGAAGTAGTTACAGTACAGTTCGTACCGTGCCATGTCCGTGCGTAACGGACAATGCATGCTGTGTGCTTAGAGTGGTTTTCGTATGAGTGGGAAGTAGTTACAGTACAGTTCGTACCGTGCCATGTCCGTGCGTAACGGACAGTGCATGCTGTGTGCTTAGAGTGGTTTTCGTATGAGTGGGAAGTAGTTACAGTACAGTTCGTACCGTGCCATGTCCGTGCGTAACGGACAGTGCATGCTGTGTGATTAGAGTGTTTTTCGTATGAGTGGGAAGTAGTTACAGTACAGTTCGTACCGTACCATGTCCATGCGTAACGGACAGTGCATGCTGTGTGCTTAGAGTCGTTTTCGTATGAGTGGGAAGTAGTTACAGTACAGTTCGTACCGTGCCATGTCCGTGCGTAACGGATAGTGCATGCTGTGTGCTTAGAGTGGTTTTCGTATGAGTGGGAAGTAGTTACAGTACAGTTCGTACCGTGCCATTTCCGTGCGTAACGGACAGTGCATGCTGTGTGCTTAGAGTGGTTTTCGTATGAGTGGGAAGTAGTTACAGTACAGTTCGTACCGTGCCATGTCCGTGCGTAACGGACAGTGCATGCTGTGTGCTTAGAGTCGTTTTCGTATGAGTGGGAAGTAGTTACAGTACAGTTCGTACCGTGCCATGTCCGTGCGTAACGGACAGTGCATGCTGTGTGCTTAGAGTGGTTTTCGTATGAGTGGGAAGTAGTTACAGTACAGTTCGTACCGTGCCATGTCCGTGCGTAACGGACAGTGCATGCTGTGTGATTAGAGTCGTTTTCGTATGAGTGGGAAGTAGTTACAGTACAGTTCGTACCGTGCGGTAACCGTGCCGCCGTGTCCAAGCATTTTGATTGGTTAAAAATGTGATAGTTGTAGTTAGGCATATTAAGCGAAAAACTGAAGAACTATGTTGTCACTGACTAGAAATTTAATATGGACGTTTCGGTTGTGATACTACAACCTTCCTCAGCAGCGATGATAGGCTATGATAATGTGTGGATCACTTAAACAAACTGTTATATACACAAGGGAAATAAATGTGTTCGTTAATAGAGTTGCAGTCACGCACAGAATGCCACGCTTCCAAGAAAAGTCTCTTGCTCCATTGGGATTCACGATCGATGATCCTGGCGTCTTCGAAGTTAAATTGGTGGCCCGTTTCAATGTGATGTTTAGCTAACAGAGAATTGCGGTCAAGTGTGAACATGTGTTTTTGATTGGTTGAGCAATAATTTTGCACGTTGTGATTGGTTGAATAGATGTTTTCGATTCCGTACCGTGACCGAGTAACTCCGTGTAGGTTTCCCACTCATACGACGAAAACGACTCTATTTTCACAGTCATACGAACTTTATTTATGTAAACGTGTCAGATTGTAGATGCGAGTACTGATTTTGAGATTCGACAAGGATTCCAGTCAAATGCACAGCCGGCAACTATCATGTACGGTCGATCGCCGTCTTTATTTCCATTCCGTACATCATAAAATCTTTTACTGTCCATTCTCAGAAACCTGGGCACGAACCATTCAAAAAACGAAAATGTACAAGTGGAATTAGCATTACACTTGCGCCCGTGATGTCTCATTAACTACCAGCAGTCACCCGTATTGTTTGTCAGTAGACGAAGTTGGCCATTCGACCATTACGTCATGGGGATTAAAGAAATCTACCTCGCAGCCACAACTACCTAGTGATTGTCGAACATGCAGGCGATCGAGAGGAAATGGTATTTTGTGCTTCGCTGAACCTTTGTTTTGCCTTGTTCGTAATATTTTTCACCGTCATTATTACCCTTGGATGTTGTTCGTGTTGGTTTGATTACTACTCAATGACTGTTGGCAGAGAAAAGAGCAAGGAAAAAGACACGTGGTAAATTAAGATTGACAATTGCTTTGCCGGTTCTGATTTTAAGACAATTCATTAGCTTTTTTTTTTCTTTCATTTTCTTTCCCTAAAGTCAAGTTAAGGTAGAGGACAGCCAGCGCATTGTAAAGTAAACGGAATCAGTCATTGAACAGGTAATCATTCATTGTTTATAGCTAGAATTGACTACAGAGAAAAGACAATAAAACTTGACTCCTCAGATAAAGGGTCGAATGAGTGTTATCTAGAGTGTGATGTTGGAAAATCAATTTGAAAGAGTAAAACATTATAGTTTTGCTATCCTAATCAGATCCATCATCAGCCACGGTCGTGTATGTAGAGTATTGGCTACCAATTTGAATCGTATCTTAGTAATTAGTGTATTAGAAGATTTTACTATCGGATGAAAAAAGACCTGTGCAACCATTGAGTTGAATGTTAGAAATGTAATTTAATCACTACATGTCTGTTGTTCGTTAGTACCACCCATAGACATGCACGATCAGTAGACGTACTAAAACATTCCCAGTTCCTGCACTGACTCAAACTGATTATTTGTAATAAGAGTATAATAGGGAAAGATAGTTTACTGCATTACAAATATAATTTGCTGAATTAACAAGTCATCTTTTAATGTTTTAAAAACACGCAAATGAAAAAAACAACCAAATATATCTTTGTCATTTAAAAAAATGCATTAATTTTTTTTGTGATATATATTTTGCTAAGTTTTGTCATATAGTTTTTTACTAAGGCCATTTTGGGTAAACAGACTTTACAATGAACATTATTATTTGTATTAGATTACTCGTACATCCTTAATTACGATTATTAACTACTGAAAACAATTTCAGTTTTCAAAGAATTCACAATGCGCTATACTAATGTTTTCGAATCTTGAATGAATGACTTTGCTCAGAATTTGTAGACTTTTATACTGCTAACCACACGACAAATTGAAATTGTTGACTAAATTTAGAAAAAAAATCGCACATAAAAAAAATCTTTAAAAAAATCACAACTTAAAATTAAAAAAATGTACAAACAATTTTGTTTTAAGTTCAAAAAATGCTTCAATGTTTTAATCAATCATTTTCCGGATTTCCCGATATTAGCATAGAGATGAGAATTTCACGAAGATAAATGATAAAATATGTGTCAATTTCAAGGTTGGATAGTTTTTGGACAAGTACCCGTATTTTGGAGCAATAAAGAATATCTTCACCATTTGATCAGATTTTTATATATCAAATATATGTATTCACAAAACGTTCATTTCAATCTCTTTAAAAACGTTTCTAAATATTGTTATAGACCATTAGGGGATAAACAATGTAATGAACTTTCTGCACCTCTATGAGCTCTCAAAAAGGCGCTAAAATAATCCAACCTGTGTAGTTGTATTTTATAATTATCACAACATTTTATTAGCACTTTATTTCACAATAACAATTTTCTACATCGCCCCAAGTAGCGCTGCTCACTGATGTGCATTTCCTTTTTCCTCCGTTTGTTTTCTTCTTCTTGAAATGTTTTCTTTTCATCTTGCTAGTGGACTAAACCTACAAAAGGTAGACTTTATTTTCATGTCGCGAAATAAAATACAACTTTTAAATTTCAAATAATTGCTAGCGCTGGGAATAAATTAGGCAAATTTCACACTTGACAGCAATGACTACCGGACCTGAAAACTGGTTTGACAAGTTTTCAATATTATCAAATATTATCAAATAACAATTAATGAATCCCAAAACCTGTCTGTCAAGTCATCCAATAGGATCCAATAGGATGCCGGTACATTGTTGCTCTTTCGTAATTCCTAGTTTTGGAAACACACAATTTAGTGACACTTCGATTTTGCCACCGGAGTATTTTGATTGAGCCAGAAGTCGGTACCGCAACAAGGAACAGAAGGTTTGGAAAACCACCAAGACAAGGATAATGGGTAAAAGGACTTTTAGCTTTAGCATTATCTGGTAGTGCTACAATCTGTTCTCTAAGTTCATAAGTGAAGCGTTAGAAAGACAATTTGAGATACTGTATGTACAATGTTTATAAGTGCAAAAACAAGTCAAGTACAAATTTAGATATAAATGGAGAAAACAATGTGTCGGGCTCCTGACCAACGTACGAGATCACTTTCATTAAGTTGGCATTTTGTTGTGTTTTAGTGCAACCGTCTCAGTTTTGGGTTATTAATATCAGAGTTCGAGTTCGCCTTGTTTAGCCGGAATTCAAACGAAATTCGTTTGCTTGCAAACTCTTTCGGCAAAACCATCATAAATAATCCGGCTCAATCTATGACTTTGTCCCCCGGGCTTTGTCCATTGTCAAAATATGGCATGAAGGAGAAAGAGAAGATTTAAAGATTTCGAGGTCCCAGCTAGCGGGCTGAGCATTGATTTGTTTATGTGGTTCAACATTTTTTGTTGATTTAGCTTTTTTCCGCCCAACACTCTTCTAAACTGACGTTTTGATTATCGATTTTGAAAGCAAAAGATAAGGTTCGAATCAGATTCGTTGACGTGACACGTAATATAGTTTATATCGAAAACTTAAAACGCTGAGTAAGCACACACAAATACAGAGTGAATGCAATTATAAACACCAATCAGTTGTTTACATAATCTGATATATCCTAAACCAGCAGGTTTTGTACAGGAAACCTATTGATATTCAGTTTATAACGCTTTTACTTAAATTCCATGAAGCGCTTTACAATCCGATATACACCTATTTACATTTTACTATTTTTTACATTGGACAACGTTTCTAAAAACAGGTGCATGTATTAACTAAAACGCTACATAAAAGAAATATATAGCAAAGCTGTGCTAATAAAGTTTAGACTGAATAGCATCTAAACTACACGGTAACAATGAGTGATGAAACTCAATTTAATACATAAAAATAAATGAACAAAAAATAATAGAAATATATTGAAGCTAAAGAAATTGTAACAATGAACGGCAAGCATTGGCGAACTCGTGGATTCCCAATAACTCATGGATTTTCAACCACATAAGAATTACAAATTAAGTTTTAGAGACCATACAATACTGATATAAAAAAGATAGGTCACCATGTTCGTTTTCGAGCTACAGCTCGCTAAATTAAAGTTCGAATTTTGTCCTCGAAATGTTGTGACCGAGGGGGGAAGATTTTGAAAAGAGCGAGAAGAGAGGGTCCTGGGGACGAGGTTGTTTAAATTTTAGAATAGGCCATTGTTTTCTTTAGGGAGCTAGCGCATGCGCAGACAATTCCCCTTGTGTTCTTCAATATTTCTCACACACACATTTTTTCAGTTCTTCCAGCAGGTCAAGAAATCCAACTATTGAAGCGTCCTGCTCTACTTACTATGATTGTAGTTGCCATGGTAATCCCTGACATCGAGGCTCATTATCGGATACCGTTCAAGCACGAAATGGGACACAACGTCAGGGTCGGACCTCTCCACATCTTCAAAAGTCAGGAAATTGCACAGCAAATACGTTTTGAAGTTGTGTACGATAAAAGCATCAACAATCTAAGTATTGTGAACAAAAAGCTTGTTACAAAAAAGTTGATACCAGAGGCGGTGAACTACTTTCACAACACCCTCAGCGTACGCCCGAGTACGTTGGATATAAGGCTTCAAAGAACTTGTAAGAACAACGCGTATTTCTTGAAAGACAAACAAGGTGAAAAGTTAGGCGATCTCCAGTTTTGCAAACTCGAATGCGTACCGACAAAGTGTGGGGCAGTGACGGTCCCACAACGACATCTTGACCAGTGTCGTATTTGTGATACCAATGGAGCCGAGTGCTTAACAATGCCTGGGTCTGAATGGAGCGCTGGTCCTGGTGTTAAAGACAAAGATTTCATATTATACGTGTCTGCCTTACAGACATCACATTGCGATGTAGCTAATGCTGTGGCATACGCGTCGTATTGTCAACAGGAACAGATTCACGATCGACCAGTGGCTGGGTTTGCTAATCTTTGTCCTGATAGAATAGATCCACGTCATTATTCAAACCTAATATCCACTGTCAAACATGAGATTTTTCACGCGTTGGGATTCAGTGCTGGCCTGTTCGCGTTCTATAGGGATAACAATGGGGCTCCTTATACGGCAAGAGGAAAGCATGGTCTCCCGGCGTACAATGATAAGTACAATCTTTATCAATGGAGTCCGCGCGTTGTAAAAAAGGTCGAACGCAAGAATTGGGCAGTACGAGAAGGCCACATCCCTCACAGCGTACATATGATAGTCACGCCACGTGTACGTGACACTGTGCGTGACCATTTCAACTGCAAAACCCTAGAAGGAGCAGAAATTGAGAACCAGGGAGGGGTGGGTACAGAGTTCACGCACTGGGAGAAACGACTTTTTGAGAACGAGGCAATGACTGGCACGTATACACAGAACCCAGTCTTCTCTCGGTTAACTCTAGCATTAATGGAGGATACGGGCTGGTATAAAGCGAACTACAGCATGTCAGATCAACTAGACTGGGGAAAAAATCTAGGTTGCAAATTTAGTAAATCAAGCTGTAAAACGTGGATGGAGGATCACGTGGACGACAGCGCAGAACCGTTCTGCTTTACGGTAAAGCAAGCACCCTTGCGCATGCGTTGTACTCATAGCAGAATGTCATTAGCGTTGTGTAATTTACGAAAATATGATAATGCGCTGCCTAAAGAATACCAGTACTTCAGCTATCTACCTGATATCAAAGAAGCTGCAGCAGGTCATAAGAAAACAGTGCACAAGGACACGGCCTCTTATGGAGGCGCGGTTGCATTGGCAGACTACTGTCCATATTACCAAAAGTTTACTTTGACGGGTAATGATGGGAAAAGGCGGGAAACGACTTGCTCAGCGCGCGAAAACGCACCATCGCAACAAGACAATTACGCACTTGAATCATACGGTAAGAGTTCCAAGTGTTTTGAGCAGGGACAGCCGTGGATCGCGAAAAAAGGACTGTTGACAAGGACGATGCTCGATTGGGGAAGCGGTTGCTATAGTTACTATTGTAACAAAGGTCTTCATTTGCGTATTCTAAACAACACCTACCATTGCTCGAACGAAGGGCAGAATTTAAATGTCAGTGGATACTTGGGTGACTGGAAAATTGCTGGCTCGCTCATTTGTCCACGTTGTGAGGGGTTCTGTGGCGACACCACAGGATGTCCGGTGGACGACGCAGACGGAGAGGACGGTCTAGACAAAGATCAAAGAAACTCGGCATCGAATTCTTTGTTTAGACAAAAGGACAATTTTATTATTAGATTGTTACTAAGTATGGCCGTTATTTTATATCTATTATAAATTATTTTATATCTATTATCTATTATTATAATTATTATATCTATTATAAGATCATGAATATGTTTATAAAAAAATATAAACTAAACGGCGTCTTGGAAGGGGTTGTGATTGCTGGCGATTCTAAACCTAAAGAGTATAGAGACATAACATATGATTAAATGAAAGCCCAAACAAGCTTTTGTCTTTACTGTTTGACGGTTTCTTGGGCGCAAGGATTATGTTATCAGAAAGGGAGGGTTCTTATAATAAGACAGACACTTTGAGGGATCGGGGATCACATTAAATAACATTGTTTTATCACTACATCCCCTGACAACCCCCAGGCGATAAATAATTAAATGACTGGACCCTATCCCTTCAAACGACCCATGTATACTTTGCATGTGCGCTTCTTGCGGGACGCGCACAAGGAGCCCAACATAATACATTTTTATGCACAGGGAACCCAACCTTACGTATTGCGCGCGTGCTCTCTACCACAGGAAACCCATAAAAAGACGCAAATATATTTTATTAGCCTCAGAAGCAATGGTTGGGCTGCCTGTGAGGAAGCCCATCAAAAAGATGCGGGTAATTTACAACTTTACTTATTTTCAACAATAGCCTCAGAACGGAATGGTTGGACTTTTTGTGAATAAAATATGTGTTTGCAATGAAGTTAGCGTATTAAGTAATAATAATAATCATGATTACACCTTCCTTTTTCAGTGCTGTTGTTGTTTTCATGCAGAAGTGAAGAAACAAACAACCCGGCAATCAATATTCCAATACAATATAATTCGATTTTATATGATACAAAAACAATTTGTATGCAAAATCACACCGACCAGCAAACAGGTAACCCATCTACCGGCGGGCAGGTGTACGTCCATTGAGAAGATTTCGGCACAAGACATGACTAATATATTAAAGAAAATATAATACAGTGTGTTGCCCTAAATCCGGCCGCTTTTTGCATTAATCGCTGTATCTTTCTTTAGGAAAATAGTAGCGGTCTAAAAATCAGTCAAAGGCTAGATTTCTCTTTCACCTACCATGTCACAAATTGACATTTGTTTCACTTCAACATTGAGCTTGTTATATTCAAAAATATTGATCGAGGTAGATGCCCTAAATTCGGCTAGGTTGCCCTAAATTCCGGCCATAAATAAACAGGAATTGCTAAGTAAGTTTTACATTATCTTCCATCGTTTTAACTATTTTTTTTACCGCATTGCTATAATAAAGGACTTTTTAAGTCATTCTAAATGAAAAGATTGTAAAGATAAATTTTAAAAAGACCGAAAAAAGACCCCCCTCTACTTCATTGGGAACCGCACCCGCAATGACATCTGGGGTGCTTACCATTTACCCGGAAAAACTGGAAATTCCGCTTTGAAAATCAAATTGTATGTGTATTTCCGATCGGAAAGTTAGAATCCCGGAAAACTCGGGCTTCTGTTTCAGCATAGTTAATAACTATGGCTTCAGGTAATCCGGCCACTTATCCCGCTCTGTTTTGTATGTGATTTGTGGCCGGATTTAAGCATACCTACCAAAATATGCACGTAATTTCACCTGACCTGAACTTCCGTTTATTTAAGCCGTTCATGATTGTTTTTCTTTTTGTCCAAAGCTACTGATTAGCGTCGTATTTCTGTCAAATATAATCTGTTTACGCTCCATAACTTACGAGGAAATGTTTAAAGACTTTGCCCGCATGACTTAAGATGCACGAAAACATGAAAATTACTGAAGCGATTGTTTTACTTACTTTCAAAACACATTTGAATTCCTGCCTAAAAAGCGGTCAGGAATCCCACAACAGCAGTTAATAAACCTAAGCTCATCAATAATTCATACGATTATCTTGTTTGTCATTTTTTTAAATATTCGAGAAATCACAGCGCTTTAAAGTTAAAATGGCCGGATTAGGGTACGGCCGGTATTTAGGGCAACACACTGTACATAAAAACTATATATAAAAATCTACTGAAAAAAACATCATAAATAATTACTTAAATAAATACAAATACAATTACTATTATACATCTACCCATCTATATGTCCTTTATACAAAAAGTCAACAGTTTTGTAATCAGTATTACTTTCTAAAATATCTTGCTAACTTAGACCATTCCAGGAGCCCATAAGTAGGAGCATCCATGTAGCATTAAACGTTTGAACAAGTTTGGCTATGTTTAGAACACGAAATTGGCCATAAGGCCAATCACTGTTGCTGCAAATTAACGAGTTGCGGCAAATAAAACGAAGTGCACAGTGATTGGTCAATTTCGAGAAACCTTTGGCACCAGCGATCACTAAACTGTAGAGAAATAATAACCCGATCTGGTACCCAGGCCTATATTACCAACCACTCAGTGGCAATATCCATCCATATGTTATATTTTCTGTTTAAGACATTCACTCATGACTGGTCTGCATGCTTTAGTTCGAATCTGTTTCTTCATGGTTTTACAAAGCTTGCACCACACGCCTATCAAGGGATGATAAGCCAAGCTACTTATAGGCATTGTATTTTCTCTTACAAATGATATTCTATGATTCCTATTGACTGTATGCAGTGCCCATTTGACTGTTACCATGTTAGTCAATAGTCCATCTCTAAAACGAGCTTCGTGTACACGTGATCTTTGTATGATGTAGGAATCCAACGGCCCCTCGTAAAACCAAGCATATTTACATAGTAATTCCCCTAATAGTATCTCAACATCGCGTCTTATATATCCATTCACTCCATCTGGTACGAGGTCTGTGGTTGAATATAATTCATATCCGCTGTCTTCTAAAATACGAAGTCCGTTCTTTTCGTTAAACTCGTTAACAACGTAAAGCCGATTTGTGACATTGCGGAATCGTCTCTTCTCCATTTCTTTCAAGCGAAAGCGAATCGTATTGTTCATGATCTCGAGATCCAGATTTCTAGTCAGTTTCACTGCATTATAAGGTCTTTCCATGCTCTGTAAGATGCTATGGATTCTATCCTGTACGTACGGGGAAAATTGAATGTACTTTGTGATCCATGTTTGAACCTGCTCCGTGCGCTGCTTCGATAAAAACCGCAACTCGCGCGTAGCTAAAGAGCCTCCACGAAAGTATATGATATCTTCCTGGACGGCTGAAAGTTCGGTCAAAATTCCCCTCAGCACCGGAGAGGAACTCTTCACTTGGTCAAGCATTTCCATTTCTTGCTCACACACAGCGTCAACGCCGTAAAAGTACGATTTCAGTGGAACAAACTCCTGGGCTTCGAGAATCTTCCAAGCGAATTCGTTTTTCGGGGAAGGAATGAAGTCGACCCAGAATCCTACGTTATCTTTATGGCAGACATTGTGCCAGGATAGATTCTTATGTTGCTCAAGAAAACCATTGTAAGTCGAATGGAAAGCTGTCACTGCCAGCAGCTGACGAAGTAGCTTTAAGTTGATGACTGCTGAGATCGGGACCATGAATTTCAAATCGATCAGTTTGTACGCCTCAGAGTCACTTTTCAATTGCTGCCTGACAAGTGATCTCAAACGCGTGCCTTCGACTTCACTGATCAGCGGCTGTGCAATAAGCGTGCGATTGAGTAATGTAGCGATAATGACTGCATTTTGGAAAGCTAAAAGTTGTTTGCTCCAACTGCCAATCGGAGGTTCATAGGAAAGAAATTTCTCGCGGAGTTGGTCGTGATTGAAGTGGAAGCCATCGTCTCCAAGACTCAATGAAAAAGTAGTCTGTTGTTTGATCCCTATTGGGAAGATGTTCCTGTGAATTGCGGGGACGAACTTGGCCGGTCGATACATTAATAAGGTGATGGATACAACTCCACATATTGTAATCACGAGGCAATCCAACGCTCGCTTGATCGAGGTGATCCTCATATAGTATACTGCTAATTATCTTGTTGAAAGTGTTTTCATACATACGCAAGTCGTTTAGTTTATGGGAATGCATTGCCGTGTGTTATGACTGTTGTGTCATATCTTACCTGCTAATGACAAAACATCGGATAAATAATCTACCTGTTATACGTAAACGAATCAAATGCTCCAATGAGTCCAATTTAAACTAACAAATGCGATTAGGTGACAACGGCCATTCAGTCACCTTGATAAATGCGTGATCATGTATAAATATAGTTCAGTTCTTATGGAGCAAAACAATTAACTGTACTACAAAGCTATTAGTATTAAGGTGACACCGTTATCATTCTCGGCGCACTCGTCTATGACAAACTTTGGGTCATAACTTCCTCTGCTTTTATGCAATTGCCATAAAACATTGGCAACAATTAGAGCTATCATTCACCTATAATACAATATAATTCAATTGCACTGCAGAACATTAAAAAAATATATATTAGAACTTAAGTAAAGTCAATGTTTTGGATAAAATTGGATATTGCGAAAAATCTGTCCGTTTTTTTTGGATGAAAGTTTTGGAATCACTTTACTGATATTGACATAATTCATAACCTGACCAAGTTTTAGCAAAATCGTTGGAGCGAAAGCAATCGTTGGAGCTAATTTCCGTGCTAAATTTTGGTTGTTTTCATGCGGCCGTGCTTTAGCTCCAACGATTTTGCTAAAACTTGCTCAGGTTATGAATTATGTCAATCTAAAGTGATTCCAAAACTTTCATCCAAAAAAAACGGACAGATTTTTCGCAATATCCAATTTTATCCAAAACATTGACTTTACTTAAGTTCTAATATATATTTTTTTAATGTTCTGCAGTGCAATTGAATTATATTGTATTATAGGTGAATGATAGCTCTAATTGTTGCCAATGTTTTATGGCAATTGCATAAAAGCAGAGGAAGTTATCACCCAAAGTTTGTCATAGACGAGTGCGCCGAGAATTATAACGGAGTCACCTAAGCCTGTTCTACCTTTTCTAGTATTCGGTGTACGTTAAACCACATGTATTAATATAACAAATTTCGATCAATAACAACGAAGAACATATAATAAAGAGAAGATGTGAGGAAACATTTCAGCTAATTTTACAAGCTTCACAAGGAATATTATTGCATGTACAACCTGTAGCCATTGACGTACTTTCAAGCAAAAGTGAATTAGAACCTAATTACTTGTACCATGTAAATTGAATAAACTATGGTCGGTCACAGTGAAGAACATTATTTTTCACCTTACAAAGTGATTACGTTCTAGTTACTTGTACGGGTTTTGATTCATTGAGATATTGATTCATGTTCAGTTACTGGAATGCAATCAACACCGTCAATAATAATAATAATAATAATAATAATAATAATAATAATAATAATAATAATAATAATAATAATAATAATAATAATATAATAATAATAATAATAGAGTGCAATTTAGAAAAGCTTGAAAACTAAATAACTAATTAGTACTAAATAGCACTAATGAAACAATAGAAAACAATAGAAATAGCAATAGAAAAAATAGTACAAAATTGCAGAAATAATAATAATAATACTATTTAGTACTATGTAAGGGTTAGAGAATAACGCGAGTGCTTTATGGGATTTAGAGCTCCGAGCAGCAGATAGAAGGCCACGAGGCGCGTAGCGCCGAGTGGCCCTTCTATCAATGCGAGGCGCTCTAAATTCCATAAAGCACGAGTGTTTATTCTCTAACCGTTTTAGAATATAGTCATACTCACGAGAGTATTCTTTGGCTGCATGTCAGTTGCTTTCCCAAAGGAATACTGATTTCAAATGCAAATACGCTTGCTGTAGTCAGTTGTGTGTGACTTCAGTGGAGTGAAGATGAATATCCGATGGCTAGCTTGAGGCTTTTAAATACGAAGCTTGCAACGCTAGAAATCACCGGTATTTGTTGTGGAAATGAAGAGCAGAAATCTCAAAGTTTCTTCAAACCAGTTAGAACGGACGAAATTGAAAAATGAGTGAAATAATGGACACCAAAGAAAACTCAAGAACGATGTGGACATTTAATATATTGAAAGATTGGGCTAACTATATCGCAATAATCATACGGAGAACTTGGATGACTGATGGATATCCGTACATCTACACTTCTTGTGTAGAACATGGCCGAGAAACTCGTTTGTGATTTCATTTTGAACAGTAAGTGACTCGCTACGTTTCTTTAGTGTTTAGCATAGCCCGGCCGGTTATGATCTGTATTTCTCATGTATCAGTATTCATGTATAAATCTAATAACTGTCGAGATTAAACTAAAATTGCATTAGAATATGTTTTGTATATAGTTTAGTAGAGTGCAGTCCATATGTCCGTGAAATAATACTATTACTAAATAGTACTAAATAGTGTTATTTCTATTGTTTTCTATTGTTTCATCAGTGCACTATTATTACTATTAGTATTAGTTAGTACTGTTTTCACGGACATATGGACTGCACTCTACACGTTATATATTAGAGTGCAAATATTATATCCGTGAAATAAGAGCCAACGACAACAATGATAAAGCATTTGGTGCTATTTATTAGTACTATTTAGTTAGTTAACTATTTCATGGATATAATATTTGCACTCTAGTATTCTCTAAGTTAGTCATTAGTATTCCCTATATAGAGAATACTAATAAGGCTTTGTAACAAAAGAAAACAAAGAGCTTTATTAGTATTCTCTATATAGAGAATACTAATGAGTCCATTGTTAAAGCCCTATTTGTTACTTTATGAGATATAGAGCACACAAATGCTGGGCGCTGATTGGTCGAGTGAGTATGACTATATTCTAATTAAAATTAGTACTATTTCACACTTTTCTAAATTGCACTCTAATAATAATAATAATAATAATAATAATAATAATAAATTGCAATAATAATAATAATAATAATAATAATAATAATAATAATAATATAATAATATAATAATAAAAAAAAAAAAAATAATAATAAAAAAAAAAAAAAAAATAATAATAATAATATAGAGTGCAATTTAGAAAAGCTTGAAAACTAAATAACTAATTAGTACTAAATAGCACTAATGAAACAATAGAAAACAATAGAAATAGCACTATTTAGTACTATTTAAAATTAGTACTATTTCACGCTTTTCTAAATTGCACTCTAATAATAATAATAATAATAATAATAATAATAAGAATAAGAATAATAAAATATCAGAATAAGAATAAGAATAAGAATAATAATAATAATAATAATAATATTAAAAAAAGAAGAAGAAGAAGAAAACAAATAAATAATAATAATAATAATAATAATAATAATAATAATAAATAATAATAATAATAATAATAATAATAATAATAATAATAATTGAATAACAAAACCGTAATATGGCAATAAATAATATTTCTATTCTTTCTACAGACCCTACATGAATAACAAAAACCGTAGCAGCCGTATGGGAAAGACAATGATGTACACGAAGCACACACATTTCCTCTACACTTCGAATTCAGATAGATTTATTATAGAACGAGTTTTCAAACTAAAACAGACCCAATACATATGTCAGTATTATGACCAGACAGTCAGCAGTTATTTGCGTTGCTTGGCAACCAAAGGCGACAACTCCAGACAAATATTAAAACATCCGGGACCAAACCAACGTTGCTATAAATATTGAGTGAAAGACTATGTGTCGGGTGAGTACGTCCATGATACGTCTGGAGGTTGCATAGGTCAGATGGTTCTGATAACGCCCTCACGTTTGTTTTTGTTAAATATATTTTAAGCGAGCTTCTAGTCCATCGATGTACACGACTTCTACACATTTCCTCTACACTTCGAATTCAGATAGATTTATTATAGAACGAGTTTTCAAACTAAAATAGAGGGTTTTCACCGGACGTTATATGTTGTTATACATAGCATCCGAGTTGGGAGCCATTTTGTGGGGAAACTGATAGCAAAGGAACATATATATATATATATAGGGCTCTTACTGACGTTATGTTGCCCATAGAAACCGTGTTGGTCACTGAACCATCTAGTGGGACGCATGGTAAAGAAATATATGGGTACCGCTATATAGCTGAAGATTACGTTTATGTGTGTAGAATCCGCAAATATGTAAACAAGTTTAATTTAAACAGACTAAACTCCGTGGAGTATGTATAAGTCATTTTGAGGAAATGGATGGATGGATAGTGGATGGTTGGGTGAACGCTTTGTTCATCAGCCCAGAATACAAATCAAATTTCTCCGCCTTTATTTTCTTTTCTCAGGAGAAATTTCATACAATTTTAATAGCGTGTAATCCGTGTTACTAGCAGGATGGTGATGCTCCTTGTTGCAGCTTTCTAATGCCACCAGCGCTGTTCAACCACGTGTCAAAGCACCCGGTGTATCTATAAAACACAATGAAAAAGCCGGCTCAGTTGTTTGCTAAAGACCGTGTTCAGTTGTTTGCGCACAGGTTAACTTGTATCAGTCGTTATTAATCTGTGCGCGGTGAATCGTGGCCGAAGGAGAGAAGAGAAAATAACTTCTCTCCTTCCCATGATTCACCGCGCACAGGTTAACTTATCTTCTCCCCTTCCCATGATTCACCGCGCACAGGTTAACTTATCTTCTCCCCTTCCCATGATTCACCGCGCACAGGTTAACTTATCTTCTCTTCTTCACCCTTATCTTCTCCCCTTCCCATGATTCACCGCGCACAGGTTAACTTATCTTCTCCCCTTCCCATGATTCACCGCGCACAGGTTAACTTATCTTCTCCCCTTCCCATGATTCACCGCGCACAGACAGATCAAGGGTTGGCTGAATTAGTTATTTTCAGTATTTAGAAAAAGTGAATTCAGCCAAATTAAAATGGTTGAAATAAATGAATAAATTAATGTGGTTGACATGAGAAGTGTTTGTCGTCCTTACTTGCTTTTCGATCCCTCTGGAACAACAACCACCTTTTCCAGGAACCACCTGTCAATGATAGGGATTCCATTGTGTCTTACGTCAATCCTAGTTAAGGTTCCCAGGACTTTGGATACGGGAGCAATGAAGGACTCCATTGAACCTGAGTTGATTTTACGTCTGTTAGAAAAAAAAAGAACTGACTTACTGACTGACTGACTGGCTGATTGATTAACTGACTGATTGACTGACTGACTGGCTGATTGATTCACTGACTGATTGACTTACTGACTGACTGACTGGCTGATTGATTCACTGACTGACTGATTAACTGACTGACTGACTGACTGACTGGCTGATGATTAACTGACTGATTGACTGACTGACTGGCTGATTGATTGACTGACTGACTGATTGACTGACTGACTGACTGATATGACTGACTGATTGATTGACTGACTGACTGACTGTCTGTCTGTCTGACTGATTCACTGACTGACTGATTGACTGATTCACTGACTGACTGACTGACTGACTGACTGACTGACTGATTGACTGACTGACTGATTGACAGATTGACTGACTGATTGACTGACTGGCTAACTGTCTGACTGACTGACTGATTGACTGACTGATTGACTGACTGACTGACTGTCTGACTGATTGACTGACTAATAAACTGGATGAATAAAGGAATTAAACTTTACGCTTTCAATCTTATAACACCGCTATCTGCTCCGTTCGAACCATATAAGGTGATATGGATTGACGACGACATGCCAGTGAACCAACCAGGCCCAGTCTTAAATGTCACGCGATAGTGATTCACTGAAAAATGAAAATCAATGAAAGAATTCAAACTGCGCTGAAAGACCTGGTTTGCGCACAGGGAGCCCAACATAATACTTAATACGTATACCACAGGAAACCCATAAAAAAAGACGCGCACATGCAAATATATTTGTATTTATTCCTCAGAAGCAATGATTGGGCTGCCTGTGGTTTGTGTTGGTCAAATAAACGCAAGCATTGTGTCTTTATGAAAGCGCAGTAGTGGACTGATTCTGCTGTCACGAATAATTAATGCACTTAACTGTGCTTGCAGTTCGCAACAATACTTCATATAATTTCACAGTGTGAACCAGGCCCCAAAAAGACTTGCATCAGTCTGTACTTACATTGGAAGACTGGGTACGAGTGTTATAACCATTGATTGGCAGTTTTCAATTTTGACAATAATAAGAAAGAAAATTCCCAAAGCATTCCGATAGTTGTAGTCAAATGACGTCATCATGAAAATCGCCTAGTCAGCCAATCAAAACACTCGAACCCAGTCTTCCAATATTTGCCGCAGACCGGTTATCAATAATAGTAAAACGAACAAAGGAGTAAGGGATACAACGAGTAAATAATGTTGCCTGTCTGTTCCACTTGCCAGAGCGCATGCGCGCAATCAATATCGACTTCTCACCACAAAACGGCATCATTTCACTGGTGAAGAGATAATGTTTTCCCGACGCCTGTCCTCGGGCTGCCTCGGCGTTGAATCCCATGGAAGGACACTCTTCACCTTGGCACTTGAAGCAATAACCTCGCTTGAAGTCGTGCATGCTTTTACAGGGGAAAGCCCGCATTGGACATGCTGGACTAGTGAGCACCGAGGCCGTGAAATACTCGGGTGCACGCATGTGATCACAGATGACGTAATCAACGGGACTCGCTGAAACAATTAAAACAAAAGACAACGTTACTAGTCGTACAGAAAGCTATCCATAGTACCGAAAAAGATGTTCATTTTACGAAAATCATTTGCGCGCCAAAGGAAAAGCATTATAAAGTCAGTGAAACCTGTATTCAGCGTACACCTCTATTCAGCGGACACCCTCTATTCAGCGTACACCTCTATTCAGCGGACACCCTCTATTCAGCGTACACCTCTATTCGGCGGACACCCTCTATTCAGCGTACACCTCTATTCGGCGGACACCATCTATTCAGCGGGCACCCTCTATTCGACGGACACCCTCTATTCAGCGTACACCTCTATTCGCGGACACCCTCTATTCAGCGGACACCCTCTATTCAGCGACACCCTCTATTCAGCGTACACACACCCTCTATTCAGCGGGCACCCTCTCTATTCAACGGACACCCTCTATTCAGCGTACACCTCTATTCGGCGGACACCCTCTATTCAGCGGACACCTTCTATTCAGCGGACACCCTCTATTCAGCGAACACCCTCTATTCAGCGAACACCCTCTATTCAGCGTACACCCTCTATTCAGCGGACACCCTCTATTCGGTGGACACCCTCTATTCACCCTCTATTCAGCGGACACCCTCTATTCAGCGGACACCCTCTATTCAGCGGACACCCTCTATTCAGCGGACACCCTCTATTCAGCGGACACCCTCTATTCAGCGGACACCCTCTATTCGGCGGACACCCTCTATTCAGCGGACATCCTCTATTCAGCGGACACCCTCTATTCAGCGGACACCCTCTATTCAGCGGACACCCTCTATTCGGCGGACACCCTCTATTCGGCGGACACCCTCTATTCGGCGGACACCCTCTATTCAGCGAACACCCTCTATTCAGCGGACACCCTCTATTCAGCGGACACCCTCTATTCAGCGGACACCCTCTATTCAGCGACACCCTCTATTCAGCCACCCTCTATTCAGCGGACACCCTCTATTCAGCGGACACCCTCTATTCAACGGACACCCTCTATTCAGCGGACACCCTCTATTCGGCGGACATCCTCTATTCGGCGGACACCTCTATTCGGACATCCTCTATTCAGCGGACACCCTCTATTCAGCGGACATCCTCTATTCAGCGGACACCCTCTATTTCGGACACCCTCTATTCAGCGGACACCCTCTATTCAGCGGACACCCTCTATTCAGCGGACACCCTCTATTCGGCGGACACCCTCTATTCGGCGGACACACCTCTATTCACCCTCTATTCAGCGGGACACCCTCTATTCGGCGGACACCCTCTATTCGGCGGGACACCTCTATTGGCAGCGGACATCCTCTATTCAGCGGACATCTATTCAGCGGACACCCTCTATTCAGCGGCGCGGACATCCTCTATTCAAGCGGACACCCTCTATTCAGCGGACACCCTCTATTCGGCGGACTCTATTCGGTGGACACCCTCTATTCAACGGACACCCTCTATTCGGTGGACACCCTCTATTCAGCGGACACCCTCTATTCGGCGGACATCCTCTATTCGGCGGACACCCTCTATTCGGTGGACACCCTCTATTCAGCGAACACCCTCTATTCAGCGTACACCCTCTATTCAGCGGACACCCTCTATTCGGTGGACACCCTCTATTCAGCGAACACCCTCTATTCAGCGGACACCCTCTATTCAGCGGACACCCTCTATTCAACGGACACCCTCTATTCAGCGGACACCCTCTATTCGGCGGACATCCTCTATTCGGCGGACACCTCTATTGGCAGCGGACATCCTCTATTCAGCGGACATCCTCTATTCAGCGGACACCCTCTATTCAGCGGACACCCTCTATTCAACGGACACCCTCTATTCAGCGGACACCCTCTATTCGGCGGACATCCTCTATTCGGCGGACACCTCTATTGGCAGCGTACACCCTCTATTCGGCGGACACCCTCTATTCGGCGGACACCCTCTATTGGCAGCGCGGACACCTCTATTCAGCGGACATCCTCTATTCAGCGGACACCCTCTATTCAGCGGACACCCTCTATTCGGCGGACACCTCTTCGGTGGACACCCTCTATTCTGCGGACAGCGGACACATTCACACCCTCAATCAAAGACACCCCCTCTATTCGGTGGACACCCTCTATTCTGCGGACAGCCACCACCAATCCCCCCCCCCCCCCCCCCCCCCCCCCCCCCCCCCCCCACATACACACACAACGGTCCCCAATCCCTCCCGGGCTTACCAGATTTAAACTGACATACCGTTAATGATGTTAGTGCGGCAGCCCCTTTGATCTTCGCCACCATTAGGGTAGAAATCAACGTGACCACTCTGTGTAAGAGTGCCAAAAAAGTCCATATCGGTATGTATGACGTCAACAAACTCGGCATCACTAGGGTCCAGTCTCACGTCGATATGCTCGGCCGCGTAAAACAAACTAGCGGGATCAAGGCCTGTAAAACATAATAATGATATTGGTATATGGGATATAGATGCGAGTACTACTGTTCGCAAAGGATTGTGGTAAAGTGTACAGTCCCTTTTATTTGTTCCCCTATAAAGTGGATTATTCTCCTGTAGATATGGTAAACTAATCGTATTGGTATATGGGATATAGATGCGAGTACTACTGATTTAAGTTCGCAAAGGATTGTGGTAAAGTGTACAGTTCCTTTTATTTGTTCCCCTATAAAGTGGATTATTGTCCTGTAGATATGGTTATTAGTACTAAATAGTACTAAATAGAGTGATGAAACAATAGAAAACAAAGGATATTTCACCAATTAGTACTATTTAGATTGAGTACTATTTCTATATATTCAGTTGTTTAGTTTACCAGTAATTCGTGCAAGTTTATGGTTGGCTGCAATTCTATGACCGACATATCCACCAATGTGCGCTCCCAGGCTGAATCCAACGATGTAAAACGAAGATGGCGTATTGTTGGTTTGATTGTTTAGAAACTTGATCAGCTCAAATACCTAGAGCAGTAGTGAACAAAGCTTTTACACTTTACATTAATGGATTTTGGGTGGTCGGTTGTGGTCGGGTGGTTCGGATGGTTGGATGGTTGGATGGTTGGATGGTTGGATGGTTGGCTGGTGAATCCAACGATGCAAAACGTTGGGCGTATGTTTTTGATGTTTGGAACTGGTTCAGGATGGTTGGATGGTAGTGAACAAAGCTTTTATGGTTGGATGGTTGGATGGTTGGATGGTTGGATGGTTGGATGGTTGGATGGTTGGATGGTGGATGGTTGGATGGTTGGATGGTTGGATGGTTGGATGGTTGGATGGTTGGATGGTTGGATGGTTGGATGGTTGGATGGTTGGATGGTTGGATGGTTGGATGGTTGGATGGTTGGATGGTGGGATGGTTGGATGGGATGGGTGGATGGGTGGATGGGTGGATGGGTGGATGGGTGGATGGGTGGATGGTGGGATGGTGTGGATGGGATGGATGGGTGGATGGGTGGATGGGTGGATGGGTGGATGGTTGATGGTGGGATGGGTGGATGGGTGGATGGGTGGATGGTGGATGGTGGGTGGGGATGGGTGGTGGATGGGTGGATGGGTGGATGGGTGGATGGATGGATGGATGGATGGATGGATGGTTGGATGGTCCGGTGGATGGTTGGATGGTTGGATGGTTGGATGGTTGGTTGGTTGGATGGTTGGATGGGTGGATGGTTGGATGGATGGATGGATGGTTGGGTGGGTGGGTGGATGGGTGGTTGAGTGGGTGGATGGTTGGTTGGTTGGATGGGTGGATGGGTGGATGGGTGGATGGATGGGTGATGGGTGGGTGGATGGGTGGGTGAGTGAGTGAGTGAGTGAGTGAGTGAGTGAGTGAGTGAGTGAGTGAGTGAGTGAGTGAGTGAGTGAGTGAGTGAGTGAGTGAGTGAGTGAGTGAGTGAGTGAGTGAGTGAGTGAGTGGACGTAAGGTCAAATCACCTGTGAGCCAACCATTCTACAATTAGCTACAGCCTGTTCATACGGTATTGCGGCGCCTAAACTCCAGTCGACTTGTATAACATTGACATCCGCTCTCGTTAACAGAGCATGTCTAATGCGATTCATCCATGGGATTTGCCCGTGTTCTGATGATAATTAAAATAATAATAAAACAAAGAATCAACGAATCAACGTGACGAAATAATCACCACTAAACTTTTACCGTTTAGCTAAAGAAAAGAACAAATAACTTACCTACAAAGCCATGTATTATCAATATAGTTCTTTTCGATCCATCGTAGTTTGAGTTCTTGAGCTTGATCGGGTCCGTATCGTCAATGATCGCGGACATGTGATGGTTAGATCGGGTGTACAGGCGATACTTCGTGCCAATTAAATCGGCAGGATTTGGAAATGGAATCAATGGACGTCGGAATGGTGGATCGTTACTGAAGCATCCATATTTGGGATAACAGATACCTTGCTCTGAAGATTAGAATCATATTCCACAACGAACGACGATTAATAAAAACCAAATCTAGCTTTAGACTGAAAACTTTTGCAGTTCAAAAGTAAACTTGATTAATTATAATTATTTGCTAAATATTATAATTAATTAATGAAAATCTATGGTTTACCAGCTTGATATATAATATGCGTCTGTACGATAAACCGCGAATAATTAAAAACCTGTTTCATTCCCCTGACGAGCGAGCACAAGCCTACTGCACAGGAAATGCCGGGAAAAGTTCAGTTCATTGTTGCCATCTCTTGCTCGCACCAACGCGTTAGCTACAGTATGTACGACTAAGATTGAATAAGAAACCAACCTGCTGAACAGTAAACGAACAGAAAATACAAACAAGCAAAGATTCCAGCAATCATCTTTGACTAGTAACTTGTTTGGTTCCTGCGAGAAGAACAAAAACCACTCTATTAGATACGACTATGTATGAGTATTCTTCTATCTTGTATATAGCTAATTGCATTATCGTTGTCGGTTGAAAATCATAAATCATAGAAGCTGAGACCGCAAGGATGGATGGGAAATCAGTTCATGACCCGCATTACATACAAATAAATTCAATGTTCTCGTAGTTTTGAAGGTATATGAGCTATTTAACTAAGATCCTACAAGTCTGGATGAAAAGGTCGATGATTTGACGATGTTATTTGAGAGTTTAAATCTCCCAGAATTCCTTTTGGTCATAGCTTTCATGATTTTCAACCCGACAACGATTATGCAATTAGCTATAAATAGGTACTATTATTATTATATAACTAAATAACCTTCCCAATAAAAATTAAAACCTCTTTGCAAGCAATGAGTGTTTGCGTGTTACTATTAAAAGATGAAGATTTGCTAAGATTTATGTTGAGCGCTTTTGATCAATTTTATTATTTACTTTCTTTTGATCCTTCCTTCTTTCTCATAATTTACTTCTCTCTTTTTTCAACTATCCATTCATTCGTTCATCCATCCATCCATTCATTCATTCGTCCATTCATTTATTCGTTCGTCCATTCATTCGTTCATCCATCCATTCATTCATTCGTCCATTCATTTATTCGTTCGTCCATTCATTCGTTCATCCATCCATTCATTTATTCGTCCATCCATTCATTCATTCGTCCATTCATTTCTTCGTTCGTCCATTTCTTCGTTCATCCAGCCATTCATTCGTTCGTCCATTTCTTCGTTCATTCATTCGTTCTTTTATACTGAAAGATTTAGTCGATGACAGAGAGCATTACTGGTCTAAACTAACTACAAATTTTGCTTTACAAGTTGTTTTAATTTAGAAGAGATAGAAAGCAATACGTACGTACCTGGTCAACGATGGATGTTTGTCTTTCCAGTAAAGCTGAGTTTCATGTAGCCATGTTGTTTTATACTCAAGTCTTGTGGGAATATTCAATGTGTTCAGTAAGTGTTTATTTATTACGTAAAGTACACACTATTAACACAGCTTTTCATTGTTGATATGCATATTTACATAACTTGAAGTGCTGCACGGCCGGCCTTTTAGTAGTGCAGTAATCCACGAGTTATAGGGATGAGAACAATAGGCGACTTGCACTAAGAGGTCACGTGACCTCAACCCCCTTAAATCGAACAGCAGTGTCAAAATGAACTCCAGAAATGAAAAGAGCAGCTTGAAATAAGTGAAAGGGCGAAGTTTCAGTGCAAAATGTCTGACACAGGAGAAATGACAGTAAAAATAAAATCGATCGTTTTCTAAGATTTTGTTTGGAAAATGCATTGGATGGCAAGAGTCAGGAGTTCCTCGTGGCAAGAGCCATGCCATCCAATGCATTTTCCAAACAAAATCTTAGAAAACGGTCGATTTTATTGTTTTAGTCATTTCTCCCGTGTCAGACATTATGAGCTGAAACTTCGCAATTTCACTATATAATTTCGAGCTGCTTTTTTCATTTCTGGAGTTCATTTTGACACTGCTGTTCGATTTATGGGAGTTAGGGTCACGTGACCTCTAGTGCAAGTCGCCTATTTTGGGATCACTCACTCGGCTGTAAACTTTAATTCATTATGTTGCCGCTGAAGTACATCGCGGCACATATATCTTTGGGCCTTGGATCTCCTCTTTTGTTTTTCTTCATTGGTTCTTCGCTTAATTGATTCGTCTTTTCATTCGTCTTTTTAAGTTAACGTCCTATTTCAATAGCGACGCAACTCATAACGGCAAGCACAAACTCAATTATGTCATGCATATGAAAACAAGCACAAGAAATGTAAACTTTTTGGTCCTTGTGCTTGCGCGCGTTGCTTGAATCGTTAGTGAAAAGACGGAGAAACCATCGCATTTTCTCGGGAGGAGAGATATCATGAGTTTGGTGTATGAAAGCAGATCTATATCCTATCCAGACTAAAACGCCAGCTGAAATATCATATCGTAGATCTCATCAGATCGAAAACCACACCTGATGCCCAAGTCCGACATTGATTGTTGATACAACTGTGGTTCAAGAGTCACTGATCTTCATCCGAGTAGATTCAGTGTAAAATTTGAAGTTGTAGTTTATTCAACCGTTAAATTTGCTAACATTGTCCAACGCTAAGCTCTTGTATGTGTAAATACCGTGTCAAATCATTGTAAGTGATCTTGAATAATCATATTGAAATCACTAGTAAATCCTGCAATCTGATTGGCTAAAAATGCAAACTGTTCTTCGTCATGTTTGGTCGTCATATCTGCAATGGGCCACTATTGCGCATGCGCTCTGTGCCACTTTCATGATGCATCGCAGGCTAAGATCTATACGAACAGTTGCCGATCGGTCGAGTATGTTGTGTCGGTACTAAATCACGGGGCCATGCTAATCTTCTCTGTATCGTACCAATTTTAGTATGCAGCACGAACTGTATGTTTAGTCATATTCCGAGAAATTCAAAAGTAATACAACCTGAAAACTTTTAGCCTGCGTAGCCAGGCTCTAGGGGAAGGGACGGGGTGGGGGGCAGAAAGGCCCTCCTTTCCCCTAGAGCCTGGCAGGCTACAAAACTTTATATGATCCCGTCCTTTATCCACAACTTATTTATTGATGAAAAATAAGCTATTGTGCACCTAACAGGGTCGTAACGAGGAAGGGTGGGTGGTCGCCCCCTTGAATCTGACAATTCAGCTTACGGGATTCCTGTGGATATTACGGGAAAATGGTAGTCATGATGCCATGACCCTAATCACAAGACCGCACCTTGAAAAGGCGTACTGTACGGGACCGGAAATGAACCTAGGCCCGCAAATGATCCCAAGACTGGATCCCAAATGATCCCAGGCCCGCAAATGATCCCAAGACTGGATCGCAAATGAACCCAGGCCCGCAAATGAACCCAGAGAGGACCGCAAATGATCCCAGAGATAAAACCAGGAATCTGGAACGGAACAAAATGGGATTTCACACAGAGAAGTCCTGAAATGGAGTTTTCCAAGGAAACAGTGGAATGCTATCTACTCGGATGACATGGAATGTTGTGAAAAGTGCGTGTATGAAATGAATTATGAGTTTAATTGAGTCATATGTGCAAATGTATCCAATTTCGCGTTCGCTGCGCTCACTCGTGAGATATCTAGTTGAACACTCTGTATTATTCTCTAAATAATATTACTTTCTCATAATTATTGCTAATTATAAATAATACTGAGGACACGTTTGTTGCTTTAAATGGCATAAATAAATAAATAAATAAATCGTTTCAATTGACACTACCCTGAAGTGGCTTTTCAGTGTCAGTTTTACTGAAGCATTTGCTTCCTTTTGTTAAAGTTCTTATAGTTATCTCGACGAAATTATGTTGGATCACTCGGCTTTGCCGTAATTTTTGATATTAATCTAATCACGAAATTACAAAATACCGCAATCCATATTTTCTCCCCTAAACTGACACCCGGACCTTTGGATGATATGGCCTGCAAGGTAGTGAAAAACAATGAATAGAAAAAAAACGTGAATCATTAGTAAAACTAATTAAACTCAGCAGGCCGATGCAAATGTCTAAAGTTTGTACTTATCAGCGGTGTCAGGTTTAATCGAGAAAATACGGTAGATATGAAATAAAGTGCCTAGCTAATCATGAAGATGAAGTTTCTGTTAAAATAAATGAATGATGACGCTGAGAAATGCCAATTTGAGGCAAACTGAGAAACAGTTTATATTTATTAAAATGTTTTTACCCTGGTTAATTACGGAATAAAGTAATACAGAGTGTTCAACTAGATATCTCACGAGTGAGCGCAGCGAACGCGGAGTGAAATAATACATTTGATCATGCTTAGTCGTTACCAAGCTTAAGGAAATTGGATACATTTGCACATATGACTCAATTAAACTCATAATTCATTTCATACACGCACTTTTCACAACATTCCATGTCATCCGAGTAGATAGCATTCCACTGTTTCCTTGGAAAACTCCATTTCAGGACTTCTCTGTGTGAAATCCCATTTTGTTCCGTTCCAGATTCCTGGTTTTATCTCTGGGATCACTTGCGGTCCTCTCTGGATTCATTTGCGGGCCTGGGTTCATTTGCGATCCAGTCTTGGGATCATTTGCGGGCCTGGGATCATTTGGGATCCAGTCTTGGGATCATTTGCGGGCCTGGGTTCATTTGCGGGCCTGGGTTCATTTGCGGTCCCGTACAGTACCCAAAATTTTGAACTCGGCAACACAATTCATTCATAATAATAATATGTATTCGGAGCATGCGCCTGTGGATATGGCGGGAAAATGTTCATAAACGTTCATTTCATATGATCGAAACTTCGCTACGCTTATGAAACCGAATTAACTCCACTTGTGGAGTCTAGTTTATAAATATCACTCGTATCATTTCAGACCGTTGCACTCAATATATTCTATTATATCAACCCTTAAAAAATACTCTGTAGATCTATCAATGCACTAGGTATGAATATCGAAGAGTGAGGTGCGGTATTGCGGAAAAATTACATCATACCCTGTTTTCAGTGCCAAAACATCATACCCTGTTTTCAGTGCCAAAACATCATACCCTGTTTTCAGTGCCAAAACATCATACCTTGTTTTCAGTGCCAAAACATCATACCTTGTTTTCAGTGCCAAAACATCATACCCTGTTTTCAGTGCCAAAACATCATACCCTGTTTTCAGTGCAAATACATCATATCCTGTTTTCAGTGCCAAAACATCATACCGTTTTCAGTGCCAAAACATCATACCCTGTTTTAAGTGCAAATACATCGTACCCTGTTTTCAGTGCCAAAACATCATACCGTTTTCAGTGCCAAAACATCAAACCCTGTTTTCAGTGCCAAAACATCATACCCTGTTTTCAGTGTCAAAACATCATACCCTGTTTTCAGTGCCAAAACATCATACCCTGTTTTCAGTGTCAAAACATCATACCCTGTTTTCAGTGCCAAAACATCATACCCTGTTTTCAGTGCCAAAACATCATACCCTGTTTTCAGTGCCAAAACATCATACCCTGTTTTCAGTGCCAAAACATCATACCCTGTTTTCAGTGCCAAAACATCATACCCTGTTTTCAGTGCCAAAACATCATACCCTGTTTTCAGTGCCAAAACATCATACCCTGTTTTCAGTGCCAAAACATCGTACCCTGTTTTCAGTGCCAAAACATCATACCGTTTTCAGTGCCAAAACATCATACCCTGTTTTCAGTGCCAAAACATCATACCCTGTTTTCAGTGCCAAAACATCATACCCTGTTTTCAGTGCCAAAACATCATACCCTGTTTTCAGTGCCAAAACATCATACCTTGTTTTCAGTGCCAAAACATCATACCCTGTTTTCAGTGCCAAAACATCATACCCTGTTTTCAGTGCCAAAACATCATACCCTGTTTTCAGTGCAAATACATCATATCCTGTTTTCAGTGCCAAAACATCATACCCTTTTTTCAGTGCCAAAACATCATACCCTGTTTTCAGTGCAAAACATCATACCCTGTTTTAAGTGCCAAAACATCGTACCCTGTTTTCAGTGCCAAAACATCATACCGTTTTCAGTGCCAAAACATCAAACCCTGTTTTCAGTGCCAAAACATCATACCCTGTTTTCAGTGTCAAAACATCATACCCTGTTTTCAGTGCCAAAACATCATACCTGTTTCAGTGCCAAAACATCATACCCTGTTTTCAGTGCCAAAACATCATACCCTGTTTTCAGTGCCAAAACATCATACCCTGTTTTCAGTGCCAAAACATCATACCTTGTTTTCAGTGCCAAAACATCATACCTTGTTTTCAGTGCCAAAACATCATACCCTGTTTTCAGTGCCAAAACATCATACCCTGTTTTCAGTGCAAATACATCATATCCTGTTTTCAGTGCCAAAACATCATACCGTTTTCAGTGCCAAAACATCATACCCTGTTTTAAGTGCAAATACATCGTACCCTGTTTTCAGTGCCAAAACATCATACCGTTTTCAGTGCCAAAACATCAAACCCTGTTTTCAGTGCCAAAACATCATACCCTGTTTTCAGTGTCAAAACATCATACCCTGTTTTCAGTGCCAAAACATCATACCCTGTTTTCCGTGTCAAAACATCATACCCTGTTTTCAGTGCCAAAACATCATACCCTGTTTTCAGTGCCAAAACATCATACCCTGTTTTCAGTGCCAAAACATCATACCCTGTTTTCAGTGCCAAAACATCATACCCTGTTTTCAGTGCCAAAACATCATACCCTGTTTTTCAGTGCCAAAACATCATACCCTGTTTTCAGTGCCAAAACATCATACCCTGTTTTCAGTGCCAAAACATCGTACCCTGTTTTCAGTGCCAAAACATCATACCGTTTTCAGTGCCAAAACATCATACCGTTTTCAGTGCCAAAACATCATACCCTGTTTTCAGTGCCAAAACATCATACCCTGTTTTCAGTGCCAAAACATCATACCCTGTTTTCAGTGCCAAAACATCATACCTTGTTTTCAGTGCCAAAACATCATACCTTGTTTTCAGTGCCAAAACATCATACCCTGTTTTCAGTGCCAAAACATCATACCCTGTTTTCAGTGCAAATACATCATATCCTGTTTTCAGTGCCAAAACATCATACCGTTTTCAGTGCCAAAACATCATACCCTGTTTTTTTAAGTGCAAATACATCGTACCCTGTTTTCAGTGCCAAAACATCATACCGTTTTCAGTGCCAAAACATCAAACCCTGTTTTCAGTGCCAAAACATCATACCCTGTTTTCAGTGTCAAAACATCATACCCTGTTTTCAGTGCCAAAACATCATACCCTGTTTTCAGTGCCAAAACATCATACCCTGTTTTCAGTGTCAAAACATCATACCCTGTTTTCAGTGTCAAAACATCATACCCTGTTTTCAGTGCCAAAACATCATACCCTGTTTTCAGTGCCAAAACATCATACCCTGTTTTCAGTGCCAAAACATCATACCCTGTTTTCAGTGCCAAAACATCATACCCTGTTTTCAGTGCCAAAACATCATACCCTGTTTTCAGTGCCAAAACATCATACCCTGTTTTCAGTGCCAAAACATCATACCCTGTTTTCAGTGCCAAAACATCATACCCTGTTTTCAGTGCCAAAACATCATACCCTGTTTTCAGTGCCAAAACATCATACCGTTTTCAGTGCCAAAACATCATACCCTGTTTTCAGTGCCAAAACATCGTACCCTGTTTTCAGTGCCAAAACATCATACCCTGTTTTCAGTGCCAAAACATCGTACCCTGTTTTCAGTGCCAAAACATCGTACCCTGTTTTCAGTGTCAAAACATCATACCGTTTTCAGTACCAAAACATCATACCCTGTTTTCAGTGCCAAAACATCATACCCTGTTTTCAGTGCCAAAACATCATACCCTGTTTTCAGTGCCAAAACATCATACCTTGTTTTCAGTGCAAATACATCATACCCTGTTTTCAGTGCCAAAACATCATACCCTGTTTTCAGTGCCAAAACATCATACCTTGTTTTCAGTGCCAAAACATCATACCCTGTTTTCAGTGCCAAAACATCATACCCTGTTTTCAGTGCCAAAACATCATACCCTGTTTTCAGTGCAAATACATCATACTACAGGCATCTAACAATTTCCTGATCTCATACTTTATGGCAATTGTAAATGATTATTTCACTATGTTTGGATTTCTAAGTGTGCTTTTTGAGACTTCCTTGCTTTGAAACGTATTAAAAACCGTTCTCTTGGTTGCTCTATTTGACCTGAATTTTGTGGAATAATAAATGGTTGCAAAAAAAAAAATCAATTTCCGCTCTTTTATATGATTCTTCCCGAGCGTGTTGTGGTTGTATGTGCAGCTTCATCCTCGTCTCCTATCACAGCAAGGATAATATCGTTGCAGGGCCGTAGGAAATGGAAAATAAGTGGTGGTGGACGTTTAGCCGCTAAATTTTTGAAATCTAGAGCCGGCTCGGAAATGCTATTTCCAGCGTTCTCCAAGAGCTATTTGTGATTTACGCGTATTGCTAATTACTTCCTACACTGTCTCGGCAAACCAATGCATATTGAAAAATGGATAAGGCTTATAATAATATGCTGTTTTGCAATACGCTTTCCCATTCCCAAAGTGGTTTTGAAATTCCCAGTCCCATTAGCAAAATCCCAGTCCCAGTGGTACAATCCATTGTTGTATCATTCTGTTGATTTTTGACTCTTGTGTGCAGTTTAGGGGGAATTTTAATAGGGATGTATTTAACAGAATGACGCAACAGGTAAAGTTGACAAACTTTTATTAATTATTTCCAAATAAAATACGGCATATTTTAAATCCCCATACATTCCCTTACAAACGTATTGGGTTGCCTGTGATCCAGCCTCCGTGGGTGTTTGGTGGCAAACAGATTTACCACCTCTTCTAAGTCAAATTCAAAGTTATAATGGATGTGCATGGACAAGTTTGGCGCGCGGTTCGTTCACGGTGGAAAGAGAGTGCAGTCGGTTTTAGTTTGCCAGTGAATAGTGGACCTTTCCCCAAATAATGTGGACCTTTGGGGTCTGTGGGGGGGGGGGGGGGGGGGGGGGGGGGGGGGGGGGGGGGGGCGAACGCACCCCGTGCACCCCCTGGCTACGGGCCTGCATACCCTGTTTTCAGTGCCAAAACATCATACCGTTTTCAGTGCCAAAACTCAGTTTTCATACTCTGATTTAATCACGAAACGACACACACAGAAACGGTGGTTTTACTTCGTTTTCATGATACACTTTATTTATTTCACGAGGGTGGAATACATATTACAGCTTTAGCTTTAAAAGCTGTAATGTCCGACTATAATGGAAAAAACGCGCACTCTTTAAACCTTGGCCAAGGTGAATTTCCAAGGCATTTCCAACTAATTTACAAGGTTTGAAGAGCGTTTTCAGTGCTAACTTATCATCTAACAGTTTTACTCTTTCAGTATAAGGTGCCGAATTTATTACCCTGTTTCAGTACATGCTATAGAACTAGGCTCGAAAGCTCGACATTTCTAAATCTAAAATATGTAGAAACTCCACTAAGGGATATAGTGTAGATTATTAATTAGTCAACGCGCTTGCGTTATAGACGCACGAGAGAAAATAGAAAGAACGCTTAACAAGCGTAAGAGTGGCACGAGGCGTAATTGATACAGACTGTATATAATATGGCATTCAGAAATAGCGTGCAACCCATGCATGGGTAAATAGTTCATAGATATATTAGCCAATGAGCGCGCGCGTTATGTAAGTGATCAAGATGACGTGAGCGTACTGACCCATGGGTAAATAGTTCATATATATATATTAGCCAATGAGCGCGCTCGTTATATAAGTGATCGTAAAAAAATCAAGATGACGTGAGCGTACTGACCCATGGGTAAATAGTTCATATATATATATTAGCCAATGAGCGCGCGCGTTATATAAGTGATCAACATGACGTGAGCGTACTGCCCCATGGGTAAATAGTTCAGATATATTAGCCAATGAGCACGCGCGTTATATATAAGTGATCAAGATGACGTGAGCGTACTGACCGATGGGGAAATAGATCATATATATATATTAGCCAATGAGCGCGCGCGTTATATAAGTGATCAACATGACGTGAGCGTACTGCCCCATGGGTAAATAGTTCAGATATATTAGCCAATGAGCACGCGCGTTATATATAAGTGATCAAGATGACGTGAGCGTACTGACCCATGGGGAAATAGATCATATATATATATTAGCCAATGAGCGCGCGCGTTATATATAAGTGATCAACATGACGTGAGCGTACTGCCCCATGGGTAAATAGTTCAGATATATTAGCCAATGAGCACGCGCGTTATATATAAGTGATCAAGATGACGTGAGCGTACTGACCCATGGGGAAATAGATCATATATATATATTAGCCAATGAGCGCGCGCGTTATATAAGTGATCAACATGACGTGAGCGTACTGACCCATGGGTAAATAGTTCATAGATATATTAGCCAATGAGCGCGCGCGTTATATAAGTGATCGTAAAAAAATCAAGATGTCGTGAGCGTACTGACCCACGGGGAAATAGATCATATATATATATTAGCCAATGAGCGCGCGCGTTATATAAGTGATCGTAAAAAAATCCCACGGGGAAATAGATCATATATATATTAGCCAATGAGCGCGCGCGTTATATATAAGTGATCAAGATGACGTGAGCGTACTGACCCACGGGGAAATAGACCATAGATATTCAGCCAATCAGAGCGCGCGCTATATTGATGCTATATTATAATACACAATACAGTACACCACTTATATATGAAGGTTCGTACGCCTCCCCCCTGGGAGAGGAAAAGAAACACGTCTTAGCTTCAATAGGCCATATGCACTAACGGGTCACGTGACCCAACTTTCTCAAATCAAGCAGCAGTGTCAAATTGAACTCTAGAAATGAAAAGAGCAGCTCGATATTAGTAAAAAGGCGAAATTTCAGCTTATAATGTTTAACACAGCAGAAATGGCATGAAATATAAAATTGCAAATTTTATTAAGATTCGTATGGAAAAATGTGCTGGATGGCAAAAAATGCCATCCAATGCATTTTCCAAACAAATTATTAGAAAACACTCGATTTTATATTTCATGTCATTTCTCCTGTGTCAGACGTTATGACCTGAAATTTCGCCTTCTTACTAATATCGAGCTGCTCTTTTCATTTCTGGAGTTCATTTTGACACTGCTGCTTGATTTGAGAAAGTTGGGTCACGTGACCCGTTAGTGCATATGGCCTATTGATAGCTCTACTAATAGCAGCAACAGTATTATATTTTACTAGCCACTATGCGGCATCCACCCACGTGAGGCGAACCATTAAACAGTTCATTAATCTTGTTGTAAAAATGATGCAGTGCATCATACGTTTCCTGGCCAAGAACTCGAACATGACGCTCTTTACCAGCAGAAAAGTCTTGGAACCTCTTACCGACAAAGCTTCTCCATGCAGTTGTTAGATCCTCAAACTAATAGAAGCAAATGATTGTAATGTCAGAACTGGCGCACGGAAATCGGGAGAACATGACACCTTACCAACCACTTACTGACACCTTACCAACCACTTACTGAAACCCTACCAACCACTTAATGACACCTTACCAACCACTTCCTGACACCTTACCAACCACTTCCTGACACCTTACCAACCACTTACTGACACCTTACCAACCACTTACTGACACCTTACCAACCACTTCCTGACACCTCACCAACCACTTCCTGACACCTCACCAACCTCTTCCTGACACCTTACCAACCACTTACTGACACCCTACCAACCACTTACTGACACCTTACCAAACACTTACTGACACCTTACCAACCACTTACTGACACCTTACCAAACACTTACTGACACCTTACCAACCACTTACTGACACCTTACCAACCACTTACTGACACCTTACCAAACACTTACTGACACATACCACCAACCACTTACTGACACCTTACCAAACACTTACTGACACCTTACCAACCACTTACTCACACCTTACCAACCACTTACTGACACCTCACCAACCACTTACTGACACCTTACCGAACACTTACTGACACCTTACCAACCACTTACTGACACCTTACCAAACACTTACTGACACCTTACCAACCACTTACTGACACCTTACCAAACACTTACTGACACCTCACCAACCACTTACTGACACCTTACCAACCACTTACTGACACCTTACCAACCACTTCCTGGCACCTTACCAACCACTTCCTGACACCTTACCAACCACTTACTGACACCTTACCAACCACTTACTGACACCTCACCAACCACTTACTGACACCATACCAACCACTTACCAACCACTTACTGACACCTTACCAACCACTTACTGACACCTTACCAACCACTTACTGACACCTTACGAACCACTTACTGACACCTTACCAATCACTTACTGACACCTTACCAACCACTTACTGACACCTTACCAACCACTTACTGATACCTTACCAACTACTTACTGACACCTTACCAACCACTTACTGACACCTTACCAAACACTTACTGACACCTCACCAACTACTTACTGACACCATACCAACCACTTCCTGACACCTTACCAATCACTTACTGACACCTTACCAACCACTTACTGACACCTTACCAACCACTTACTGATACCTTACCAACTACTTACTGACACCTTACCAACCACTTACTGACACCTTACCAAACACTTACTGACACCTCACCAACTACTTACTGACACCTTACCAACCACTTCCTGACACCCTACAAACCACGTAAATGGAGTAAAAGGTACCTGTATGTCTTGAAAACCTGCATTCTTCATTTGCTGTATATATTCTTCCTTTGATGGAAGATGTGGAGCATACACATCCTCCTTTAGTGATTTTTCAGTGCTAGAGTCAAAATCACTGAGTTTGTAAAAATCTTCAGAATAACTGAAAGGAAAACAAACAAAGAAATACATAGATGCATATGACTGCAATTTACAGCACAATTTCAAATTGAACATTTGTAGGAAAACTTCAAGTTCTGTACTTACATCTTTCCACCAGGCTTAAGGAGTCGAAAACAGTTGTTGAAAAGAGTTTTACGGTCCTCGATGTGAAGGATAACCAGCCAGTTAACCAGAAAGTCAAAAGATGTAGCCTCTAAATATAATGTGAGTATCGATCATTGGATAACAGTATCAACTTATCAACTGGATAAAATCAATTATTAATGAATTATCATCAAATGATTAATCATGAATGCAAACTAGGTAATTTATTAGACTAGTATGGACTGCGTCTGTGTGTACATGTATGTATAATAGGTAATTTATTAGACTAGTATGGACTGCGTCGGTGTGTACATGTGTGTATAATACATGTAGGTAATTTATTAGACTAGTATGGACTGCGTCGGTGTGTACATGTGTGTATAATACATGTAGGTAATTTATTAGACTAGTATGGACTGCGTCGGTGTGTACATGTATGTATAATAGGTAATTTATTAGACTAGTATGGACTGCGTCGGTGTGTACATGTATGTATAATAGGTAATTTATTAGACTAGTATGGACTGCGTCGGTGTGTACATGTATGTATAATACAATGTAGGTAATTTATTACACTAGTATGGACTGCGTCGGTGTGTACATGTATTAATTGTTGGCATATAAAACTGGGCTCTTAGGCCTAAAATATTAATTATGTATGTACACAGGCTCAAATTCAACCAGTACTGCACATGTATAAACCTGGCCTTAATATGTACATGCAATGTGATAGAGTATTGGTTCTTGACCCTAGGCCTCCCCTCAAATACATGTAATTCCTTGATCTGGAATAAAAAAGAAGGTGCCTTCATTGGCCTACCCAGATCAAGCTTTAAGATATCTCCACACACATGCTTTAGCTTTCCTCCCAAACCACATCTTGTCGTCAAATCCAACGCGGTCTGGTCAAGGTCAGGCTGAAGTTCAACTGCAAGTACTTCACAGTTTGTTTGACAAGCAAGAAAGCGAGCAGGGCCTCCCAAGCCAGATCCAAAATCAAGCACTTTATGTGAGGAGCTGAAATAACAAAACTGCATTTGTTGTGGAGGCTGGAAAGGCATAATACTAATACTAATACTAATACTAATACTAATACTAATACTAATACTAATACTAATACTAATACTAATACTAATACTAATACTAATACTAATACTAATACTAATACTAATACTAATACTAATACTAATACTAATACTAATACTAATACTAATACTAATACTAATACTAATACTAGTAGTAGTACTAGTAGTAGTAGTAGTAGTAGTAGTAGTACTAGTACTAGTAGTAGTAGTAGTAGTAGTAGTAGTAGTAGTAGTAGTAGTAGTAGTAGTAGTAGTAGTAGTAGTAGTAGTAGTAGTAGTAGTAGTAGTAGTAGTAGTAGTAGTAGTAGTAGTAGTAGTAGTAGTAGTAATAATAATAATAATAATAATAATAGTAATAGTAATAGTAATAGTAATAGTAATAGTAATAGTAATAGTAATAGTAATAGTAATAATAATAATAATAATAATAATAATAATAATAATAATAATGGAAACTTTATAATAATAATAATAATAATAATAATAATAATAATAATAATATAATAATAATAATGATAATAGTAATAATAATAATAATAATAATAATAATAATAATAATAATAATAATAATAATAATAATAATAATAATATATAATAATAATAATGGAAACTTTATAATAATAATAATAATAATAATAACTTTATTCTTCAAAACAAATTACAAATGAGAGATAGAAAAATAGATAAAAATCCTTATTTACAAAATTTAAAATGATCGCTTGGATTGTTCAATAACAATTAACTAATGATATTAGAATACAAATGATATTAGAATACAAATTAGAATATAATAATAATAATAATAATAATAATAATAATAATAATAATAATAATAATAATAATAATAATAAACTTTATAATAATAATAATAATAATAATAATAATAATAATAATAATAATAATAATAATAATAATAATAACTTTTATAATAATAATAATAATAATAATAATAATAATAATAATAATAATAATAATAATAATTTATAATAATAATAATAATAATAATAATAATAATAATAATAATAATAATAATAATAATGGAAACTTTATAATAATAATAATAATAATAATAATAATAATAATAATAATAATAATAATAATAATAATAATAAATAATAATAATAGTAATAGTAATAGTAGTAATAATAATAATAATAATAATAATAATAATAATAATAATAATAATAATAATAATAATAATGGAAACTTTATAATAATAATAATAATAATAATAATAATAATAATAATAGTAATAGTAATAGTAATAATAATAATAATAATAATAATAATAATAATAATAATAATAATAATAAAATAATAATAATAATAATAATGGAAACTAATATAATAATAATAATAATAATAATAATAATAATAATAATAATAATAGTAATAGTAATAGTAATAAATAATAATAATAATAATAATAATAATAATAATAATAATAATAATAATAATAATAATATTTTTTTTCAACTAATTAATAATTTTTAAATAATAAAATCACATTTCAATTAAATCTAATTACTCGGGCCCAATCATATATTACAATAAGAACAATAATAATATTAATAATAATAATAATAATAATAATAATAATAATAATAATAATAGTTTTGAAAGCAATAATAATAATAATAATAATAATAATAATAATAATAATAATAATAATAATAATAATAATAATAATAATAATAATAATAATAATAATAATAATAATAATAATAATAATAATAATAATAATAATAGGTTCATTGAACAATATATCACAGAGTGGCTCTTCACTTGTCCACTAACCCAACCATATACAATAAATTATATACAATGTACACATTTCAATTAAATCTAATTCCCAAATAGATCTGCATTAATTAGCATCCACTCTCAGGATTGCTTTGCGGCCACTTAATAGTGGGTGCATGCATGGCCACCTAATTAGAGCACAGTCATTATATATCCATGAAATAAAATCATGGTACTGTTTAATTGTATTTATTTATAGACAACATCATTCCTCATGGCAGCTCTTATCGTAAAATTAGTTTCTATTTAGTTGGTATTAAGTACTAACTATTTTATTTTTTGTTTCACAGATATTGTTATTGTTATTGTTTTTGATGATTCTGTCCCCCTCATAAACAAGTTGTGATGTCATAATGATATACAGGTAGGGCAGTTATTGTTAGCTCAAAATGTATGAGTGCTCTCCTTTTAAAACTGCATGTCTACCCGTGCTGTGGCGTACATGTAGCTACCCATTGCGAAAAAGGCACGGGCCTACACACACAAAAAAACAGGTTCATGAAGGCAATAATAGGCCCCCTCGATGGCACTCTTGCCTCAATCGGTTGCTCGTGCCTACACTTGAATGCCACCCTGGCTACGCCACTGACGTACAATGTACATGTACATGTATGTAGTTTAGAACACCTAGCTGGCATCAGCTGCACAGATATGATTATGTACACATTTGTACCTGCAGTAATTCTGACCAGATTATTGTTTCTTTGCATATATACACAATGTACATATAAATAATTAATCTACCGTCTGCATGTACATATACATGTACCTTATTTCAAGTCTCTTTACACAATCCATCACTGCATTTGTTCCATTGTAGTGATATTCATCAAACTTTGACACGTCTTCTACTTTTAATGGATCTGTCTTACTATAACCCATCTACATTATACATCAAAATAATGTATTTTTAAAATGTATAAATTATTATAATTATTTTTTAATTAATTAATTTATTTATTTATATAAGACACCTGGAAATCAGTAAATTTAGGGACAGTTCATTATTTAGTGGAAGGGGTGGAGAGGGGGAGGAAATGGGGAGAGGGGGGTGGGGAGTGATTTCGGAGGGGGGCGGATTTGAGAGAAATTGGAGACCCTGGAAAATGTTGAACATACAATGGGGGAGAGCGGCCCTGTTGAACATACAATGGGGGAGAGCGGCCCTGTTGAACATACAATGGGGGAGAGCGGCCCTGTTGAACATACAATGGGGGAGAGCGGCCCTGTTGAACATACAATGGGGGAGAGCGGCCCTGTTGAACATACAATGGGGGAGAGCGGCCCTGTTGAACATACAATGGGGGAGAGCGGCCCTGTTGAACATACAATGGGGGAGAGCGGCCCTGAATTGTAAATTAATGGGAACTGACAAATTGCCCCAGTGTAAAATATGCATTTTGGTATCACTTAGGGTGTTATAATAATAATAATAAATCGGTTCTTATATAGCGCATTTCACATTGTCTCAATGCACTTTACAACCGATGGAGGACTTTTACGGGCTGCATATGAAGGCGCCTACGGCAGCCGAGCAGTGTTCACGGCAGTATACCTATATTTTTTAGCCATCAAGGTATCATTTAGGGTTACTTATATACAGCTCTTATTTGTCTGTCTGTTTCGCAAATCAGATTATGGTAATTATCTTTTAAGGGCTAAATAAAGCTTTAGCCACATCCAGAATGGTCTCCTTTAGGTGTTTACTGATTCAAATTGAAGATCATCCCTACAGCCCTTTTCACATGGGAGTCCACTGCATATAGAGAGAGATTATATAGTGGATACATATCTATACGCTCTATGCACATGTCCTGATTTTCGATATCAGAATACTAGAATCTGTCACATAAAAATAACCACTGCCATCTGAAAAAGCATTTATTCATCGATATTTTTGGAAAAGTTCAAAAGTATTGGATAAAATCCCGCGAAGTTATCATAAATGACATTTATAGGGTTTAGTATGGGATTTTGCCGTCATTAGTACACAGCCTCGTTCTGATGTATTTTCAGAATTAAAAACGTTCATAACTCCGCAAGGACATGTCATTTCACCCTAAAACTTTTACACTTATCTTATATATATCTCTTCTTTTAGTGGAACGTGTTAAACCTTGAAATAAAGCAATTTGGAAAATTGATGTACATCAGAACGAGGCTGTGTACTAATGATAGCAAAATCCCATACTAAACCCTATAAATATCATTTATGATATCTTCGCGGGATTTTATCCAATACTTTTGAACTTTTCCAAAAATATCGATGAATAAATGCTTTTTCAGATGGCAGTGGTTATTTTTATGTGACAGATTCTAGTATTCTGATATCGAAAATCAGGACGTGTGCATAGGGCGTATATAGTACATACATACAGCAATATGCAGAAATTCTGATCCTTTTGACTAAAATACATATATATCAAAACCCTACTTCAAATTATGGGATGGCTACGCTGATATTTTTTTCTAGTTGTCTGCCAGCGAGGCTTTATGAAAAAAATATCATGGAAGCTATCCCATGATTTAAAGTAGATATTTGATATATATGTGTGTATTAGTTAAAAGGATCAGAATTTCTGCATATTGCTGTATCTATATTATATAGTACATACATACAGCCAATTGCAAAAATTATGTAAATCAAGTATATCAGTATATCCATATACATCGGGTGCATTATAGGTAATACTATTCTAGAGTTTCACCAATGTTGCTTGCGTGAAACATCATTTAGGGGACTTTTTCGATTACCCATAATGCACCCGATATATGGATATACTGATATACTTGATTTACAGAAATTTTGCAAAGGGCTGTATAGATCTATATTATATACAAGTCATGTAGTACGTTATATAGTACATACATATAGATCTATATTATATAGTACATTAATATAGTACATACATATCTATATTTACCTCTTGCAATTCCTGGTATATTCTTTCCACATCATAATCTAGAGGGACAATAAAATAAAATGAAACATTATGAAATTGAATGGAACACAACACATTTAAGCTGGGAAATTAGCTGAAAATCTAGTGTGAGGATCGGTATAATATACAAGCATCAAGAGTTCCAGACCTCCGGTATGCGCGCAATGCATTGTGAGATTATTACAAACTTAAGGAAAAGTGAGCACCATTGAAGTGAGCAAGAACATAGCTTGGGCTCCCTGTGTCTAGAATTGGTGCTCACTTTTCCTTTGTAATAATCTCATAAATAAATGCATTGCGTGCATACTGAAAGTCTGGAACTCTTCAGATGCTTGTATAATAGAGGCAGAGCCATTGTATTTTAGCTTACTGTGAGTATTTTGCGTCGTTCTCAAAGAGTGTCAGTATAAGTGCTTGATTTATAGTGACAGGGTATTAATAATTGCTGCGAGCGCAGCGAGCAGCGAAATAGTCTTGACAACACTCAATCTTTTGGTATCCAGATTTCCGTCACGTGTTAAACGTTGGGCTACATGTACCTGTGGTCTGGATGCCAGCTAGATTTTTTGATCTTTTGGTATCCAGATTTCCATCACGTGTTAAACGTTGGGCTACATGTACCTGTGGTCTGGATGCCAGCTAGATTTTTTGATCTTTTGGTATCCAGATTTCCGTCACGTGTTAAACATTGGGCTACATGTACCTGTGGTCTGGATGCCAGCTAGATTTTTTGATCTTTTGGTATACGGATTTCTGTCACGTGTTAAACGTTGGGCTACATGTACCTGTGGTCTGGATGCCAGCTAGATTTTTTGATCTTTTGGTATCCAGATTTCCGTCACGTGTTAAACGTTGGGCTACATGTACCTGTGGTCTGGATGCCAGCTAGATTTTTTGATCTTTTGGTATACGGATTTCTGTCACGTGTTAAACGTTGGGCTACATGTACCTGTGGTCTGGATGCCAGCTAGATTTTTTGATCTTTTGGTATACGGATTTCTGTCATGTGTTAAACGTTGGGCTACCTGTGGTCTGGATGATTTCGACAGCTATTTCGACAGCTATTTTCGAATAATGAAGTTGACAAACACTTCAGTGCCTTTTCGAGAGGACGTCAGTGTTCTTACAATTGCTCAGAATTTGCCCATGTTTGCCTATCGCTCAGTGGACTTCTGAAACGATCAATGAGATCCTCTCCGAAGGTGACAGACTTTACCTTGATTGTCTTGTTAGTAGATCAGAGGCGGGAGATATTCCAGATAAAGAAACATTGTCCCTGAACTATTTACCCATTGTAGTTCATATTTTACAGTTAATAATTCCCACTAGCTTTGTCTACAGTTCTCAATTGTGACTGTCAGGACACACTTCTAATGACTAATCATGTTTTGTATCTGTGTTGTTGGTGTGGCTCAGCAGCACTTCCTTTGCATTATGCAACTGCTAGTTTGCAGCGAAATAGTCTTGACAACACTCTGTCTTTTGGTATCCGGATTTCTGTCACGACTACGTGTTAAACGTTGGGCTACCTGTGGTCTGGATGCCAGCTAGCTTTTCGATCTTTTGGTATCCAGATTTCTGTCACGTGTTAAACGTTGGGCTACCTGTGGTCTGGATGCCAGTTAGATTTTCGTTCTTTTGTCATCCAGATTTCTGTCACATGTTAAACATTGGGCTACCTGTGGTCTGGATGCCAGCTAGATTTTCGATCTTTTGGTATCCAGATTTCTGTCACATGTTAAACATTGGGCTACCTGTGGTCTGGATGCCAGCTAGATTTTTGAAACGTTGGGCTACCTGTGGTCTGGATGCCACATGTTAAACGTTGGGCTACCTGTGGTCTGGATGCCAGCTAGATTTTTGAAACGTTGGGCTACCTGTGGTCTGGATGCCAGCTAGATTATTTCGAGTCGGGGTTGTAATACGTATTCCATATATGGTATGAGCGTATAGCGGCCCCTAACAAGCGAATAGAAGCACTTAACAAGCGAATGGCGGACCCATTTTTTTATTTCCTAGGATTGGACTTAGAATTTTTTTCATCCAATTATTAAAAACTTCTTAACCTTTTAAAACTTTATATCAAATCTGAAACTCGAATCATCAAATTAATCACTTTATAGTCTGCCCCATCCCTAACCCTAACCCTAAACCTCCGCTTTAACACACTTGACCACGAGGGATTACGCTGCCAAACTCTGCATTTTTTCTAGCTTTTGAAAATATTTTGTACTGCAAATACCTATTAACCAAATTGGGGCCGCTATTCGCTTGTTAGGGGCCGCTATACGCTTGTTAGGGGCCGCTATTCGCTTGCACGCTTTTACCATATATGGAATATGTATTACAACCCCATCTGATTATTTCTGCCACGTGTTAAACGTTGGGCTACCTGTGGTCTCGATGATTTCGACAGCTATTTTCGAATATTTATCGTGTTAAACACTGTGGGGGTACTCCCATATATGGGCTATACGGGGACGTGCCGCTGGACAGGGTATGGTTTTTGGCCTCTCTGCTCTGAACAGGGTATATAATTTAATGTGAGTCCTAAACAGGGTATGGTTATGCATGATTGTCGTCGTTAAATATGGTTTTATCCGGTATTTGGCCATCCGAGATCCAAGATAACAATTTATTGCAATTGCCAATTAAACATTTAAAAATTGTGTCTAAACAGGGTCCTAAAATAGAGGTTGTTGTTCTAGACAGGGTATGTATTTTAGTTTTTTTTTGTCCTAACACCAGTTTATTTACTGCTGGAACTATTCATCAAGTTGACAAACACTTCAGTGATATTTCGAGAGGACGCCATGCAGTAGTGTTCTTTTATGAGCTTCTCAGCGCTAATGTATTTGCTCAGAATTTGCCTAGCGTCGACTGCTGAAATGATCGATGGTCAAGATCCTAAAGGTGACAGACTTTACCCTGATTCTCTTGGTAGAGGAGATATCCCAGATAGAGAAACATTGTCCCTGAACTATTTATCCATTGTAGTCCCACTAGAACCACTAGCTAAGTACTACACTACAGGTCTCAATCTTGACTGTCAGGACACACTAATGACTAAAGATCATGTTTCGTATCAAATATGTTGTTGGTGTGGCTCAGCAGCACTTCCTTTGCATTATAAAGCTTATATGCAACTGCTAGTAATAATAATATTCTAGAGTTGTTCGCAATTAATGCATTGGGACTGTCTGTGTACCCACCCATGCACACTACTAGTCCTACTGGAATAAAAGTCAACTAAAACACAAGTTATTATACTAGCAATCTGTCTGTCTGTCTTGACATAACTTGTGCAATAATTTACGGTCTTGGAAAATATAACAGGGAATGAATAGACAAAGTTAAACTCACATAGCTTCATTGTCTTGATTTCTGTTTCTGTGCTCATCATGATTTGGATGAAAGGCATGCACCACCTACCAAAATTCCAAATTAATATTATGGCCGTACTTGCCCACGCAGTTCTCATCGACACAGGAAGCCCAAAGTTCACCAATATTTTTGAATTTATTTTTAGTGGTTTTCATAAACCCGTGAAATACACTTTAGCGTATTTAGCACCACTTCACTTAGTATTTTTCACAGATTTCATTTTTTCTCCTCGTCCCATTAGCCTCCCATCGGCAGTGCTTGTGTTTATATAGTGCTCATATACATTGGTGGGAACCCTTTGGAATTCATTCCACAGGAATCCCATTTTGTGACATCGAGCAGCACAGCCATCTTGTTTTGTGTACTATATACTACTAGTTATACGTGCAGTAGTATTTACTAGTCTTTTACTGGTTTTATAGGAAAATGAAGGTAACGACAGTGAAATATAGCATGTAGCAGATGCCAAGGAAACGTTATGTGTGGGTTTGGGGGTCGAATCTCGGGAAAATGTCACATTTTGAATTTGAGAAGATCTTGCACAACACTCATCAACTAGCTACATGTAGTGTACCACGATTGCCATTTGACATGTGTTTGATGTCTACAGCTTGCAGTTCTTGACGCCAGGAGTCTCAAGGAAGTAGTCAGCATTGAGGTAACTGACGCATTTTAATAGATATTTAAACGTACATATAATTATTGTACATACAATTGATTGACAGTACAATAACTAATTATTAACTTTTCAATGCCCCTGAAAACAGGCCCATGTGCTAGACAATATAACAAAATACTTTTATCAAGGATTTAAAGTATTTAGCATGTTTGATTGCAGTAGAATATTCAATGAATTCATTATTCAATTAACTTGGCTGCCAGCCATCCTTAGACTCCTTTCATTTGCAGCCATTTGGGATTTCGTCACTTGTTGTGTCATGAACCAAAATTCCCCATGGATGCAAAGGAGACTTCATCCTGGCTGAAAAGCATAACTCACACCATATAGTCACTTTACTGTATTTTTTATCATCATTTTAAAACCATTTTGTGTTGAGACAGGTTACATTGGATACAACAGTTGGAGATGTCAAAAAACAAATTCATACAATCAGTAAGCCCAACAAGAATTGATTCTCAAACAATAAGTTATTATATTGAATAAAAAATACAATTTAATATTGAAACCCTTAATAATTGTTTTGTCTGTAGAACCAAGGTATTATCCAAGTCGCCAGTCCTTGAGACTTGAGACAAGTAAGAGAGAATTAATTATAATAAAATGTCCAATAAGTTACATGTAAATATATATACTGATTAATCAATTTTTAAAATGATTTTTAAATGTTTCAATAGGAGGAAAGTCATTGAATGATTCTGAAACTCTACAGACTGTTGGAATTACTGAAGAGGAATCCCAAATTTATCTTAAAGATTTAGGTGAGAGTAGACAAATGAATTGGATGGAAGTGATTAAGAACCACTGAGGACATAAACAAGCTCTGACAGTGATCACCCTCAGTGTCTACTCTTTGAGGATCCAAGAATGGGGTTAACCTCAGTATCTCCATTTCAAGAGTCTCTTGAATAAAGTGTTGTTATTATTATTATTGTTAATCTTAACAATTGAAGGGCTCCCTGCAAGAACAACACAAGTGATCTCTGATCAAACTCTAAGTTCTCCTTGAGATTCTTTGAATTTCAAAGGAGAATTTGGGTTTTGATCATATAGTAGTCACTTACTCCGATTTAGCATGGACCCATTCAATTGAAGGCGTCCATTCACGAACAATGTAAATGAACATATCAAAATCTAAAGTCTCGGTCTATAAATTTCAAATGGAAATTTGTACTTACACTTACATATACAGTCATTTGCAAAAATTCTGGTCGCTACGAAATATCAATATATCAATATATCGGATGCATTATGGGTAATTAAATAATCGAAAATTTAACGCCAGCAAAGTTGGTAGAAATATTTAGTATAATGTTTGTTTTAGTCTTACGTTTGTTGTTTGTACATTTTGCTTCATTTAATAAGTTAGGAAACTCAAAATAGTATTATTTAATTACCCATAATGCACCCGATATATTGATATATTGATATTTCGTGGCGGCCAGAATTTTTGCAAATGACTGTACATGTACATGTATACATATGTATACATATTTAAGCACTTGTTCTTTGAAAACTGATCCCTGACAAACTCTCTCTCTCTCTCTCTACAGTGAATGTTTGAATCTTAATTATCTAACTGAGATATTTATTTTTTTCCCTGATCTTTTTTAGGTCCACAGATTGGCTGGACAAACGTACGTATTATCAAACAAATATATTAATCATGTGATATACATGTAATTGTTAATTGGAATTTCATTTAATAGTTACTGTGAGCCACCAGGTCAGTGTACCTACATGTATGTTACGATATGCCAGTTGAAATATTGATTTGTTTGCCACTCCTGCGAGTACAACTTCAGGGACAAATTTGGGCAGGGTTGCAGTTCTTAGAAGATCTAACCCAATTGGGTCAATACTATTAGAGTAAAACAATAGAAACAAAACAATAGAATGAGTAGACAATAGTAGCTATTGGATTCTATTGTTTGTATTATCCAATTACAACATCTGTTCTAAGCAGCTGCATGTCACCTCGCAAATTTACCCACAAACCAATAGGAGTATCATTTTTTCAGGTTTTCCTTGCAGAGTATGCTGGGCCACTTGTTTTGTATCTTCTACTTTATACACGTCCTTCATTGGTGTATGGACAAGGAGCAAGCACTCGACCTGTAGCTAGAGTTGTACAGTAAGTGGTCAATGTTGAGGGATGGGAGGAAGGGAGGAAGGGAGGAAGGATTGAAGGAAGGATGGAAGCAAGGAAGGATGGAAGGGAGGAAGGATTGAAGGGAGGGAGGGAGGAGGAGGAGGAAGGAAGGAAGGAAGGAGGAAGGAAGGAGGAAGGAAGGAAGGAAGGAAGGAAGGGAGGAAGGAAGGAAGGAAGGAAGGAAGGAAGGGAGGAAGGAAGGGAGCAAGGAAGGATTGAGGGAGGGAGGAAGGAAGGGAGGAGGAAGGGAAGGAAGGAAGGGAGGGGAGGAGGAAGGAAAGGAAGGAGGAAGGAAGGGAAGGAGGAAGGAAGGAAGGAAGGAGGAAGGGAGGGAGGAAGGAAGGGAGGAAGGAAGGAAGGGAGGAAGGAAGGAGGAAGGATTGAAGGAAGGAGGAAGGAAGGAAGGGAGGAAGGAAGGGAGGGAGGAAGGGAGGAAGGAAGGGAGAAAGGAAGGAGGGAGGAAGGAGAGAGGAAGGAAGGGGAGGGAGGAAGGAGGGGAGGGAGGGGAAGGAAGGAAGGAGGAAGGAAGGGAAGGAAGGAAGGAAGGAAGGAAGGAAGGAGGAAGGAAGGAAGGAAGGAAGGAAGGAAGGAAGGGAAGGAAGGAAGGGAGAGAGGAAGGAAGGAAGGAAGGAAGGAAGGAAGGAAGGAAGGAGGAAGGAGGAAGGAAGGAAGGAGGGAGGAAGGAAGGAAGGAAGGAAGGAGGAAGGAAGGAAGGGAAGGAAGGAAGGGAGGAAGGAAGGAAGGGAGGGAGGAAGGAAGGGGAGGAAGGAAGGAAGGAAGGAAGGAAGGAAGGAAGAAGGAAGGAAGGAAGAGGAAGGAAGGGAGGAAGGAAGGAAGGAGGAAGGAAGGAAGGAAGGGAGGAAGGGAGGAAGGAAGGAAGGAAGGAAGGAAGGAAGGAAGGAAGGGAAGGAAGGAAGGAAGGAAGGAAGGAAGGAAGGAAGGAAGGAAGGAAGGAAGGAAGGAAGGAAGGGAGGAAGGAAGGAAGGAAGGAGGAGGAAGGAAGGAAGGAAGGAAGGAAGGAAGGAAGGGAGGAAGGAAGGAAGGAAGGAAGGAAGGAAGGAAGGAAGGAGGAAGGGGAAGGAAAGGAAGGGAGGAAGGAAGGAAGGAGGAAGGAAGGAAGGAAGGAAGGAAGGAAGGAAGGAAGGAAGGAAGGAAGGAAGGGAAGGGAGGAAGGAAGGAAGGAAGGAAGGAAGGAAGGAAGGAAGGAGGAGAAGGGAGGAAGGAAGGATGGAAGGGAGGAAGGGAGGATGGAAGGGAGGAAGGGAGGAAGGAATGAAGGAAGGGAAGGAAGGAGGTAGGGATGGAGGAATGAATCTAATTTTTTTTCCAGTATTGCAGCTGCATGCTGGGTCCTTCACTATGGTAAAAGACTCCTAGAAACTCTCTTTATCCATCGCTTCTCTAAGGGAACTATGCCATTATCTAACCTTTTCAAGGTAAGATAACTGTATACCTTTTTTTAGCACTTCTACAAGTGATTTTTGAATTTTTTCTAACACAACAGGAACAAATCATCCATTACAAATGTAATTACTTTTCTTCTAATGGTTGGCAGAACTGAAAGGGGAGGGGGGTTCTAACCATGTTACTACCATATTTCATGTTTTAATTTCTTGATTGCTTCACTTTTTTTCAGAACTGTGGTTATTACTGGTGAGTTACTTCATCATTCTGACATTTGGTTTACCTGACATATTTATCTGTCATTAATTACAGTGCATGATGAATACATAGTACATGTGCATGTACAGTGCATCTTTTTATACCCACAAATAGGTTATATATAATAGTGTACAGACCAAGAATGAATTGTTAAGCCCCTGGCAAACGGTTTCAACATTGCATTCAACATGCGTTCGATTTTGTTGAACGCTGTTGAATGGAAGTTTAATGTATGTTGAACGCGGGGTGGCAAACGGGTTTCAACAATGATTTCAACAACGTTTCGCAAGAGGTATTTCTATTGTTTAACTTAATTAATGCGCAAGATGCCATTCAACATTTTCGAGAACAAAAGAAATGTTGAATCGATGTTGAAGCAAAGTTTAAACTCTTTTACACTTCATTCAACATCGATTCAACACTTTCAACATTGTTGAAAGCGGGTGGCAAACCGTTTCAACATCGCTATTCAACAAAATCGAACGCATGTTGAATGCAATGTTGAAACCGTTTGCCAGGGCCTTTACCTGATTGTCCATAGGGTTTTGGTTGACAGTTGGCTGGCAGTCTGTTAGGTTGTTGGTAGGTTGTTGGTTGACAGTTAGCCGACAGCCTGTAGGTTATTGTTAAATGGCATCTTCAACCTTTTATAAATGTAAAATTTATTACCAAGCTTTCGCGCTCAGCGCCCATCATCAGGGTACAATGTACAGGTTGCAAGTTGGTAGGTCATTGTTTGACAGTCAGTAGGTTGTTGGTTGACAGTTGGCTAACTGACCACTGTTAGGTTGTTGGTAGGTTGTTGGTTGACAGTAGTATACTGTTGGTAGGTTGTTGGTTGACAGTATACTGTTGGTAGGTTGTTGGTTGACAGTAGTATACTGTTGGTACAATGTAGGTTGTTGGTTGACAGTATACTGTTGGTAGGTTGTTGGTTGACAGTATACTGTTGGTAGGTTGTTGGTTGACAGTATACTGTTGGTAGGTTGTTGGTTGACAGTATACTGTTGGTAGGTTGTTGGTTGACAGTATACTGTTGGTAGGTTGTTGGTTGACAGTATACTGTTGGTAGGTTGTTGGTTGACAGTATACTGTTGGTAGGTTGTTGGTTGACAGTAGTATACTGTCGGTAGGTTGTTGGTTGACAGTATACTGTTGGTAGGTTGTTGGTTGACAGTATACTGTTGGTAGGTTGTTGGTTGACAGTATACTGTTGGTAGGTTGTTGGTTGACAGTATACTGTTGGTAGGTTGTTGGTTGACAGTATACTGTTGGTAGGTTGTTGGTTGACAGTATACTGTTGGTAGGTTGTTGGTTGACAGTATACTGTTGGTAGGTTGTTGGTTGACAGTATACTGTTGGTAGGTTGTTGGTTGACAGTAGTATACTGTCGGTAGGTTGTTGGTTGACAGTATACTGTTGGTAGGTTGTTGGTTGACAGTACACTGTAGGTTGTTGGTTGACAGTATACTGTTGGTAGGTTGTTGGTTGACAGTAGTATACTGTTGGTAGGTTGTTGGTTGACAGTATACTGTTGGTAGGTTGTTGGTTGACAGTATACTGTTGGTAGGTTGTTGGTTGACAGTATACTGTTGGTAGGTTGTTGGTTGACAGTATATACTGTTGGTAGGTTGTTGGTTGACAGTATATACTGTTGGTAGGTTGTTGGTTGACAGTATACTGTTGGTAGGTTGTTGGTTGACAGTATACTGTTGGTAGGTTGTTGGTTGACAGTATACTGTTGGTAGGTTGTTGGTTGACAGTATACTGTTGGTAGGTTGTTGGTTGACAGTATACTGTTGGTAGGTTGTGGTTGACAGTATATACTGTTGGTAGGTTGTTGGTTGACAGTATACTGTTGGTAGGTTGTTGGTTGACAGTATACTGTTGGTAGGTTGTTGGTTGACAGTATACTGTTGGTAGGTTGTTGGTTGACAGTATACTGTTGGTAGGTTGTTGGTTGACAGTATACTGTTGGTACAGTATACTGTTGGTAGGTTGTTGGTTGACAGTATACTGTTGGTAGGTTGTTGGTTGACAGTATACTGTTGGTAGGTTGTTGGTTGACAGTATACTGTTGGTAGGTTGTTGGTTGACAGTATACTGTTGGTAGGTTGTTGGTTGACAGTATACTGTTGGTAGGTTGTTGGTTGACAGTATACTGTTGGTAGGTTGTTGGTTGACAGTACTGTTGGTAGGTTGTTGGTTGACAGTATACTGTTGGTAGGTGTTGGTTGACAGTATACTGTTGGTAGGTTGTTGGTTGACAGTATACTGTTGGTAGGTTGTTGGTTGACAGTATACTGTTGGTAGGTTGTTGGTTGACAGTATACTGTTGGTAGGTTGTTGGTTGACAGTATACTGTTGGTAGGTAGGTTGGTTGACAGTATACTGTTGGTAGGTTGTTGTTGGTTGACAGTATACTGTTGGTAGGTTGTTGGTTGACAGTATACTGTTGGTAGGTTGTTGGTTGACAGTATACTGTTGGTAGGTTGTTGGTTGACAGTATACTGTTGGTAGGTTGTTGGTTGACAGTATACTGTTGGTAGGTTGTTGGTTGACAGTATACTGTTGGTAGGTTGTTGGTTGACAGTATACTGTTAGTAGGTTGTTGGTTGACAGTAGTATACTGTTGGTAGGTTGTTGGTTGACAGTATACTGTTGGTAGGTTGTTGGTTGACAGTATACTGTTGGTAGGTTGTTGGTTGACAGTAGTATACTGTTGGTAGGTTGTTGGTTGACAGTATACTGTTGGTAGGTTGTTGGTTGACAGTATACTGTTGGTAGGTTGTTGGTTGACAGTAGTATACTGTTGGTAGGTTGTTGGTTGACAGTATACTGTTGGTAGGTTGTTGGTTGACAGTATACTGTTGGTAGGTTGTTGGTTGACAGTATACTGTTGGTAGGTTGTTGGTTGACAGTACAGTATACTGTTGGTAGGTTGTTGGTTGACAGTATACTGTTGGTAGGTTGTTGGTTGACAGTAGTATACTGTTGGTAGGTTGTTGGTTGACAGTATACTGTTGGTAGGTTGTTGTTGGTTGACAGTATACTGTTGGTAGGTTGTTGGTTGACAGTATACTGTTGGTAGGTTGTTGGTTGACAGTATACTGTTGGTAGGTTGTTGGTTGACAGTATACTGTTGGTAGGTTGTTGGTTGACAGTATACTGTTGGTAGGTTGGTTGACAGTATACTGTTGGTTTGACAGTATACTGTTGGTAGGTTGTTGGTTGACAGTATACTGTTGGTAGGTTGTTGGTTGACAGTATACTGTTGGTAGGTTGTTGGTTGACAGTATATACTGTTGGTAGGTTGTTGGTTGACAGTATACTGTTGGTAGGTTGTTGGTTGACAGTATACTGTTGGTAGGTTGTTGGTTGACAGTATACTGTTGGTAGGTTGTTGGTTGACAGTATACTGTTGGTAGGTTGTTGGTTGACAGTATACTGTTGGTAGGTTGTTGGTTGACAGTAGTATACTGTTGGTAGGTTGTTGGTTGACAGTATACTGTTGGTAGGTTGTTGGTTGACAGTATACTGTTGGTAGGTTGTTGGTTGACAGTATACTGTTGGTAGGTTGTTGGTTGACAGTATACTGTTGGTAGGTTGTTGGTTGACAGTATACTGTTGGTAGGTTGTTGGTTGACAGTATATACTGTTGGTAGGTTGTTGGTTGACAGTATACTGTTGGTAGGTTGTTGGTTGTTGTTGGTTGACAGTAGTATACTGTTGGTAGGTTGTTGGTTGACAGTATATACTGTTGGTAGGTTGTTGGTTGACAGTATATACTGTTGGTAGGTTGTTGGTTGACAGTAGTATACTGTTGGTAGGTTGTTGGTTGACAGTATATACTGTTGGTAGGTGTAGGTTGTTGGTTGACAGTATACTGTTGGTAGGTTGTTGGTTGACAGTATACTGTTGGTAGGTTGTTGGTTGACAGTATACTGTTGGTAGGTTGTTGGTTGACAGTATACTGTTGGTAGGTTGTTGGTTGACAGTATACTGTTGGTAGGTTGTTGGTTGACAGTATACTGTTGGTAGGTTGTTGGTTGACAGTATACTGTTGGTAGGTTGTTGGTTGACAGTATACTGTTGGTAGGTTGTTGGTTGACAGTATACTGTTGGTAGGTTGTTGGTTGACAGTATACTGTTGGTAGGTTGTTGGTTGACAGTATACTGTTGGTAGGTTGTTGGTTGACAGTATACTGTTGGTAGGTTGTTGGTTGACAGTATACTGTTGGTAGGTTGTTGGTTGACAGTATACTATACTGTTGGTAGGTTGTTGGTTGACAGTACAGTATACTGTTGGTAGGTTGTTGGTTGACAGTAGTATACTGTTGGTAGGTTGTTGGTTGACAGTAGTATACTGTTGGTAGGTTGTTGGTTGACAGTAGTATACTGTTGGTAGGTTGTTGTTGGTTGACAGTATACTGTTGGTAGGTTGTTGGTTGACAGTATACTGTTGGTAGGTTGTTGGTTGACAGTATACTGTTGGTAGGTTGTTGGTTGACAGTATACTGTTGGTAGGTTGTTGGTTGACAGTATACTGTTGGTAGGTTGTTGGTTGACAGTATACTGTTGTTTGGTAGGTTGTTGGTTGACAGTAGTATACTGTTGGTAGGTTGTTGGTTGACAGTATACTGTTGGTAGGTTGTTGGTTGACAGTAGTATACTGTTGGTAGGTTGTTGGTTGACAGTAGTATACTGTTGGTAGGTTGTTGGTTGACAGTAGTATACTGTTGGTAGGTTGTTGGTTGACAGTAGTATACTGTTGGTAGGTTGTTGGTTGACAGTAGTATACTGTTGGTAGGTTGTTGGTTGACAGTATACTGTTGGTAGGTTGTTGGTTGACAGTATACTGTTGGTAGGTTGTTGGTTGACAGTATACTGTTGGTAGGTTGTTGGTTGACAGTATACTGTTGGTAGGTTGTTGGTTGACAGTAGTATACTGTTGGTAGGTTGTTGGTTGACAGTAGTATACTGTTGGTAGGTTGTTGGTTGACAGTATACTGTTGGTAGGTTGTTGGTTGACAGTAGTATACTGTTGGTAGGTTGTTGGTTGACAGTATATACTGTTGGTAGGTTGTTGGTTGACAGTAGTATACTGTTGGTAGGTTGTTGGTTGACAGTAGTATACTGTTGGTAGGTTGTTGGTTGACAGTATACTGTTGGTAGGTTGTTGGTTGACAGTATACTGTTGGTAGGTTGTTGGTTGACAGTATACTGTTGGTAGGTTGTTGGTTGACAGTATACTGTTGGTAGGTTGTTGGTTGACAGTATACTGTTGGTAGGTTGTTGGTTGACAGTAGTATACTGTTGGTAGGTTGTTGGTTGACAGTATACTGTTGGTAGGTTGTTGGTTGACAGTATACTGTTGGTAGGTTGTTGGTTGACAGTATACTGTTGGTAGGTTGTTGGTTGACAGTATACTGTTGGTAGGTTGTTGGTTGACAGTATACTGTTGGTAGGTTGTTGGTTGACAGTAGTATACTGTTGGTAGGTTGTTGGTTGACAGTATACTGTTGGTAGGTTGTTGGTTGACAGTAGTATACTGTTGGTAGGTTGTTGGTTGACAGTATACTGTTGGTAGGTTGTTGGTTGACAGTAGTATACTGTTGGTAGGTTGTTGGTTGACAGTATACTGTTGGTAGGTTGTTGGTTGACAGTATACTGTTGGTAGGTTGTTGGTTGACATTATACTGTTGGTAGGTTGTTGGTTGACAGTATACTGTTGGTAGGTTGTTGGTTGACAGTATACTGTTGGTAGGTTGTTGGTTGACAGTATACTGTTGGTAGGTTGTTGGTTGACAGTATACTGTTGGTAGGTTGTTGGTTGACAGTAGTATACTGTTGGTAGGTTGTTGGTTGACAGTAGTATACTGCCAGTAGGTTGTTGGTTGACAGTATACTGTTGGTAGGTTGTTGGTTGACAGTATACTGTCGGTAGGTTGTTGGTTGACAGTATACTGTTGGTAGGTTGTTGGTTGACAGTATACTGTCGGTAGGTTGTTGGTTGACAGTATACTGTTGGTAGGTTGTTGGTTGACAGTATACTGTTGGTAGGTTGTTGGTTGACAGTAGTATACTGTTGGTAGGTTGTTGGTTGACAGTATACTGTTGGTAGGTTGTTGGTTGACATTATACTGTTGGTAGGTTGTTGGTTGACAGTAGTATACTGTTGGTAGGTTGTTGGTTGACAGTATACTGTTGGTAGGTTGTTGGTTGACAGTATACTGTTGGTAGGTTGTTGGTTGACAGTATACTGTTGTTACAGTAGGTTGTTGGTTGACAGTATACTGTACAGTGTTGGTTGGTTGACAGTAGTATACTGTTGGTAGGTTGTTGGTTGACAGTATACTGTTGGTAGGTTGTTGGTTGACAGTATACTGTTGGTAGGTTGTTGGTTGACAGTAGTATACTGTTGTTACAGTAGGTTGTTGGTTGACAGTATACTGTTGTTACAGTAGGTTGTTGGTTGACAGTATACTGTTGGTAGGTTGTTGGTTGACAGTAGTATACTGTTGGTAGGTTGTTGGTTGACAGTATACTGTTGGTAGGTTGTTGGTTGACAGTAGTATACTGTTGGTAGGTTGTTGGTTGACAGTATACTGTTGGTAGGTTGTTGGTTGACAGTAGTATACTGTTGGTAGGTTGTTGGTTGACAGTAGTATACTGTTGGTAGGTTGTTGGTTGACAGTATACTGTTGGTAGGTTGTACAGTAGTATACTGTTGGTAGGTTGTTGGTTGATAGTATACTGTTGGTAGGTTGTTGGTTGACAGTATACTGTTGGTAGGTTGTTGGTTGACAGTAGTATACTGTTGGTAGGTTGTTGGTTGACAGTAGTATACTGTTGGTAGGTTGTTGGTTGACAGTATACTGAATGTAATGGCGCTGGTATCAACTCACAGTTCCGCGTGCAGAAATTGAAAACATAATGAATCATGTGACTTTATTGTAGTATAATTGTAGTCTTTTCATCTGGACAACCTTTTTGAGAATGACTATGTGTAGTTACATGACATTGTATGAAAAAGGAACAAAACTTTAACTACTTCTATGATAATTCAATGAAACCCTGTGGTAGTGGGTTTACATACATGTGTAAGTCGATGATAGATTATTTACAAGGTGTTGGTAATACTTTTTTAATCTTGGAATGCATGTTGACTTAGTGTCAAATGGTTGATGTACATTATTTTCTTTTTTCTTTTAGGGGATTCAGCATTCTAGTTGGATATTTTATCAACCACCCATTGTATATTCCACCCAGTAAGACGTTCATTTCATGTGTTATCCAAATTTTTAGATACAAGTAGTTTGAGAAAATCGCTGTTAGGTTGATGCAAATGAGGATGACTTTGTATCATATTCACAACACTTGTAGTATTAATATCCATCTCATTTTTGACAGTGTATGGCGATACACAGATATATGCTGGATTGGCTGGATTTGTGGTAAGTGATGTGATCCCAAGTGAGAGGAGGGTTCTCAGGGTATAGGTGTGGTGGGAACATGTGAATTAAGCCCTAAGTCTGGATGACGCTTTTTGCCAAGGAAAAAAATGGGCTTTTGAGGAGTTTCTGGATATGGAGCATACTATGCAAATCACTAGAGTGGTAAATTGACCGACAGAAATTTGAACCGGTGGCGAGATCATTTGTATCACGTGATCACATAATATTTGTTTTGTGATTGAACATTGAGTCAACGTTGAAATGATTGAGGGAGATGTAAACAGGTAACAAAATGTGATGAAACAAGAAAGGGTCTTGTTGTAAGGCATTTTGTGTACCTGTTTACATTGAGTTCAATGTTCGATCACGAGACAATTATTTTGTGATCACGTGATATAAATTGTCTTGCTGCCGGTTCGAATTTCTGGCGGTCAATTTCCCACTCTAGTGATTTGCATAGTAGGACATTTTGGTGGTTGAGTTTTACCCATATTGGACTCTTATACCTGAGTACCACCTCTGGGGGTCTGATAGTTTTACATGTACCATGCAATATTTGCATGAAGGGACTGTGGAGATTTACTTTATTTTATGTGCATTTACTAGATCAATGAATATGGCAACTTTGTTATTCACTGTGCTTTAAGAGATCTTCGGCCTGCAGGTTGGTTAAAGGTTTACTATAATTATCTAGTACTATTTACTAAATATACATAGATACAATAATACAATATTTGCAAAACCAATTATAGGGTGCACAAATTAATACTTCAATCTACATGTACAGTGTAGGCATGGGTCATCAGTACAATTAGATGGCCTAATACTTCTACAGTGTAGGCATGGGTCATCAGTACAATTAGATGGCCTAATACTTCTACAGTGTAGGCATGGGTCATCAGTACAATTAGATGGCCTAATACTTCTACAGTGTAGGCATGGGTCATCAGTACAATTAGATGGCCTAATACTTCTACAGTGTAGGCATGGGTCATCAGTACAATTAGATGGCCTAATACTTCTACAGTGTAGGCATGGGTCATCAGTACAATTATAGATGGCCTAATGCTTTTTACAGGTGACTGTAATGGCTACTTGTTTGTCAAAGTTTTATAGCCAGGAGCTGTCAGGCAGGATGCCAGAATTCCTCCTTGGTTGCTTCTATGCTATAGACACTACTGTATAAAGAGAGAAGAAGAACTCCAGTACATGCAACCATGATCAGTTCATTTCTTTGCCCCCTCTCCTTATTTCTCTAATTGTACAAGACTAATTTGCATGGTTGTCCCTAACCTTGTTTTACCAGGTACAACAGAACGCAAGATCCCGTATGCTAATACTAACCCAATGACACAAGCATTCAAATTTGTTTCTTGTCCAAACTACATGTATGAGGTAAGGTTTGTGATAATACCCTAAATGAAAGATAAATATTGCAACTAAGTTTAGAAGTATTAATTGCTGACGCAGCGAGCGAGCCTGAAGCGAGCGAGCAAGGAAGCAATTCTAATTCATTCACATAGGCAGAAAAAATCTCGATTTTTACCCGGCATGCAGTTTCCAAGAACCATCATGCAATTCTCAAGAACCATCATGCAATTCTCAAGAACCATCATGCTTTTCGCGCCAACTCTCACATACGCTATAGCAGTTGTTTTCGCGTTTTTGATCGGTAATTATTCGTGCCCAAAATATGTGTCCCTAATTAATTTGTACATGTGTATGCATGTTTCTTTAGCCCGCGGTATATCCTGACTTGTAAGCCCATCAGATACCGTATCTTGTGCTTTTCGTGGGAATTGTGTAGTTGAAGATCACCGTATTAATTGAGCTGATTAGTGCCGGCTGACCGTGTGTCAGTTTCAAGTGTGAATATTCGCATTGAAATCTCAATTATAAGTAATACATTAGTTATTCATAAGCTATCCACTTTTTCAAATAGACAAATACTATTCAAAACAAAGAAAGGTAGACTCGCCTAATAATTTGCATAGAGTGATTCCAATAAACCTGGGCACTACTAATTAGCTGTCAGTGTTTATTAGATGCAAAGAAAACAAAAGAAAACAAAAGAGTGAGCGTCTAATAGTGTGTATTGGTGTAGTTAGTAATGCCCAGGTTTATTGGAATCACTCTACTTGCCCTTACATAAAACAAAACATTTCATAACTACAGTAGTGATTCCAATAAACCTGGGCATTACTAACTACACCAATACACACTATTAGACACTCACTCTTTTGTTGTCTTTTGTTACTTTGCATCTAATATACACTGATCATGACAGCTAATTAGTAGTGCCCAGGTTTCTGATTGGAATCACTCTAAGCTCTCCGCCGCACCAACTCTTATCCACAACTACTATAAACATTGCATTCACCGTCAGCATTCACTGCTGTTAGGTAGCCTAGTTATAGTCCTGTTACCTGTTATGTCGTGCAACTTGCATAGGGGGGGGGGGGGAGTGTCCCTTAGGGGAGGGGGAAACACCCCTCCCCTCCTCCTTCCTTTCCCCTCCCCTGAGGGCAGCTACACAGGCTAGTATAGGCCCCAAAATATTTTATGCCCATACTAGCCTGCATAGCTGCCCTTGAGGGAGGGGGACAAGTCATTCTTTTGAACTTATTTTAAACTAGTCAGCAAATCTAGATTAATAATGTTGTACTGTTTACAGGTGGGGGCATGGGTCTGCTTTACGTTGATGACTCAAACTTTAGCAAGTAAGTTGAACTTTTTCAAAGGCCTTATCCACATTCCTTTGCAGACGTTCTTAGGGGGTGGTACTGAGTTTTGGCATGGCCCCCAAAAGGACGTCTTCAAAGATGGATGTATTCTTAAATTCAGAAACTTTCACTGAACATGCAAATTATTGTTGGGTGCTGTTGCATAGCCTGCCTTTTTGTTGTTGTTGTGTTGTTGTTGTTGGGTGCTGTTGCATAGCCTGCCTTTTTGTTGTTGTTGTGTTGTTGTTGTTGTTGTTGGTGCTGTTGCATAGCCTGCCTTTTTGTTGTTGTTGTGTTGTTGTTGTTGGGTGCTGTTGCATAGCCTGCCTTTTTGTTGTTGTTGTGTTGTTGTTGTGGGGTGCTGTTGCATAGCCTGCCTTTTTGTTGTTGTTGTGTTGTTGTTGTTGTTGGGTGCTGTTGCATAGCCTGCCTTTTTGTTGTTGTTGTGTTGTTGTTGTTGGGTGCTGTTGCATAGCCTGCCTTTTTGTTGTTGTTGTTGTGGGTGTTGTTGTTGGTTGTGCTGTTGCATAGCCTGCCTTTTTGTTGTTGTTGTGTTGTTGTTGTTGGGTGCCGTTGCATAGCCTGCCTTTTTGTGTTGTTGTTGTGGGGGTGCTGTTGCATAGCCTGCCTTTTTGTTGTTGTTGTGTTGTTGTTGTTGGGTGCTGTTGCATAGCCTGCCTTTTTGTTGTTGTTGTGTTGTTGTTGTTGGGTGCCGTTGCATAGCCTGCCTTTTTGCCTTTTTGTTGTTGTTGTTGTGCCGTTGCATAGCCTGCCTTTTTTGTTGTTGTGTGTTGTTGGGGGTGCTGTTGCATAGCCTGCCTTTTTGTTGTTGTTGTGTGTTGTTGTTGTTGGGTGCCGTTGCATAGCCTGCCTTTTTGTTGTTGTTTTGTGTTGTTGTTTGTTGTTGGTGCTGTTGCATAGCCTGCCTTTTTGTTGTTGTTGTGTTGTTGTTGTTGGGTGCTGTTGCATAGCCTGCCTTTTTGTTGTTGTTGTTGGGTGCCGTTGCATAGCCTGCCTTTTTGTTGTTGTTGTGGGGTGCTGTTGCATAGCCTGCCTTTTTGTTGTTGTTGTGTTGTTGTTGTTGGGTGCTGTTGCATAGCCTGCCTTTTTGTTGTTGTTGTGTTGTTGTTGTTGTTGGGTGCTGTTGCATAGCCTGCCTTTTTGTTGTTGTTGTGTTGTTGTTGTTGGGTGCCGTTGCATAGCCTGCCTTTTTGTTGTTGTTGTTGTTGGTGCCGTTGCATAGCCTGCCTTTTTGTTGTTGTTGTGTTGGGGTGCTGTTGCATAGCCTGCCTTTTTGTTGTTGTTGTGTGTTGTTGTTGTTGCATAGCCTGCCTTTTTGTTGTTGTTGTTGTGTTGTTGGGTGTTGCATAGCCTGCCTTTTTGTTGTTGTTGTGTTGTTGTTGTTGGGTGCCGTTGCATAGCCTGCCTTTTTTGTTGTTGTTGTGTGGTTGGGGTGCTGTTGCATAGCCTGCCTTTTTGTTGTTGTTGTGTGTTGTGTTGGTGTTGTTGTTGGGTGCTGTTGCATAGCCTGCCTTTTTGTTGTTGTTGTGTTGTTGTTGTTGGGTGCTGTTGCATAGCCTGCCTTTTTGTTGTTGTTGTGTTGTTGTTGTTGGGTGCTGTTGCATAGCCTGCCTTTTTGTTGTTGTTGTGTTGTTGTTGTGCTGTTTTTTTTTGTTGGGGGGGGGGGGTGCTGGGGGTTGGGAAGTGTTGTTGTTGTTGTTGGGAGGACTGGGGAGAGAAGAGAAGGGATTGGGGCTGTTGCATAGCCTGCCTGAAGGTTGGGTGCAGGCCTGCCTTTTTGTTGTTGTTGTGTTGTTGTTGTTGGTGCTGTTGCATCTGTTGTTGTTGTGTTGTTGTTGTTGGGTGCTGTTGCCTTTTTGTTGTTGTTTGTTGTTGTTGCATGTAGCTGTCTGCATACATTACTGGATCCCATGTTGGGGTGTGATTGACATTATTATCTCTTATTGATTACTTTGAATAATAAATTCATGTTTCTACAGCGGGATTGTTCACTTTTGCTGGATTTTACCAGATGGCGATCTGGGCTGAAGGCAAACATCGTAGCTACAAGAAAGAATTCAAAGACTATCCAAGAAAGCGCAGAGCAATCGTTCCACTTCTGCTCTAAGACAACTTAATCTTGATGTTAGAAAATACTAATTATGATACCGTAAACTGCGGCTTATAAGCCCCCCCATTATTGGCATATATACTTGATGCCAGTTACAGTGTATAAGCTCCCCTGGATATAAGCCCCTCCATTATTGGCATATATACTTGATGCCAGTTACAGTGTATAAGCTCCCCTGGATATAAGCCCCTCCATTATTGGCATATATACTTGATGCCAGTTACAGTGTATAAGCTCCCCTGGATATAAGCCCCTCCATTATTGGCATATATACTTGATGCCAGTTACAGTGTATAAGCTCCCCTGGATATAAGCCCCCCTCTACGTCTGTTTCCTTTATATAGACATTTTCACAGAACACGGTATAACTTCAAATTGAAAATTAGGACAGATTGCGGAACAAGTTACAGTTGTGAATTTTGTTCCAAATATTGAATTTATCATGAGTTTATTGTACATTTTAAATAAAGACCAGTAGATTGAAGACGTATTTTGATACTGCTATCCTGTCTTAACTTATTTTATCAGCTTATTTTGAAACGTTTTTTATTTCGGTTTATATAACCCTTACGAACTTGTATAAGCCCAGGGCTTATAATCGGCAGTTTATGGTTTATGGTATTTTAATTGTATGTATGATTATCTATACTGGAATACTACCAGACTAGTATATATGTTGTTTGTATTATTTCTTCAGAGGCTGGGGGAATGAGGGTGGCGAGGAGCTGATAATGGCTGATGATGTTGACTCAGATGTTCAGTAGTTACTAAATGTGACTTTTGCTTCCTTCATGTTATGAAATTTGTTTGTTTGTAAACAAATCAGCCTATAAAAGTACATGACTTTGTATACTATCAGTGTTCAGGGTATTTACAGTGTATGTTGCAAGGGCGGATCCAGGACGGTTTGAGAGGGGGAGAAGGGGGAGCAGGGGCGGATCCAGGGGGAGGGTTCTGGGGGTTGCAACCCCCCCTATGGATATTTTTTTAATACCGCTTGTATAGATATGTCTGTCCGTAGGTCTCTCTTGCACTTTCAGCTCTCTCCCTCGTAAGAATAATATAATTCATTCATACTGTTTACACGACCGTTCGACTTCGAGGCCGGTTTGACTGATAGCAGAAAGAACCTGCCGTTTTTAGCGTCAACAACGTATGTGAAGCCTTCATACTTGTAAGCTCACCCAAGAAGACTTCCAAGCATCTTTGTTGGATGTCCAATAAACTCAAAATTTTACTGAAAATTGAGTTTTGTTGTGTTAATAAAACAACTCCAGATCTCTAAAAATTGTATTTTAGAGCTTGTAGATTTCAAAATTTTCTGGGGGGGGCATGCCCCCACAACCCCTAGTACTTCGTGGCTTTGCCGCTCACACAACACAACGGCCGCAACACAACCCCCTGTTTGACAAAAACCTGGATCCGCCCCTGGGGAGGGGGTTGGGGAATGGAGGTCCAAACCTGTGGCAAAACTAGATTCTAGCATAAAATGACAGGGGTTCCGAACCTTCGAGGTATTCTCAAGCACTAAACTTCCAACAAATACCAGCCCTCAGTCCCCTAGAGCATTTTAGGCTTCTATATACTCTCTAAGATACTTTTTGTGCCACGACCAAATCCAAAACTCGATGGCCATGGTGCATGCCCAAGTTCCATCAAATGACGTGCAAATATTTTTGCGACTATAAGCAGAAACTTTTGGTAGTCACTGTAAATTAAAGCACCCCCTTTGACACCCAGAGATTTTTGAGGTTTTTAGCGAATTCCTCTGGGCATAAACGCACTGTAGGAAATTTGATTCCATAAAAGGAGTTTCCATGTTTCCTGGCGTAGTAGAGGCCGTTCTTCTGAAAGAATCCAGGGGTGCATGAGATGCGATGTCGCGAGTTCGGATCCCAGCCCGGACGCCCTTAATTTTGTTTTACCTTTTCTCCCTTTCTTTCTTCTTAATCTCTATTACTCGACTAACCCCGGTTAAACTTTCACTAGCCCTTGCTGAAGACCGTTTCCCTCGGGTGTACAGCCGTACTGCATACCGAGTAGATACGTTGATTTATGCTGTTTACGCTATGCACTCTGCACAGGTGGATATATCAGTTTAGTAGAAATCAACTAGCATACTATCACGAATCCCGCAATCTGATTGGCTAACGTACTCACTATCTATTGAGTGATAGATCAGTTGAGTGAGTAGCGAAAAGGCCGGCGTTTTGAACAAAAACGAAACGAAAAATCAATAAATATTGGTACAAATTCGGAGGTAGTATGCTAGTTGGTTTCTACTAAAACAATTAGACTTCTCGTTTTCTACGAGTTCAAATAGTCAACTCGACGCTACGCGCATCGTTGACTATTGACTCATAGAAAACTCGAACTCGTAGTCTAATATTGTTTTGAAGGAGAAGAGGTGAAAGCTTATCAATATGCTTTTCTTCCATTTTTTTTACAAAAAAAAGAAATATGTAAACAATTCCAAAAAAGAAAACAAACGAACAAAACAAGAAGAAAAAAGAAAGAAAGAATGAAAAAAAATGTGTCACGGCTGCATGGGACTCGAACCCTAGACCCCCAGGTTCAAAAGAGATATTCATGAATGCCGGTAATTTATCCAAAAAAGGCCCCCAACATTATGTCGAGTTGTTACGCATAGGATGAAGATTTCTGCCCCTATCCGCGCTTACGCCAATCAGCTTAGTAGTCAAATGAGGGAGGGAACAGTCAGATCCTTGGTCCACTAAATAACTGCCCCGCACCACGAGGCTATCGTGCACGCTTGTTGCCGATTTGGAGGACAAAATAACCTACCGTAAAGTTCCGGAAGTAGCGAGGTCGTTACTTTCGGATTTAGCAACCCGTATAGAGTCATTGTTAAAGACAGTGGTTTATTTAGCACTACTTCACTCTAATTCTTTTGTTTTCTATTGTGTTTATCTGACTATTACACTCTAATTAGTACACTTTGTTTCACGGGTTAATGAAAACCACTCTACTTTCGGGGGGTTGCTACTTTCGCCGGGTGGTCGCTACTTTCGGGGTGCTAAAATCGTTAACTTTTAGGAGCCACACCGTAAACGACATCGTGTACGGTATTTCAGTAACAAACATTACAGGATCTATTATGACAATATATTGCTTTTCTTACATTTGCTGATCAGTGTAGCAGTAAATGTTCTGGGTCCGTTTGCGTGCTGTTTGCTAGTGCTGTTCGTCATCGCTCTATATAGAGGACGATCGCTACTTTCAGGGGGATCGCTACTTTCGGAGGGTCGTTACTTTCGGGATTTGTTAGCAAGCATCAATTTTTACTGTTACTTCCGGAGGGTCGCTACTTTCGGGGTAGGCCTGAGCACAAAAATCCGGATTCTTTTTGGGATCAAGTTTAGAAGGTCAAAAGATTTTTAGAAAATCTTGGGATTTTTAGAAAATTTGGAGATTTTTAGAAATTTTTTAATATATTGAGACGTATTCTGATTATATATTGTAGTTTTGATTTTCTTGACTACTTCAGTAACTACAATGTATTGATCCAGCAGTTTCCCCCATTGGTAATGCTTCCCATGATTCCAATAATGGAAGTGGTCAGCGGTTTCCCCCTTTATCAATGCTTCCCATGTTTCCAATACTCGGTTGAGCTGAAGAAAAACATGGCGGAGCAAGCTGCAGTCACTGTAGCGACTAAAGCACCAATATTTTACCTGATTAAAAAAATATATATGTGGAGATTTTTTGAGATCTTTAGCACTTTTTCGGGATTTTTAGATTTTTTTTCGAGATTTTTAGGGGGGAAAATGGGATTATCCGGATAGATTTTTAGACCATTTTTCGGGATTTTTGTGCTCAGGCCTATTTCGGGGGTTCGCTACTTTCGGAACTTTATGGTAGTGTATCTTGTGAATGGACTGTCTATTGTTGTGCAAATTACTATGGTCCCGTGGCTCGCACTGAAACACAGCTCGTTAGTAGCACATGGCCCGGGATTGATTCCTCGCTGTACCGAATTTATTTTTATTTTACTGTTTGTTTTTGTAAGAACATTTTTATACTCACGAAAATGATTATTTTAAGAATGTAAAATAATTTAAAATATTTCAACAATGTTAAGTTATTTTTATTAATATATATATGAAGTCTGTGTTCTCAAAATTGTCGTGTTGACTAAGACCCATTTTGTAACAACAGTTCTCATATATGATATATACACAGCCAATTCTGAATTGCAAAAATTCTCTATATCAGTATATCCATATACCGGTATATCCTTCCCCCTCCTCCCTCCCCCCCCCCCCCCCCCCCCCCCCCCCCCCCCTTCCCCTCAGAAAATAGAGAAAACTACATAAATGAAACAACTTTTAGATAGTTGCATATTAGGTTGTTTATTGAAAGTACATTTGCAGCACATTTCCCGACGTTTTGCTTTCAAATTGTTTGATAACGTGTTTCCATGGTGAAGTTAATAATAATCTTGGATGACAACAGTTGTTATTTGTAGCCTGACTGGATCTCATTTGGTCATCCATCTAGAGTGTGCAATGTTGGACTCTGTAATGCTGCCACAGATAAATTCATCATTTCAAGCATCACATCGGGAGTTAATTCCTTTGCTAAGAGCCCACCTGGTTCATTAAACTCCTGAGTGAGTACTTGCACTCCCAGAAACCACAGTTCACTAATAGAAGACCATGTGGTCTGACAGGCAACACTCGCTGTACAAGACAGCTTGCTTCCTTCTCTCAAGAAAAAGACAACTGATTTAAAGAAGGACAGCAGTTTGGAATCAGAAAAATCAATATTTTCTTTCTGATGTCTGGTAAGCATAAGCCCGAGAACAGCCACATGTGCTTGCATATCCATGTTTTCTGTAGATTGGTCTATTTTGGGTAGGTTTACTACAATGTGTTTTTGCAGTTCACAAAAAGAGCTCTCCTTCTTCACAAGACTTTGCTCTGTGACGGCGTAGTTTAACAACACACCAAGCAAAGTGACTAAAGCAATCTTTGAGTCTGCCGTGGGCGATGTGTCCTCAACACAACGTTGCCAGAGTACAAAGTAATACTTCACCAGTGTGTCATGTGTGGCATTCTCTGTGAGAATCTTTCTAGACTTTTCATTTGATGACAGGTGACACAAGGCAGGTAGCATAAAGCGGATCACTTCCATGTGTCCATTCTGTTTTGGGAGTCCATCGTCATCTGCTGTTTTGGTGGAACTCTTTTCTGTTTTTTCCACACTTGTGTCTACAAACAACAAAACTGATTATGAATTATACATACATGTATGTTCATTGTCTTGACAATAGTAAAGCTGCCACAGGAAGCCCATATAATGCACTATCTCAACAGGGATGTAGATAAAAGCTGGGAGCCGGGGAAAATACCCGCTGTAAATAATTTTACCGGCTCAATAAATCTACGTACATATGTAAGGTCCATTCTCGGGGACCCAGGGCGATTTATGTTGGCACTAATAATAAAACTGAAACTTTCAACACTCCATTTTGAAGTGGTAAACGATCGATCAATCTCTTTCAATACAGTGGTTAATATTCAACTTTAATTGAGATCAGAAAGCTTCCTTACATCTTATTATATGCCGAAAGCTTGTAAATAGCAAGCAATGCAATAATCTTCTGTTTTCTCGTATTTCTGTTTCTGTTGACGACTCGCTTTGTACCTGATTCTTTCCTCAAAATATCGCTTCCAAAAGTCGCAAATGTCAAAATAAAAACAGCTCTTACTCAACTCCTCAGGTATCAGTCCATGCTTGCAATGATGTTTTTCTAAGGTTTTTGACAAAAGCGAGGTACAAAAGGCCAAAAGCAACTCAGATCAGCAGTTGACTGGTTTCCAAATAAGGAGAACCACAGGAAGCCCACACGATTGCTCAAGTCTCCTTGACCAGCGGTATCTCTACTTCGTGTTTGCAAAATAATTTGCCTTCTTCTTACCTGACCTCGATCCTGAGTCAGACCGTGACAGTGTTTTGGGATATAGCACAAGTGAAACTGAATGCCTTTAGCATTGCACATTTGTTTAATTGAAACATTTGAACTTTAGCTTCCTTTCAAATTTTGTAGATCATTAAACTATCACTGCAGTTTTACTTTTAATGTTTGAATGTAAAACACAACACCCTGCTATGTTTTTCATAACTTTATTAAAAGAAAACCATGAATTCTAGTGTACTGAAAACGGTCTAAATTGGTCTTGAATTTACCTCCAAAATCAAGGAAAATGCATTCCGAGTCTAGATTTCAAAATTTTCGGGGGAGTAAGCCCCCCGTACCCCCCCCCCCCCCCCAGAAGGATCGTGCATTTGGCCCAATGCCCGCCTGTCCAATGGATATTTCCGCCTGTTACACTTTTTATCTACATCCCTGTATCTGTCTACAATGTACATGTAGAATAACCTCCGGGAATAACCTTGAGCGTGCGCTGGGTTTGTTTTCTTCAGCCGTGTTTACATAGCCTCATGTAAACATACCGGTAGTAGCTAACCAATCAGAGCGTGCTCTAGAATAATTATTGTGTTCTTTTACAAATCCAATTAATGCACACACATGCACTATACATGTACATACCATGTTGCTTGGAATCTACTGACATTGTATCTTTGGCAAGTTTTACTAGAAAAGGCAAAACTTTATTGACTTCTTTCTGTAATGCCATAGATTCTTCAGCGAGCCAAGCACACACAGCTCTAGCTGATGCAAACATCAAGTCTTTCTCTTCATGGGGAACAATCACTTTTTCTTCATACTTCACTGCTTCTTCTTGGAGGAAATTAAGCACAGACATCATAGCCTCAGTAATTTGGGAATAGAGTTTTGTAACAATCCCTTGTGGTAGTTTGCAGAGGTGTTGTTGGGCTCTCTCGGTGACATCTTCTGCATCAATCATTGTTATCAAGTAAGCTATAATGCTTTCAAGAATGTTGTAGCAAGATGTCAGTAGAGTTGATTTTTGAACCATCTCTTCTGTTGTACTCTCGTCTAATATCATTCTTATCTCAATACATACTGAGGTTACCATGAGTACAAAAATATCAGCTTTGTTCTGACTTGTTGGACTATTCTCGGCAGTACATGTGAATATCCACTCAATGCCATTGTCTAATAAATCAATCACAACAGAAATAAGAACTAGAGCGGGATCTCTTTGTGATGAGGTAACCTTTCCTTGTAGGATATCACCCAAGCCAGCACATAAATCAAACAGCCACTGGCTTTCATTCTCTAGATACTTTAAGGCTACTCTGAATGCTTGTGCATCTGCGTGAGAAAGTAAACACAGCAAATTTGTGCAGTAAATGAACTTGTTTGAGTCTTGTAGAGTTTTCAGCTTTTCTGCACTGTGGGATGTAAGCTGAATCAAGGCCTTAGGATGTGTACTCCATATATCTAGTGGAACTAGTGAAGCCATGTTTAACAGTACTTTCCATGCCATATCTACGTTGATAGTTCCCTTGATAATGTCACTGAGATAAAGAAGTGTGCCTTTCTTAACTAAAACCTTACAGCCTTCGATAGACGAACTAAAGTGAGTCAATATCTGATAAGCATCATCAACTATCGATCTATCATCGAGAGGATTGGCAATAATTTCATTTAACATTTGAATCTTGGCGACCATTTGAGGTTGAAACAGCAGATCCTCGTCAGTAGCAAAACAAGCCAAGATAGCAACAGCCAATGCTTGATACAAGCTGCCTTCAGCCTTGGTCTTGAGAAGCCTGTTAATGAACGTAAATCCAATAGCGTCGAAAAGAAGTCTTCGCTGTGAGCTGTCAATGCTGTTTGAGTGCACCATACGTGTGACAAGAAGCAAAGCTGCAAAACGTTCGTTGTCTGTTTTAGCTGACTTGAAAATAGAAATACACTTGTTTAAAGCAGCATTCTGGTCGTCCATGGAAGGATCGCTATGTTCGTTCAATCTAGAGGCCATTTCTATCTCAAACAAGAAGTCAAAATTATTTTTTAGTTGAACGTACTGCAAACGTTCTTCTTTACCCACGTGTCCGCCATATTGTCTGCGCACGCCTTCACTTTTACTGCTTACCGCTGACTAAGAGATCGAAGGCTCAACCATGGCAACAAAATGGCTTCCTTGACACAGAAATAGTTCTTGTAAAAAGTTGGTTTTACACCAACTAAATACCCCAGGATGTCATAGTAAACAACTCAGCGATATGGCTAGTTTACTTGGCCATCTGCATTTTTGGTCGGTGAAGAAATTGGCCCCAGGTGAGTCTGTTTTTGCAATTGGCCCCAGGAACTGTTTATTTGTACAGCAGTCATTTGCATTGTTTATTTGTACAGCAGTCACATACCTGCCAACCCCCCGAGCCCTCAAATCTTGAGACTGGAAAGATAGACTAAAATAGCGTGCTTTAATACCAAAAGCAAAATGGCGGACAACCCTGAACATTTCCGAACCAAAACCAAAACCAAAAACAAAAAAAAACAAAAAAAAAAACACAAGAAAAGGATTTGTAAATCGTCTGTTTTTATTTGTACAGCAGTCAGCAGTCATTTGCATTGTTTATTTGTACAGCAGTCAGCAGTCATTTGCATTGTTTATTTGTCTGCCTGGTGAATTGAATAATGTGTCCATTCATACTTAAGTTTATGGGTTGTAATATTCTGGTTATGTTGGTTGTATTTTTGTAGGTCTTGATATTGGAAATCACTGCTATCACGATAAATCTTCAGGTATTAAACACTGACTCGTATATACAGTCATTTGCAAAACTTCTGGCCGCTACGAAATATCAGTAAGCTTATATCAATATATCGCGTGCATTATGGGTAATTAAATAATCGAAAATTCCCCTTAAAGCGGGTTAACGCCAGCAAAGGTGGTAGAAATATTTAGTATAATGTTTATTTTAGTCTTACGCTTGTTCTTTGTAAATTTTGCTTCATTTAATAAGTTAGGAAACTCAAAATAGTATTATTTAATTACCCATAATGCACCCGATATATTGATTTATTGATATTTCGTGGCGGCCAGAATTTTTGCAAGTGACTGTACATGTACATGTATTGAAGTCACTCCCCCCAAAAAATCAATTATTTTCCTTGGGAAAAACTTGCTACCAACAAGCAGTCCTCCAAACAATTTGGACCCAATAACAGTACAAATTTCCAAATTTCAACCCCCACCACAGACAACCTAGGCTCGTTAAGAATCAAAAATCAACAGAATGACACAACAGATAAAGTCGACAAACTTTTATTTAAATATTTCCAAATAAAATATGTGGCATAACAAACATATTGAGCTTGGGTTAATTGCCGGGTACTCTTGTACCTAACCCCCCCCCCCCCCCCCCCTTCTTGTGTAGTCTGTGGTGCAGTGATTAATTGAGTGCCACAAGTTAAAACCATTTCAAATACTAGATTATTAAAACATATCTGTGTTTTTTTAGGTGCCATAAATGATGACAGCTATGCGCAGTACAGAAGACTGTGGGCAGAAGAAAGAGGGATTGTTTGGACTCCAAAAAATAAGAGACCAGATAGGTTGAGGGACTGTCTACGAGAAACTGAGGTACTGGTACAGTGTACTACAAAATATGCATAATGCTGCTAGTTATAAATGAGAAATCTCTTCTTTAAAGGCTTGGTACAATGTAGATTTTCTGCACAGTTTAGAGTTCAACAGTACATTACATGACATTATAAAATTGGTTGTCTCTGGCTTATCTATTTGTTACATGTACTGTGTTAGTAAGTATGTACTTAGTTATGGTACAAGTTTAGAGTTCAACAGTACATTACATGACATTGGTTGTCTCTGGCTTATCTATTTGTTACATGTACTGTGTTAGTAAGTATGTACTAGTATGTACTAGTTTATGTTCAACAGTACAACATGTTTAGAGTTCAACAGTACATTACATGACATTGGTTGTCTCTGGCTTATCTACATGTACTGTGTTAGTAAGTATGTACTAGTTATGGTACAAGTTTAGAGTTCAACAGTACATTACATGACATTGGTTGTCTCTGGCTTATCTACATGTACTGTGTTAGTAAGTATGTACTAGTTATGGTACAAGGCAAAGATCTGAATGTCCCCTTCCATCGCACATCCATGGCTAAAAATCAATTTTTCACCATGCTGTAACAACATACAAAAATGTACATTGTGTACAATGGTTTAAGTAATTAAAACAACAAAGAGTTCAAAGAGTATATAAAATAATTTATTAAAAGAGACTGACCAAAACTGAGCTAGAATAGACTAGAGTCTGCTTTAAAATAGAATAATCATGTGTTTGAATTAATTATTAATATTATTATTTGTAAATTAAGGATGAAATAATAATGATAATAATAATAATTATAATAATAATAATAATCATATATTAAATAATAATAATAATAAAACAATTTATTGTAATTCTTATTAATAAACTATTAAATATTTTATTTTATTTATTCTATCTAGCATTAGTTTGTTGTCATTTGCTAATCTACATTGTAAATGATCAGCTCTGCCTAGAATATTTCATATATAGCCACCCACATAATACAATGTACATGTATTAAAAGTGTACATACTTTAAACTTCCCTCCTTTACATGTACATGTAATTGACAGGAAACCTTACAAAACTACAAAGTTGTTTTTACACGTTGGAGAACTTTAAGAAGTCTTCAGGTACAGTCCTTTTGCCTCAATTAATTAACTGTCATACAAGTAGATGTTCATCAAAGTATACAGGGAGCCCAAGCATAAATTCAGTAAAAAATTAAATTGGAAATAAAGTATTTTTTCCCTATACACCTTTGCTGTCTGTTATAACTTAGCCTGCCTGGCAGCGACCAGTTTTCCAAAATACCAAATTGTTCAATTCAAAGTCAAATCACTATAGTTGGAACCTCTTGTACAGTCATGTATAAAACGACCACTTCTCGTAAGCAACCACAAATTAAAGCTTGACATTTTGGGTGCATGGTCGCTTACAAGAGATTCGACTATTACAATTTAGGGAGTTCAGTGCTTGCATGGCTAGCTACCATGTGCAGGTGATGCATTATTGTTGGCTAGTAAATTTTAAGCCTCATTAGCCCAAGGACTAGCAAGTTAAAAAGTTAATGTTGAACATTGATCATGTTGTTTTGTACAGGTTTTGTTTAGTAATGACACCAATGTAACATGCCTGGTTTGCTCACAGGCAGCCCAACCATTCCTTTTGAGGCTACTAAATAATTCAATAAAATGATATTTGCGTCTTTTTTGATGGGTTTCCTGTGGTAGAGCGTGCGAGCGCGTATTATGTTGGGTTCCCTGTGTTGAGTAACGTATAATGTTGGGCTCCCTGTGTGTTTTCCGCGCGTCCCGCAGTGCATGTGTATATTGAAACAAGGTATGAAACTCGGTCACGTGACAAATAAGTTTTTGCTCCTATTTTTTGTCATGATGTGAAAATTCACTTTTTCTTCGAATAACTAAATTTGACCGTATTCTCTAAACACTTCATAAGTGTCAGTCGTCTAACTTCACTGTACGCGGAGAAATTTAAATTTTGGCATTTTGTGCCTCATGGACCGATGTGCGGTACACGCAGCTGGTGCACTTTTCGGTGAAGCAGTCGGATTTTTCCTTCGAGAAGGCATCGGCCTGAGTGCTCGCCAAATCTGAATTGTGCTCTTTTTTGCAAGTTTTAATATTAATTTTTTTACTAAACATAAGTCAAAACATCTACAATATACTTTATTTGCTTTCTGTTTTGACTTTCATATAGTTTTTGTTTTGTGTTTTGATTTCTATCGATTAAAATGCTTTAAAATTGAGGCATTGTGTTTTATAAATGCTGAATGGTCTCAATATTTAGTACTGTACATGTACATGTACAACCAAACAAACGTATTCATTTCAACAATCAGTTAAAATAAGTTTACTAGCTTTTTACATACTGTTTTGCCGTTCTTCAGGTACAATTTATTCACTATATTGATCAGTAATAAGATGGATATTAATACGAAATTAATAAATATTATGCATGACACCACAATTGGCAAGTTGTGAATGAATAACAAACATCGAAGTTGGAAGCGATACGCTTACTTACGTTCTTACGAAAACCGTATTTAAACTACTCTGTGTTTCTTTCAGATGATAGTGTTTGCAAAATGAGTTGTACTATTTCAATGACAATAATTAACAACTGTTAATATTTTAGTTCACTGCAGTTTCATGAGTCCATCGCCATTCATGTCTCCTTCGATGTCAGTGAATTGAGTTTGTCTATATTTTTGCTTTAGATGCCAGTTTATGCTGTGTTGGCATTCCCTTGTGTTTTAAGAACAACTGTATTAAAGAAAGTAAAAAAATACGTCAAACACTTTCTAGATGAGACAGTGGAAATGTTTTTAAAACTAGAGGTGAAGTACGTCAGTCAGTTGAGAAGTGCACACTAGCTGACATTGACACAAGTCAAATAGCTCAGTCATAATTTATGAAAAATAATTTGCTGAGGATTATTAAGCAGCTCTTCTGCCCTAGTATAGGCAAGTCCTTTTATTAGAGAACATTGGTAAAAGTAAAGTAAAAGTATTACATGTACCGGTACCTCGACAAAAATACTTTTAGTTGAGTTTTACTTTTCAACAAAACTTTCTTGTGTCGAGTCCAACATGCAATTCTCCACCATTCAAAATGTAAAAGGACTACTTTAAAATCATCCAATTCCTTTTAAAGTTACTTAAGTTGACAAGAATTACAAACTTGTGGACTTCTAAACTTACCATGGATAAGGAATAGAATCCAAAAGGTTACACCGAAAAAATCAGTCAAGATTTGTTTACACGAACTTCTCTTCAGATTTCCCACCATTTTGAAAAACTTCAGGTACTTTACCCTGGGTACCCCCCACGGGCCTTGTAGTGTACAGCGGCTTCGGAAAGTAAAATACGAATGTTTTACGGAAAAGTGCACCAGCTGCAGGTACCGCACATCGATCCATGATACGCCATCAGTTTCACACCTTGTTTCACTATGTACATTGCTGCGGGTGCATCCCGCAGGATGCACACAGGGATCCCAACATATGACATTGCTCAACTTACTCAACACAGGGAACCCATCATAATACGTATTGCGCGTGCACGCTCTACCACAGGAAACCCATTAAAAAAGACGCAAATATCATTTTATTGAATTATTTAGTAGCCTCAAAAGGAATGGTTGGGCTGCCTGTGGTTTGCTCTAATATTAATACATGTACATTGTAAATACTGCTCTGTATCATGTTGTTTTGTACAGCTTTTGTTTAGTAATGGCACCATTGTGACATGCCTGGTTTGCTCTAATTCTGGAGATGTTGAAAAGATTTTTATTGACAAGTCATTGGTAGGGAAAATACCAGACCAAGTATGCAGTGGTAAGTAGTACATTGTTGACCTTTTGTCTGTATCTTTATAATGATTGTTATACTATGGTAGATATGGTGAGGATCTAGCTGTAGAAGTTCAAATCTATACAATTTAGGATGATTGTGTGTGTTCCCAATTGATTTGAACAAAAGATGTTTGGTTCGTCAATAATTAATCGTAACAAACTGACACAAACTCAACAATTACAGACTAAAACTGAACTGTTTTACAACAACACTCTCGGTGAAAACTACAACGCATGACACTAACAACAAACTTGTATTTGTGACCATCGCACGCACACACGCACGTTCATACACTCGCGCACGATCACGAATACAAGTTTGTTAATATATAACAGTGTGTCCGTTTTATAGATCTCTTCTGCAGTTATGATTTCTATTGTATTTTCCTCATGAGATATTAATTACTGCTTTTCAGCTGTTATTACTGAAGGATTCCTGGTGTTTTCTTTTCTTGAAAAGTCAAGATTACTTTATGTTTATCTGGCCAAGAAGTCTAGCATGGATTTCAAAAAAGCTGAGAAGATTTCTTCCCTTGACCCAAAGGTGCATGCATAACGATCATACATGTAGTTATTGGTACTTTTGATATATACAGCCATTCTCAAAAAGGTTGTCCAGATGAAAAGACTACAATACTACAATAAAGTCACGTGATTCATTATGTTTTCAATTTCCTCGCGTGGAATTTCAATTTGACTGATGCAAAAGTACACAGCATTGTGAGAACTGAATGTAATGGCGCTGGTATCAACTCGCAGTTCCGCGCGCAGAAATTGAAAACATATTGAATCACATGACTTTATTGTAGTATTGTAGTCTTTTCATCTGGACAACCTTTTTGAGAATGGCTGCATGTATAACAACTTTATTGAAATAGAAATAATACATTATAATAATTATAATACATTATTAATAATACATAATCATTCATTATGTATTATTATATAGTGCTAATTACAATATAATCTTAGTATTAAGTAACTACATTATTTTGTATCTAATCAATTGTACATTAAAAATATATTTTACAGATGTCATTTGCTGAGCTTCTTGGTCCTGCTAGTAAAAGAATGGAAAGACATTTATCTGTTAACCAAAGACAAGATATGGTGACTACTGTACATTAAATCATTAAAAATATATACATTGTAGAGTCATTGAGTGGGAAACCTACGGCACAGAGTTACCGTCACGGTATGGAATCAAAGACATTCTATTCAACCAATCACAGCCCGCAAAATCATTGCTCAACCAATCAGAATGCTTGGATACCATCACCGCATGGCACGTTGCCGTCACCACATGGCACAAACCATATCGTAACTACTTCCCACTCATACGAAAACAACTACAGTATATGCAATGTATAATATTGTAACATGTATGTAGTCATTGTTGTTCACTCTCAGTTCATGGGGTCTACATATTAGGCTAATAATCCGAGCCTGTATAGGCATTCAAACATATATGGTTCAATTTACATTGTATTTATGGTATGTAGGTAGCAGTATGGTGGGCATCACAGAGTGAAGAGGTGTGGCCATGGTCGCCAATGACAGCAGAGAAGGACAGATCAAACATGATTATCTTTGGTCTCAGTGGGTTAGTTTGTATATTTAGAGGGCACCCTTATTAATATTAATAAAGGGTCCTTTAGAACATTGTACATATAATGTTCTTTTAAAAATATAATTTTATTTACAATGTAGATTCACAGGTCACATGTACACGCATGTATGTACATTTTTATTTTCAGGACTAAGCTGGAAATGCTGTGTTACATCAGAACACAATGTGATCCCATTGGTTTATCATTCAGGTAATAATAGTAGTAGTATTAATAATAATGATCATGAATAATGATGATCTAATATCAAATAATAATGATGATGATGATAATAATGACTATCAACATCTTTATATATTCAGTACATATATATGTCAGTCTCTCTGTTGAACATGCTGTGATTGTGCATGTAGGACATTTTTGTTGATAAAATCTGTAAATAAATAATGTTTTAAATAGACCCACTTTTTCTTATTCCCAATTCATTGTCAGTATTAAAATCATTGTGTTTTATTAATAGTCACAACCAGCCCCATCATGTACACACAGTTGAACAATCTTTAAGCGATGAAGACACTTCCAGTATTGATAATTGTATCTATGAATACTCCAAAAACAAGGTACATGTACATGCAACATTAGGTTCAGTAATACGGCCAACAAAATACTCAGACAAAGAAAATGTGTGGAGTGGTGATACAAGCAACATTTTCTCTTCAACTTGCAACGCAACAATGTTGTGCAAGAAGTTGCATGATTTTGTTGCCTGTATTACCAAACCTTTATGTGATTCCTAGTACTTGCTTGCTAATTGCTTCCTTGTTTGCTTCCTAAATGCCTCCTTGCTTCCTCGCTTCTTTGCTTCCTCGCTTCTTTGCTTCCTCGCTTCTTTGCTTCCTCGCTTCTTTGCTTCCTCGCTTCTTTGCTTCCTCGCTTCTTTGCTTCCTCGCTTCTTTGCTTCCTCGCTTCTTTGCTTCCTCGCTTCTTTGCTTCCTCGCTTCTTTGCTTCCTCGCTTCTTTGCTTCCTCGCTTTCTTTGCTTCCTCGCTTCTTTGCTTCCTCGCTTCTTTGCTTCCTCGCTTCTTTGCTTCCTCGCTTCTTTGCTTCCTCGCTTCTTTGCTTCCTCGCTTCTTTGCTTCCTCGCTTCTTTGCTTCCTCGCTTCTTTGCTTCCTCGCTTCTTTGCTTCCTCGCTTCTTTGCTTCCTCGCTTCTTTGCTTCCTCGCTTCTTTGCTTCCTCGCTTCTTTGCTTCCTCGCTTCTTTGCTTCCTCGCTTCTTTGCTTCCTCGCTTCTTTGCTTCCTCGCTTCTTTGCTTCCTCGCTTCTTTGCTTCCTCGCTTCTTTGCTTCCTCGCTTCTTTGCTTCCTCGCTTCTTTGCTTCCTCGCTTCTTTGCTTCCTCGCTTCTTTGCTTCCTCGCTTCCCTACTCGCTTCCTCCCTCTCCCATTGTACAATGTAGTTTGGTCCTTCAAACTTCCGAAATGGACAGTTGAAATCCATTTATGTCCGTGCACTGACACTAATGTATTCTAATGTCATTCAGATTGAAAGAGTTGCCGTGACAACAATCCCCATTAACTGTAAGTACATGAATGGTATATGTTTCATCAACTAAACTACTGTGATCATCTCATGTCAAATAGGTTCATACATGTACAAGCATGTAAAATCTTTAAATGTACTAAGTACAGCAATGCCTTGCAAATTCCCCCTTCTCTAATAAATGTAAACTACTGTAGTACATGTATATATAATAATGCTTGCTGAATACATTTTTGTTTTCAATGTCTTCACTCTACAACTGACTCTACAACATTGACACAGTGAGAGGATATGCACCTGAATGTGCTACATTGTTAAATTAGCAATACTTTTTGTATTCAGTAGAAAGATATTCCCATTTCAAGATGGACATCTTAACTAGTCTAATAGACTTGATACTCAAATAGCCTCTGGCTTTCTGAACCAATCAAAATGCGTGTAGATACATCTCATCCAATCAAACTCTTTCAATACGGCACAACACAGTACCGTAACTTTCACACTCATTCAAAAACAAGTTTTCTATTGTGGCTTTGTTGTACTTACATAGTTTGGTGTTATCACTTTCACCAGCTCCTGTTATTGTCCAAGAACGCAATCAAGCAGAAGATAAGCTACTTATTGGCTGTCAGAATGGAACACTTGTAAGTAGCTGACCAACCTTTTCTTATAGCACAGTCAGCTGTGCATACATGTATATGATTGGAATTGCTGGTATTTATTACTGGTTATTCTAGATGCTTTATGAACATGTATATGATTGGAATTGCTGGTATTTATCTCTTACTTATTCTAGATGCTTTATGACAGTCACAGAAGGATAACACAGATGACCAAAGCTGCTGTTGTAAGTATAAAACCTAAAAGATTCCAGAATCTTGACCTTGTGGGCATGGCAACAAATAAATCCCCTAAAAGGTACCAACTAATAATTTAATTCTAAATGAATATGTCACAAGTTATGGGTCATAATTTTATTAACAGACAAATAAGGTACCGGAGAGCTCTGGTGGTGGTCGTTGTAGGTTTATTAAACACCTAAGCGGTACCAAGCTACAATTTTAACCCATAAAATCTAAGACGAGTATATCCCTACCACGTTTATGTGGGAGTTCCCCCTCTCACCCAGGCTTAGATGCATCTTGTTTGGAAAAGGTCGATAAATTAGTATGTTTTTCATTTGTTTAGACTCCATATTACATCCAGTGGCACCCAGCAGATGTGGTGGTTCTTGTTTGTAGTGAGAGAGGTGAAGTTCAGGTATGTTGAACACAAATATCAAAGGCACCTATTTAGCGAAGTCGTGGATTTGCGGCTGGAACATTTACAGCCTACATTGTAGTGAGTGATCAAGTGACACTTCTGGTTCAAAAGTTTACAGCCTAGTGAGTGATCAAGTGACACTTCTGGTTCAAACGTTTACAGCCTAGTGAGTGATCAAGTGACACTTCTGGTTCAAAAGTTTACAGTGTAGTGAGTGATCAAGTGACACTTCTGGTTCAAAAGTTTACAGTGTAGTGAGTGATCAAGTGACACTTCTGGTTCAAAAGTTTACAGTGTAGTGAGTGATCAAGTGACACTTCTGGTTCAAAAGTTTACAGTGTAGTGAGTGATCAAGTGACACTTCTGGTTCAAACGTTTACAGTGTAGTGAGTGATCAAGTGACACTTCTGGTTCAAAAGTTTACAGTGTAGTGAGTGATCAAGTGACACTTCTGGTTCAAAAGTTTACAGCCTAGTGAGTGATCAAGTGACACTTCTGGTTCAAAAGTTTACAGCCTAGTGAGTGATCAAGTGACACTTCTGGTTCAAAAGTTTACAGTGTAGTGATTGATCAAGTGACACTTCTGGTTCAAAAGTTTACAGTGTAGTGAGTGATCAAGTGACACTTCTGGTTCAAAAGTTTACAGTGTAGTGAGTGATCAAGTGACACTTCTGGTTCAAAAGTTTACAGTGTAGTGAGTGATCAAGTGACACTTCTGGTTCAAAAGTTTACAGTGTAGTGAGTGATTGAGTGACACTTCTGGTTCAAAAGTTTACAGCCTAGTGAGTGATGATCAAGTGACACTTCTGGTTCAAAAGTTTACAGTGTAGTGAGTGATCAAGTGACACTTCTGGTTCAAACGTTTACAGCCTAGTGAGTGATTGAGTGACACTTCTGGTTCAAAAGTTTACAGCCTAGTGAGTGATCAAGTGACACTTCTGGTTCAAAAGTTTACAGTGTAGTGAGTGATCAAGTGACACTTCTGGTTCAAACGTTTACAGCCTAGTGAGTGATCAAGTGACACTTCTGGTTCAAAAGTTTACAGTGTAGTGAGTGATCAAGTGACACTTCTGGTTCAAAAGTTTACAGTGTAGTGAGTGATCAAGTGACACTTCTGGTTCAAAAGTTTACAGTGTAGTGAGTGATCAAGTGACACTTCTGGTTCAAAAGTTTACAGTGTAGTGAGTGATCAAGTGACACTTCTGGTTCAAAAGTTTACAGTGTGTAGTGAGTGATCAAGTGACACTTCTGGTTCAAAAGTTTACAGTGTAGTGAGTGATCAAGTGACACTTCTGGTTCAAAAGTTTACAGTGTAGTGAGTGATTGAGTGACACTTCTGGTTCAAAAGTTTACAGCCTAGTGAGTGATCAAGTGACACTTCTGGTTCAAAAGTTTACAGTGTAGTGAGTGATCAAGTGACACTTCTGGTTCAAACGTTTACAGCCTAGTGAGTGATTGAGTGACACTTCTGGTTCAAAAGTTTACAGCCTAGTGAGTGATCAAGTGACACTTCTGGTTCAAAAGTTTACAGTGTAGTGAGTGATCAAGTGACACTTCTGGTTCAAACGTTTACAGCCTAGTGAGTGATCAAGTGACACTTCTGGTTCAAAAGTTTACAGTGTAGTGAGTGATCAAGTGACACTTCTGGTTCAAAAGTTTACAGTGTAGTGAGTGATCAAGTGACACTTCTGGTTCAAAAGTTTACAGTGTAGTGAGTGATCAAGTGACACTTCTGGTTCAAAAGTTTACAGTGTAGTGAGTGATCAAGTGACACTTCTGGTTCAAAAGTTTACAGTGTAGTGAGTGATCAAGTGACACACTTCTGGTTCAAAAGTTTACAGTGTAGTGAGTGATCAAGTGACACTTCTGGTTCAAAAGTTTACAGTGTAGTGAGTGATCAAGTGACACTTCTGGTTCAAAAGTTTACAGTGTAGTGAGTGATCAAGTGACACTTCTGGTTCAAAAGTTTACAGTGTAGTGAGTGATCAAGTGACACTTCTGGTTCAAAAGTTTACAGTGTAGTGAGTGATCAAGTGACACTTCTGGTTCAAAAGTTTACAGTGTAGTGAGTGATCAAGTGACACTTCTGGTTCAAAAGTTTACAGTGTAGTGAGTGATCAAGTGACACTTCTGGTTCAAAAGTTTACAGTGTAGTGAGTGATCAAGTGACACTTCTGGTTCAAAAGTTTACAGTGTAGTGAGTGATCAAGTGACACTTCTTCTGGTTAAAGTTTACAGTGTAGTGAGTGATCAAGTGACACTTCTGGTTCAAAAGTTTACAGTGTAGTGAGTGATCAAGTGACACTTCTGGTTCAAAAGTTTACAGTGTAGTGAGTGATCAAGTGACACTTCTGGTTCAAAAGTTTACAGTGTAGTGAGTGATCAAGTGACACTTCTGGTTCAAAAGTTTACAGTGTAGTGAGTGATCAAGTGACACTTCTGGTTCAAAAGTTTACAGTGTAGTGAGTGATCAAGTGACACTTCTGGTTCAAAAGTTTACAGTGTAGTGAGTGATCAAGTGACACTTCTGGTTCAAAAGTTTACAGTGTAGTGAGTGATCAAGTGACACTTCTGGTTCAAAAGTTTACAGTGTAGTGAGTGATCAAGTGACACTTCTGGTTCAAAAGTTTACAGTGTAGTGAGTGATCAAGTGACACTTCTGGTTCAAAAGTTTACAGTGTAGTGAGTGATCAAGTGACACTTCTGGTTCAAAAGTTTACAGTGTAGTGAGTGATCAAGTGACACTTCTGGTTCAAAAGTTTACAGTGTAGTGAGTGATCAAGTGACACTTCTGGTTCAAAAGTTTACAGTGTAGTGAGTGATCAAGTGACACTTCTGGTTCAAAAGTTTACAGTGTAGTGAGTGATCAAGTGACACTTCTGGTTCAAAAGTTTACAGTGTAGTGAGTGATTGAGTGACACTTCTGGTTCAAAAGTTTACAGTGTAGTGAGTGATCAAGTGACACTTCTGGTTCAAAAGTTTACAGCCTAGTGAGTGATTGAGTGACACTTCTGGTTCAAAAGTTTACAGCCTAGTGAGTGATCAAGTGACACTTCTGGTTCAAAAGTTTACAGTGTAGTGATTGATCAAGTGACACTTCTGGTTCAAAAGTTTACAGTGTAGTGAGTGATCAAGTGACACTTCTGGTTCAAAAGTTTACAGTGTAGTGAGTGATCAAGTGACACTTCTGGTTCAAAAGTTTACAGTGTAGTGAGTGATCAAGTGACACTTCTGGTTCAAAAGTTTACAGTGTAGTGAGTGATCAAGTGACACTTCTGGTTCAAAAGTTTACAGTGTAGTGAGTGATCAAGTGACACTTCTGGTTCAAAAGTTTACAGTGTAGTGAGTGATCAAGTGACACTTCTGGTTCAAAAGTTTACAGTGTAGTGAGTGATCAAGTGACACTTCTGGTTCAAAAGTTTACAGTGTAGTGAGTGATCAAGTGACACTTCTGGTTCAAAAGTTTACAGTGTAGTGAGTGATCAAGTGACACTTCTGGTTCAAAAGTTTACAGTGTAGTGAGTGATCAAGTGACACTTCTGGTTCAAAAGTTTACAGTGTAGTGAGTGATCAAGTGACACTTCTGGTTCAAAAGTTTACAGTGTAGTGAGTGATCAAGTGACACTTCTGGTTCAAAAGTTTACAGTGTAGTGAGTGATCAAGTGACACTTCTGGTTCAAAAGTTTACAGTGTAGTGAGTGATCAAGTGACACTTCTGGTTCAAAAGTTTACAGTGTAGTGAGTGATCAAGTGACACTTCTGGTTCAAAAGTTTACAGTGTAGTGAGTGATCAAGTGACACTTCTGGTTCAAAAGTTTACAGTGTAGTGAGTGATCAAGTGACACTTCTGGTTCAAAAGTTTACAGTGTAGTGAGTGATCAAGTGACACTTCTGGTTCAAAAGTTTACAGTGTAGTGAGTGATCAAGTGACACTTCTGGTTCAAAAGTTTACAGCCTAGTGAGTGATCAAGTGACACATATGATTCAAAAGTCACCTCTCAGTATCGTGGATTTGCAATCTTACAGTCTTTGACTTATCCACTCTTACTGACATGTCAGTGTTTGGTTTACTCTAGGTGTTTGATATGGCTCTAGCACCACTGTTTATACAACTCATTGCTACAAATCCTCAGCCACAAAGAGTACTCAGACTACATAAATACTTTCAGTAAGTATGTACATGTGTATGTACTTTTCTTTGACACTTGGCACATGTATTTATAACTGCTGTTTCAATCTGTAATCAAATGTATTAGAGTCGTTTTCGTATGAGTGGGAAACCTACGGTACTGTGACACTCAAATGGCTTCCTTTCTGAACCAATCAAAAAGCGTGCAGATGCATCTCATCCAATCAAACTCTTTCAATATGGCACGGTATGATACCGTAACTGTCCCACTCATACGAAAACGACTCTCTGTGACACGACCACAAGGAACCATGGGGAATGCTATTTATAAAGTGTCTTGTAATAATAGTGGTTAGCAGTAACTTACTATTCGCACCACTTTCGTTGTCAGAAATTCTCCAAAGCTTCGTATGGTCACGTGGTCTTGTGAGGCGCCAATCATGAACATCACGGAAGGAAGTGTCGGTTGCCACGACAACCTGTTGGTCTTATTTGATGGGTTTGTGCAATTGTTACCTAATAATATTAATGATAATGATAAATATTTTGTGAGGAGGCCTTCATCACTTATATAAACGTGGTTTTCAGGAGGGTACTCTATAACATAAATTAAAGTAATGGACTGGACATAGAATAATAATAATAATATTAATGATAATGATAAAGGAGGAGGCCTTCATCACTTATATAAACGTGGTTTTCAGGAGGGTACTTTATAACATAAATTAAAGTAATGGACTGGACATAGAATAATAAATAAAAATATTAATGATAATGATAAAGGAGGAGGCCTTCATCACTTATATAAACGTGGTTTTCAGGAGGGTACTTTATAACATAAATTAAAGTAATGGACATAGAATAATAATAATAATATTAATGATAATGATAAAGGAGGAGGCCTTCATCACTTATATAAACGTGGTTTTCAGGAGGGTACTCTATAACATAAATTAAAGTAATGGACTGGACATAGAATAATAATAATAATATTAATGATAATGATAAAGGAGGAGGCCTTCATCACTTATATAAACGTGGTTTTCAGGAGGGTACTTTATAACATAAATTAAAGTAATGGACTGGACATAGAATAATAAATAAAAATATTAATGATAATGATAAAGGAGGAGGCCTTCATCACTTATATAAACGTGGTTTTCAGGAGGGTACTTTATAACATAAATTAAAGTAATGGACTGGACTGGACATAGAATAATAGATACAAATATTAGCAAGAAGGAACAATCCTAGAATATGATTCACTTTATAATATAATTCCTATTTATGTTTACTAGTGGTCCTATGTGTATGCTGAGAGTTGAGTTGGGTGTCGTGAGTCATGGCAAACTTGGTGCCGTGGAATTAGTCTCTCAGTACATCAAACATGAACAAGGAGAAGAGGTAAGTGGCGTGAATACAATACACCGGCATAATGCGTACGATATTCTTGGTTTGCAATCAATCCCTTGAGAATCAAGAGATAAAGACACGGCGGCCATGTTGGTTGAACAAACAATAGACACTAATGAGCAATCTTTTGTTGAAGTTCAACCAAGATGGCCGCCATGCTGTGATCAAACTCATGGATGTACAGTGAGATCCTATACTCAGAGAGCGCGTTATCCATTTTAAAATCGTATCTTGTACTCATCCAATCAGAGAACGCGTTTCCAATTAGTCGTATCTTGTACTCAACCAATCAGAGAGCGCGTTATCCATTAGGCGTATCTTGTACTCAACCAATCAGAGAACGCGTTATCCATTAGTCGTATCTTGTACTCAACCAATCAGAGAACGCGTTATCCATTAGTCGTATCTTGTACTCAACCAATCAGAGAACGCGTTTTCCATTAGTCGTATCTTATAATAATAATAATAACTTTATTATTTATATAGCGCTTTTTCTTGTGCTCAAAGCGCTGTTTATATAATTTACAGTATAAATATATAATATAATCTTATACGCAACCAATCAGAGAACGCGTTTTCCATTAGTCGTATCTTGTACTCAACCAATCAGAGAGCGCGTTATCCATTAGTCGTACCTTATACGCAACCAATCAGAGAACGCGTTTTCCATTAGTCGTATCTTGTACTCAACCAATCAGAGAGCGTGTTTGCCATTAGTCGTATCTTGTACTCAACCAATCAGAGAACGCGTTATCCATTAGTCGTATCTTGTACTCAACCAATCAGAGAGCGCGTTATCCATTAGTCGTATCTTGTACTCAACCAATCAGAGAACGCGTTTTCCATTAGTCGTATCTTGTACTCAACCAATCAGAGAGCGCGTTACCCATTAGTCGTATCTTGTACTCAACCAATCAGAGAGCGCGTTATCCATTAGTCGTACCTTATACGCAACCAATCAGAGAACGCGTTTTCCATTAGTCGTATCTTGTACTCAACCAATCAGAGAACGCGTTTTTCCATTAGTCGTATCTTATACGCAACCAATCAGAGAACGCGTTTTCCATTAGTCGTATCTTGTACTCAACCAATCAGAGAGCGCGTTATCCATTAGTCGTACCTTATACGCAACCAATCAGAGAACGCGTTTTCCATTAGTCGTATCTTGTACTCAACCAATCAGAGAGCGCGTTTGCCATTAGTCGTATCTTGTACTCAACCAATCAGAGAACGCGTTATCCATTAGTCGTATCTTGTACTCAACCAATCAGAGAGCGCGTTATCCATTAGTCGTATCTTGTACTCAACCAATCAGAGAGCGCGTTATCCATTAGTCGTATCTTGTACTCAACCAATCAGAGAGCGCGTTATCCATTAGTCGTATCTTGTACTCAACCAATCAGAGAACGCGTTTTCCATTAGTCGTATCTTGTACTCAACCAATCAGAGAGCGCGTTATCCATTAGTCGTATCTTGTACTCAACCAATCAGAGAGCGCGTTATCCATTAGTCGTATCTTGTACTCAACCAATCAGAGAGCGCGTTATCCATTAGTCGTATCTTGTACTCAACCAATCAGAGCGCGCGTTATCCATTAGTCGTATCTTGTACTCAACCAATCAGAGAACGCGTTAAATGCAGATTTATCACAAAGGACACATTTCACATTATAAGTATCTTATGCAATAGAACGGCACGAGGGTGATGTCGGCGAAAGTCGAGCGTGACCATCGTGACAGTGTACAAATACTTGGAAAGGAGGTCGCGTAGTACTAGACAGTGAAACAGATAGAATAGTGCTACAAAAATACCCATCTTAATTTCCCACATCCTGCTTCCAGTGTGTCCTTGCAGCTTATGGTAAGAGTATCGGTGATCAGTTCCGAGGGTCGTTCGAATCGCAGTCAGAAATATGTTTCTCTTTCTCCTATCGGCTAACGCTCAGTATAACTCCGTCGTATAGAAAACTTGAGTACGTTAGCTGTCATGTCTTTGTCCTCGCTGTCGTCGCGCCGTCTTGTTACGTAAGGTCCCTATTATAAGGACATATAAATCTTGTTCATTCCAGGCTGTGAATTTCTTAAACAGTATGAACTGGAACACAGAAGGTAATGCATGCTTTGCGTGTATGACATTAATTATGAATCATCTGCTGAGGACGACTCTCAACTCGGAGCGAGAAGGACTTTTGGAGGAGACGCTAGGGAGCTTTTACGCGCCAAGTAGACCGCTCAGTGACGTCACGGTCCTTCAGTTCAGGGATCCCATCAGTAGACTCTCACGTCGGTTCTTTCATCATCTGTTGAGGTATTGTTAGCTATCCTTGAAACACCATGTCCGTGCGAAGTGTTTAGTCACTATTTAGCCTACGATTGTTTGGATAACCTTCTTTGTTGCATCTGTTTAGATACAAGAGGTTTGAAAAAGCATTTCTTCTTGCCGTGGATATTGGTGCAAAGGACTTGTTCATGGTAAGTATTAACCTCGATCACCAACGTTCATTGCCGATGTTCTAGTTGTTGATTTTGTTGTTGTTGTTATTTTTGTTGTTGATGTTGTTTATTTTCTGTTGAAGTCGTTTGTTTAATGTTTAATGTTTAATAACTCTTTGTCAACTATACAACCTGATATAACATAACATAAAATAAAATAGATACAATAATACACAATGAACAAAGAACTAAAACTAACGATGTTGACGGGATGGTGGCAGGGGGAAACTAAATTCCCATTTAAAGGCTACCCTCCTAACATATAAGTAAGTAACGACAAAAACATCAACAGAGAAAAAACAACAACAACAACAAAATGTAGATATAAAATGTATAAAATGTAAATATGCAAAAATAGAAGTGAAAACTAACGCAAATGCTTAATTAACGCTGCCTTAAAAGAGGAAATGCTGGGCGAATCTATAACTGTACTGGGTAAGGAGTTCCAGTCATTAATTCCAGTCGTTGCTGCTGTTGTTGTTGTTGTTGTTGCTGTTGTTGTTGTTGTTGTTGTTGTTGTTGTTGTTGTTGCTGCTGCTGTTGTTGCTGTTGTTGCTGCTGCTGTTGTTGTTGTTGTTGCTGTTGTTGTTGTTGTTGCTGCTGCTGCTGTCGTTGCTGCTGTTGTTGCTGCTGTTGTTGTTGTTGCTGTTGTTGTTGCTGCTGTTGTTGTTGTTGTTGTTGTTGTTGCTGCTGTTGTTGCTGTTCTTGTTCTTGCTGCTGTTGTTGCTGCTGCTGTTGTTGTTGTTGCTGTTGTTGCTGCTTCTGTTGTTGTTGTTGTTGCTGCTGTTGCTGTTGTTGATGTTGTTGTTAATGTTTTATCACTGATGTTCATATCATAAAGTTGAAGGTGCATTTTAGAAATATTTTAGAAAAACAGTTTTCTTAACTTGAATGAATCCCCATTTCACAGCAACTTTGTTATTCTTAGGATATCCACTACCTAGCAACCGACGTTGGTAACTATGCCTTAGGTGACGTAGCTAAACAGAGAGCAATACAAATCGACAATGACTCGCTTAGTGCATCAGGTAACCAGGCCTACTAAAAACCTAATTGTCTCGATCACTATGGTAACTATGCCTTGGAGAGCAATACAAATCGACAATGACTCGCTTAGTACATCAGGTAACCAGGCCTACTAAAAACACTATTTGCCTCGTTCAGTCACCAATCAGAACTTTGTGTACAAATCTCTATAGCCCAATGGTCCTAAGATTTGTTAGACGATACTATTGGAGCAACGCTATTCTGTTTCCCAACGTTGTCCCCACTTGTAAGCTCGCCCAAGTAGTTTTATAGTTGTAGTTATCGGAAGGACATACCTACAGCCATTCTCAAAAAGGTTGTCCAGATGAAAAGACTTCAATACTACAATAAAGTCACGTGATTCATTATGTATTCAATTTCCTTGCGTGGAATTTCAATTTGAGATGCAAAAGTACACGGCATCGTGAGAAATGAATGTAATATGGCCGCTGGTATCAACTCGCAGTTCCGCGTTCAGAAATTGAATACATAATGAACTACGTGACTTTATTGTAGTATTGTAGTCTTTTCATCTGGACAACCTTTTTGAGAATGACTGTATATCTGTATTCACTCAGATACAGGTGAATCATACGACGAAGAAGATTCTTTTGATGGAAGCTCTGTTCCAAACGGAGAAAGCCTGGTGTCTAATGACTATAGATCACGTGATGCTGATTTAAGCCAATCACGAGGACGGCCTTTAAAAAAGAGCATCAACAAAACTCCGGCTGTTTTAAGTCCATCTGATCAGGCGAGAAGAGGTAAGAATTAGATCTCTGGCGTAACAAGAATAAAAGTATTGACGTCTACATGTACAGCTGTAGTGAGATGATGAAGATGATGATAAAAGATATTTAGCTGTAATTATCTTTGAAAGTTGGATAATAAAGTATGTATGGATGTATGTAAGGTAGATACCCCCTGATGATGATGAAGATGATGATTGAAGATAATGTCGAGGATGAAGATCAAGATGAACCCTGATGATGATGAAGATGATGATTGAAGATAATGTCGAGGATGAAGATCAAGATGAACCCTGATGATGATGAAGATGATGATTGAAGATAATGTCGAGGATGAAGATCAAGATGAACCCTGATGATGATGAAGATGATGATTGAGATAATGTCGAGGATGAAGATCAAGATGAACCCTGATGATGATGAAGATGATGATTGAAGATAATGTCGAGGATGAAGATCAAGATGAACCCTGATGATGATGAAGATGATGATTGAAGATAATGTCGAGGATGAAGATCAAGATGAACCCTGATGATGATGAAGATGATGATTGAAGATAATGTCGAGGATGAAGATCAAGATGAACCCTGATGATGATGAAGATGATGATTGAAGATAATGTCGAGGATGAAGATCAAGATGAACCCTGATGATGATGATGATGATGAATACTATTATAGGTCTATTTATACTTTTCTTTAATCGCTATCACTATCGTTTTATTATAACTATAAGTAAGGAGCATTGAGATTGTTATGTAATGCGCTTAAGAAATAAATTATAATGGTAATGATGATGATGAAGGTGATGATGATGATGGAGATTTTTGTAGGGAATTTAATTTGTTGATACACAGCCATTTGATCATATTCTTGTCTTTATCACAGTAGCATCGTCGCCCCAGCCTTCCTCGTCGCCCCAGCCCTCCTCAGGCAGTTCTAGTCTGCCTGATCAAGAACCTTCAGCGTCCGGCACCGCCTCGGGAGGGACCCTGAAAATCGTCCACTTTGGTGTCGTTTAACATATGGCAAGAAACTTACTCGTTATTCAAGAAATGCCACTTTAGACTTCAAAGCGTTGCACGACGATTCGTGAATCAAATTCTTATAAACTGCATATAGTATTCATGTATATAATTATGTAATCGTGTTATGTACAAAGACTGCTTACCGTGAAGAGGACGGTGCGCGGGCTCAATTCCGCCGTCGTTACTAAAACTATATGAAATGACGAATCAGGCAATACATGTAAGGAAAATATATGTAAAACAACTGAACAATCATTGGATGCGGGTTTAGCACTGAGTTGGTAGAGTCTGGAGTATTAGTGTCAAAGAAAATGAACGACGTACTGATTCCCATTCTAAATATGTTAGCAACGAAAACACGCACAGGTAGAAAGTGCTATATTGCGACTTCTTTACAGAAGCATCTTCGAGCTACAAGGCGGGTCACATTGCACGATTCATACCGTATTGCTCCCCCCCCCCCCCCCCCCCCCCCCCCCCCGGGGGGGGGGCTTCTCTTCTCGCTATTTTCCAAAATGGTGGACGCTCGAGACTAAGCGTCTGCCATTTTGAAAATAGCGAGAAGAGATAGCCCTGGGGACGAGCTAGTGTTATCAATTCCCCGTCCGACTCTGGTGACCAGGCCTGTTCGCTTCAGGCTGTTTGTCAAGACTCATTCTTTATTTCGAGTATCACTCGATCAAATGGGTAATTTCCCCCTCATTAAATCGCGTCTCAAGGAAAGTCGATTAAAGGCACCCGTTCAATTCGTGGATTACTATCCCCTCCCACAAAGTTGTGAGCCTGCGATGTACTTCAGCGGCAACGTAATGAAAGTTTACAGCCGAGTGAGTGATCCTTATAATTTATTGATGTTGTCCATCCAAACCATACATTCACTGTAACATTTTGGCTGGACAACACAATTTCAAAAGTTTATAATTGCGACAAAATTCGCTCGAATCATATCAAACTTTGCACAGACGCTAATTTCAACATGCTGTTTCATGTCTTAATTTAATTTCGTAATTGCATTAATTCTAATAAACCCGTTCACAGTTCCCTGCTCGTTTAGGTAATGGCTAATTACTCGGGCCCTTCCGAAGGAAGCCCGAGTTAGAAAATGCGTTTTTCGGTAGTAGTAGTTTTTATTGGCTATAGAATGTCGAAAGTATGCGACGTATTTTATCGTATCCGGAGTTTCAGATTACTCAGCAGATAAGAAAAGACAATACGACACACAGGACTCAAGTAGATTAGGAATCTTAGTTTTGAAAGCAACATGTCGTTATAATAATCCGTTACTGAGCAGCTTCGTATTATGTCTCTGAAGCTAGAGAGCAAGGGTTTGATTTTTCAGTAGATTTTGTTTAGATAGCTAATATCGCTTTGCTTGCTGCATGACTGTCGTCACGCGCCGTGAAAACCCGTTTAAAAAGTATCCGGCAATAAAACGAAACACATTTCTCAGATATATAATGATGGATGTTTATTCGATTCGACGTTTGAAAAATTCAGAAGGAAAAGAAATCGTAGAAATCATACTTCAAAACTTCATCATCATTAAAGCAAAGCTCAAAGCTAAACAAGCTCAATGTCCGAAATTTGGGGTCATGCCAAAGTTGTTTTAATAGCCTATTTATATACTTGCACAATAGAAAAGCGCATTAATTTTAGAACCGCGGCACAGCGCTATTTAAAGCAGAATTTCCACGCTGAAAACAAGTCAGTGAACGGCAAAAATACAATCAAAATCGAAACGTCATTAGAGATTAGGGATCTGTTGAAGAAGAAGACGCTCAATGAGCGTATACTCGGGTATTTAATATGACAATGAGAGTTGCGTGACGAGAAACAATTTATGTCGATGAATCATAAAGATTCGTGTAGGTATGTCTGTATTACATATTTAACGTACTTGAGGTCACTTGTTATAATTAAACTCACGACCAACGATGTATAACTACATCTATTGACAGAAAGCTATATGTACAGAACTCATGCAAACAGTCGAGGTTTATAATTAAACTCACGACCAACGATGTATAACGGTCATGTATAACTCCATCCGATTGACAGAAAGCTATATGTACAGAAGTCATGCAAACAGTCGAGCCAGTCGAGTTATTTTCAGTAACTCATGATGGATGTTTATTTTATTCCACGTTTGAAAAATTCAGAAGGAAAAGGAATCGTAAAAATCGTACTTCAAAACTACATCAAAGCATTGAAGGCGAGCAAGGTCAATGCGGTTGGTAAATCGAGATCGTACATAGCCCTTCATCAGACATATAGTCTCCTTCGTCACGCAACTGTCAGTCATTGTCAGGTCTCTCCTCACGCAACTGACATTTTGTCCTTTTCATAAGCCCGAGTGTACGCTCATTGAGCGTCTTGTTACATATAATCAAAACAGCGTAGTGAATTAACGGGGGATTGAACTCTACATATCAGTGTACAGAATTCTATGTGGTAAATATTAAGCTTGGTTTTCATTTATTTAATAAAGCAAGCATAACGAACAAAAGTAATTACAAAAGGATATTTTATAAGATTGATTTTCTTACGTAAAATCTGATTCCAATTATAAGTGAAAAGAAAAAGGTCCCGAGTGTCGTCCCGCGTTAGGTATTAGAGATGTTTACAAGTAAGGGAAAAAGAGCGGCAACTAATTTTCGAACAAAATACTGATTCATAACGCGAAAACTAATAAATCTAGAATAAATCATGATAACTTGCACAGTACTTTACGAAAATCAATCAAAATGTTTCGCGGAGAAATTCTTACTGAATCAACCAAAACTGATCCTGAGTCAGTTTTGTACTGACTTGGTCCATCGATATTCCATATCAAAAACGAGCTAATTTCAACTTTGCAAAAAGATTGTTTGTTGCCTGTTGTTTCTGACAATATTGAATTGGGGGTCCGGACAAAAAGTTTCGTTGTCTTGTTGAACTGAGTCAATCTCGTCCCCAGAGCCTGCGTTACTTTCGACCAGCGGCGAAGAACGTAGGCTCTGGCATAATCCATTTTTGAGACAATTTGATTGGCTATTCCATTTTAGAAACTACGCACGCGCAAGATTCCGGAAATGAAATATATCCAATGAAAATTGAGTTGTCAAAACAACCCGGTGTCCCAACTTCCGTTGAAAACAAAAATTAACATTTTTCAACGGTTTCATTGACATGTTATTTTCAACATGTCGCCTCGATCTGCAATATTAAAATATCTAAGCACAGAGAAAAATCCAGTTTATCTAAGCTTATATGTATCTCGAAGTGTCTTTCAAACGAAGCTCAAAATTTACACGAAGAGTGATGGCCCGGAGTGATGGTTATTAAAGAACATATGTCGATCGTAAACGGCTAATATTCTTTAGGCTAGCAACTGAAAGGCGGTGCCAATCGAGGTGCTTACGAAGGCGAAAGATTCAAAAGAAATACATTTGAAGGAGAGACAACAATAACCAGAGAAGATGAAGATGATAGATTCAAATAATTAACTGATATGTAAAGTAGACACGAGTAAATATAAACCCGTAGGAAGAACTGTTCGCGTATCCTTCTGCTGTAAAACCACTGCTTTTAATAAAGACTTCAGATACTGCGCTTCTTTCACTGTTGTATCTTCTTTACCAAGTGCTTTTAAAGCGTACTCTAGTCCCTAATGAAACCTTTCGAAGGATTCCACTGAAACTGAATCGACAATTTGAATCGACAACCAACTGCCCAATCTCGTCCCAGAGCCTGCGTTACATTCGGCCAGCGGCGAGAACGTAGGCTCTGGCATAATCCATTTTTTGGGAACAGGACAATCTCGTCCCCAGAGCCTGCGTTACTTTCGACCAGCGGCGAAGAACGTAGGCTCTGGCATAATCCATTTTTGAGACAATTTGATTGGCTCTTCCATTTTAGAAACTACGCACGCGCAAGATTCCGGAAATGAAATATATCCAATGAAAATTGAGTTGTCAAAACAACCCGGTGTCCCAACTTCCGTTCAAAACAAAAATTAACATTTTTCAACGGTTTCATTGACATGTTATTTTCAACATGTCGCCTCGAATATCTAAGCACAGAGAAAAATCCAGTTTATCTAAGCTTATATGTATCTCGAAGTGTCTTGAAAAGTTTTCAAACGAAGCCGTTCAAAATTTACACGAAGCTAGAGTGATGGTTATTCAAAGAACATATGTCGATCGTAAATCTAATCAGTTCTTTAGGCTAGCAACTGAAAGGCGGTGTCAATCGAGGTGCTTACGAATGCGAAAGATTCAAAAGAAATACATTTGAAGGAGAGACAACAATAACCAGAGAAGATGAAGATGATAGATTCAAATAATTAACTGATATGTAAAGTAGACACGAGTAAATATAAACCCGTAGGAAGAACTGTTCGCGTATCCTTCTGCTGTAAAACCACTGCTTTTAATAAAGACTTCAGATACTGCGCTTCTTTCACTGTTATATCTTCTTTACCAAGTGCTTTTAAAGCGTACTCTAGTCCCTAATGAAACCTTTCGAAGGATTCCACTGAAACTGAATCGACAATTTGAATCGACAACAACTGCCCAGCTAACTTGCGCATGCGCTCTAAAACCGGAAGAACAAGAAATCCTGTTCCCAAAAAATGGATTATGCCAGAGCCTACGTTCTCGCCGCTGGCCGAAAGTAACGCAGGCTCTGGGGACGAGATTGGGAACAGGATTTCTTGTTCTTCCGGTTTTAGAGCGCATGCGCAAGTTAGCTGGGCAGTTGGTTGTTGTCGATTCAAATTGTCGATTCAGTTTCAGTGGAATCCTTCGAAAGGTTTCATTAGGGAATAGAGTACGCTTTAAAAGCACTTGGTAAAGAAGATATAACAGTGAAAGAAGCGCAGTATCTGAAGTCTTTATTAAAAGCAGTGGTCAGTTACAGCAGAAGGATACGCGAACAGTTCTTCCTACGGGTTTATATTTACTCGTGTCTACTTTACATATCAGTTAATTATTTGAATCTATCACCTTCATCTTCTCTGGTTATTGTTGTCTCTCCTTCAAATGTATTTCTTTTGAATCTTTCGCCTTCGTAAGCACCTCGATTGGCACCGCCTTTCAGTTGCTAGCCTAAAGAATATTAGATTTACGATCGACATATGTTCTTTGAATAACCATCACTCTTCGTGTAAATTTTGAGCTTCGTTTGAAAAGTTTTCAAGACACTTCGAGATATACACACTGAGCTTAGATAAACTGGATTTTTCTCTGTGCTTAGATATTTTAATATTGCAGATCGAGGCGACATGTTGAAATAACATGTCAATGAAACCGTTGAAAAATGTTAATTTTTGTTTTGAACGGAAGTTGGGACACCGGGTTGTTTTGACAACTCAATTTTCATTGGATATATTTCATTTCCGGAATCTTGCGCGTGCGTAGTTTTTAAAATGGAATAGCCAATCAAATTGTCTCAAAAATGGATTATGCCAGAGCCTACGTTCTTCGCCGCTGGTCGAAAGTAACGCAGGCTCTGGGGACGAGATTGCCAACTGCCCAGCTAACTTGCGCATGCGCTCTAAAACCGGAAGAACAAGAAATCCTGTTCCCAAAAAATGGATTATGCCAGAGCCTACGTTCTCGTCGCTGGCCGAAAGTAACGCAGGCTCTGGGGACGAGATTGGAACTGAGTACGATAGAGGTGCCATAATGTCCATAGGTTGTCGTGTAACCCAGCGGTATTCGTGCATGCGCATTGCGCTCTAAGATAGTGCTTGGTCACCTTACTATAGGTTGCGTGTCATGTAGGACCGCAAAATAAGGCTCATTCAGTGTGGTTGGGCTTTGTCTCAGTTCCATAATTCCCCAGGAAATTGCTAAAAATGCAATATCAAAGTAAGATAAAAACCAAATGTGTTGTATTGTTAGATCATCGCATTATTTACCTTTGATTGAGGAGCAAAATTTCCCCCCATGTGCTATAATAATAGTTGCTATTCCATATGATTAGCGAAAAGGTGCAAAAATCCTATGTTCAGGCAAACGGTAATTTTACTAGCTTTTGATCATAAAATGGGATTATTTTCCGTGCCTCCAGGAGCTCCTGCCGGTGACTTCACTCCTGCTACGTAAAGTCTTGCATTCGTACCAAGGTTAAAATGGAATGAGTCACGTGATTGTACGTCATAGAATAAACGGGTGTCTATTACGGATTTTCCTCTGTACTAGTGTTCTTACGTAAATATCGGCAATTACGTAATTCTTCGATCATCTCGTCCGTCAAATCGGGCATCGAAATCGATCTTCGTCGTCGTTCGGGTCTTGGTGAGACAGACATCGAATCGCAGCTTCCCATAAGTTCGGCCACCGATTTCTTGGGCTTCGACTGAATTTGATATAAACGCGAGAATACTGCAGTTGCTTTTTCTTCTCCTTGCTTTTGCCTTAATGTTTGTTTAGTCACAGTTTTCCACGATAGAGGCCGTATCGCCAGACCCCGATGCACTGCCGTTGGACCATCGGGTGTGCTGGAACCTTGTCCAGTTGAATTCTTGGGGAATTTAGCAGTTAAAATCGGCGAAGCTGTGCTACTGCGACTCGGTCTCGTTGAACATACGGTGTTACGCTGATTATCGATAGGCTTTTCCTCGGTAACAGTGGATGAAGTGAGTGGTTTGATGTGCAGAGATTTCGGCGACCTGGGTGGAGATGAATGTGACACACTCGAGTAGTGCTGTTGTGAGAATCCCATCCTTGTTTTCGCAGACTGACTTCTGATGAGAGGAAGGCATGGAGGTCTTGGAGTCTTTGTTTGTGTTCCGCCTTTGCTTTCTATTTCCATGGCTTTTGTCACCGCGTCAATCGCGTCTTGACCGATCACACTCCCTTGCTTCTGCAAGCTCGTTGCCTTTTTTAGCTTCAGTTTGGGTGAACTAGATAACCTGACCTCCTCTTTTTTAATTTTCAGTGACAGCATCTTCAAGTCTCTCTCGACTTCCAATTGCTTGACTGTTTTCCCAAGTGCATGGTCGCGATAGTTATTCGTAGTGACAGCGTTTTTCATGGACATACTCACTTTTCTCGAAGCCATGCCATCCATGATTAACATACACGACTGATGTAATTTCACCCAGAAAGAACTCAATCCACACACGCTGCGCTCACATACGCTTCAGCTGTCCGTTTGAAAACAAATTCAGTTTCTAATTACGGAGTGTCTTCAATGGCGACGACGATACGTCATCTCCTTTCATGGCTGCCAAACTACCGAACGCTTCGGCAAATATTGACTTACCACCGTTCAAATTTGATTGATTTTGACCGACAATGTGCTTTAACAGTCGCCATCATCTTGACTGATCACTCGGGAAATGATCGGCCGTTTTACATGAAGATACACCGAGGAAACTTGCCGTCGGATTCCGTTAAAAAAAAATGGACGAGACATAAAGTTAATACGGATTAATTGCGCGACTAATCCAATGGACCCGCTTTTTCAATTAAGTCCGAGTTGTATGAAGGGATTTATTTCTTGGATCTGTTGTTGACTATTGGCTTATCTTCATGTTCCAAAGCCGAATGAATTTAATACTAATAGATTCAAATACTTTTTAGATTCAAAGTCCGCTTCTTGAAACGGTAAACAGTATGTTTTGCCGTGGTTTCACAGCGAAATCTTCGGTTAGTGAGGCGAAAAGGCTTATAAAAAGGACTTTTAATGAGTTTGATATATCCTACCTACACCAAGATAAATTTGATTTATTTTTGTCATCTTAGTTTTCCTTGAGAAGGATAAATTGACAATTTTTTGTCATCTACACGAGCAAGTTTTCCTTGACAAGGAAAAATTGGCGATGTTTTTGTCGTCTACACGAGCAAGTCTTCCTTTGCTCGTGTAGATTGGGCTTTAGTGTAGGTAAATATCAGATAACTTTGTTGCTTTTAAAAGTTTAATTAATTTGAAAAAGAGTTGACCTGCATTTTATTTCCATGTAGCTAATTATCAGTGAACTGTATACAGGACCCGAAATGATCCCTGGCTCCGAAATGATCCCTGGCCCCGAAATGATCCCCAAAGTGGCTAGATTGGCTCCGAAATGATCCCGGACCCGAAATGATCCCCAGACTGGCTCTGAAATGATCCCCAGTGAAATTCAGGAATGGTTGAATTCCTTCCGGTAGATTAATTCCTTGGCCAACAAATTCTCAATGAAAATTATTATAGCGTTTATTTATTTTATTACTGTAAACAACTGAACGAGATTACATGTATACTTTTTATCAACTGTATTTTAATTGAATTGTAATGATACTCAAAGGAGGATATAAATAAATACACATCACTCTGTCACATTAAACCCAAATCAACCAATCAGAATGGACCGTTCCCACGCCTGAAATGGACAAGATACAATTACGAAATCAAAACATTTTTACATGAAAGCCACTGAATGAATAAAATTCAGAGTCTCTATCACGTGTATATCTCAGAAGCTATGAATAGAAATCTCAAGAGTGTCGCAGTACAGGGTCGATCGGCAGTTTAATGGGAAGAAATTTCAATTCTTTTATTCACACATATAAAGAATTCTTTTATATTTTATACTTTTATATTTTTTTATATAAATAATTCTTTTAATCACACATATATATTCACGTAAACATTAAATACACCACATTTTCTTTAAAATCACCATGCAAAAATATACGACGGCACTTCACTTAGTTGATCGAACCAAATGACTAGTTTATGATTGATATTCTTACAATATTTCGGCCTAGCTTGTAATATTGTGAAATTACTGTTACATGATTTAATACTGACGATTCTGCAATAGGGTCGTCTCGTAGACGAAAATCATACTCGCTGTCCAGGCGAAACTAGCATACTGTAAGAGTATTGAGACAAAGAAGGAAGAAGTAGATTATAACATTAATAATAATATCGGGACTTTGGTACACATACAATGTACATGAGTTTAATCCAATAATATTTTACAATGTATATAATAATTAAATGTATATGAATGAAACTATAACTATAAGCATAGCACTATGACTATGTAAGAATATAACTAATAAATTATCCAAAGAAACATCTAGACGTTCACAATAGATTCGTAACATTTCATGATTTGATATATATTAGAAAAAGAAAGGAAGAAAGAAAGATAGAGAGAGAAAGGCGAAAGGAAGGAAGAAAGATAGAGAGAGAAATGCGAAAGGAAGGAAGAAAAAAACCCCAGAGAAACAGAAGAAAGAAAAAGAGAAAAAGAGAAAAAGAAAGGAACGGGACTGAATACAACCATTCCCGAATTTCACTGGGGATCATTTCAGAGCCAGTCTGGGGATCATTTCGGGTCCGGGATCATTTCGGAGCCAGTCTAGACACTTTGGGGATCATTTCGGAGCCAGGGATCATTTCGGAGCCAGGGATCATTTCGGGTCCTGTACAGTCGCACAACAGAAGCACATGACTCTATCATCATGGTCTCATTGCGGTAAAACTTTAACGGCGCTCTAAACGTTAACTGTCTGTAAGAGTTTTCAATGCCTCGTCGACGCTATTTATCTCTGAGTTGTTTGTCATAGGATTAAATATCGTGTTTTACAGTTTAGGAATGGGTTTGGACAAGAGAGAACAGTTCTTCTCTCAGTCTGGGACTTTTGTCCGAAGACCTTTTTGGGGTTTGAAATTCGCCTTTTTTTGATATTAAGATTTTGGCAAGGACTTTCTTGGAGTTGATGAAAATGATATCCTACCGTTCTCGATTTTATGCGGAGAAAAAATGGAGTTACGTTCTGGGCCGTTGATTTTTTTGGGTCTTGTTTTTGTGTAATGGCCTTTTTTGGGGTTAAAAAGTTTGGCCTCATTCGCACCTCCCCGTCACTGATACCCCTAAGTACCCCCCCCCCCCCCCCCCCCCCTGGGGGTTCCACATTAATCGAAAACATTGCAATGCTAAAGAAATGAAACCGTGTGACGTCACAATTCAAGATGGCGGCCAGGCTTGACCGTCCATGTGGAATTGAACTGAATATACCATTTTCTGATTCGCTTGACTGCCCTTCAAACAAAAGGACAAATTCAATAATGAAACTAACAAAAGTGGGCAGTGCTTAATTTTCTTCGGGTAAAGATTTCAATGTGACGGTCGAAGTATCAATTATAGCTGTTGACAGGATACTAAGACGATTCAAGACTAGAAACAAGATGAATGAAAGTATTAACAATAAAAAACAAAAAAAGTGTCGGCATTGCAAAAAGGTACTCTTGAACATCCTTTGATTGAGCAATCTCATCGTCAAGTTATAGAAAAGACACTTAGCTTGTTTCAACCTTTGTGTTCTTGAAGAACAAGTCAATTACCCGCTTCGGCTTGTCAGTGTTCAGAAGTATCACATAATATACAATTTCCTTTGAACTGAGAACATGTCAGGAAAATGTCATGTGTCGTGTGCATGGTGTAAGTTTGTGCTTCGGTTCGTTGCACGATTTATATCAAGGGACATCTCCGTTAGGCACATGCCAGATGACATAAGGGAGACTTTTAGCTACCGTTTTTGTCCTGTGCCTTGCTTTTCTCATGCAGTTTATTGTGCTTTTCAAGACTAATATCTATTCAAGTGTATCTTTTTTTGTTGTTGGTTTTCCTCGTTTTGTAAAGTCTTTCATCAATTAGTGTCAAGACCTTTCAACAGATATTGATTCAAAAGACTGCCAAGTGTCTATACACCCTATGCAATACACGATTTCTGTACTTTGCATAAATTTGCAAAAACTGAAAGAATATAACGAGTTAAGTAAAGGTAAAATAATAGATTGAAAGATCATCCACACTTTAGTAATTATCCCAAAAGTGCAATAATAAAAATAAAACCATCATAAAGTAATAAGCGTTTGAAAGGTGCAAAATACATGGAAACGAGGCATTTAGGGCCAAAGTCCGGTTTCTGGTACAAATCTTTGCAATTTCAAATCACTATAGCTTTTCAAGATTGCATAGTACAGCCCTAAAATTTGGTATGTTCATTATTTAAAACCCTCTCTTCAAAGAGATGGTCAGATATTGCTGTAATATATTCCCAATAACAAAGGAAATCAGATTTTACGATTCTACCATTTATGCATAAGGTCTATTGTTTCAGGGTAGCAAAGGGGTGTTCATGCTTCACGTGCCATTTTTTCGTAATTCACGACTAAAAAGAATAATTTAAGCCGGTTTTATATTTTGTTTATGAAGTGTTTTTCACGATTCACGCGCCATTTTTGGTCCAAATCACGCGTCGCGCCGGTGCATGTAACCCTGTTGTTTAGATCCAACCCAATCCTTATGCACTTTGTAAGCGTGAAATTGAATGCTGCGTTGGTACATTCGTTCTGTTTGTTGAATATTTAAAACTCTTAATCAATATCAAATGAAGTCCACTCGAATTCATTACCAAATCACCTGTCATTGTTTGCACTTTCAAATGAAGGAAATAAAATGAAAAGAGGACTCGCCTTGGTGACATTCATTCTGACATTCTGTCGGAACACCGTCGTTGACGAAACAGCGGGCAATGAATTCGTGCAGAAATTCGTTTCTTTCTTTAGTTTCGGTTACAGTAATCGTTCCAGTATTTCTTCAAGAAATTCGAAGTTGTAATGAAGACAAGCAGACAAACGTGAACCAAGCGAACTGTACCATACCAAAGACCAGTCATTGCAGAGTTACCTTGACACACCGCTTAGTGTCCCACCATGGCTTTGTGGTGTGTAAGATTACAGACGTGTGTCAGTTAGAAAGTCTTTTGGTTGATAAAACCAACGTTACTCATCTGTAAGTAAGACTAGTCATTGTAGAGTTACAAACAGTTCACTGCCCCACCATGGGCTTAGTGGTGTGTAAGATTACAGACGTGTGTCAGTTAGAAAGTCTTTTGGTTGATAAAACCAACGTTACTCATCTGTAAGTAAGACTAGTCATTGTAGAGTTACAAACAGTTCACTGCCCCACCATGGCTTAGTGGTGTGTAAGATTACAGACGTGTGTCAGTTAGAAAGTCTTTTGGTTGATAAAACCAACGTTACTCATCTGTAAGTAAGACTAGTCATTGTAGAGTTACAAACAGTTCACTGCCCCACCATGGCTTAGTGGTGTGTAAGATTACAGACGTGTGTCAGTTAGAAAGTCTTTTGGTTGATAAAACCAACGTTACTCATCTGTAAGTAAGACTAGTCATTGTAGAGTTACAAACAGTTCACTGCCCCACCATGGCTTAGTGGTGTGTAAGATTACAGACGTGTGTCAGTTAGAAAGTCTTTTGGTTGATAAAACCAACGTTACTCATCTGTAAGTAAGACTAGTCATTGTAGAGTTACAAACAGTTCACTGCCCCACCATGGCTTAGTGGTGTGTAAGATTACAGACGTGTGTCAGTTAGAAAGTCTTTTGGTTGATAAAACCAACGTTACTCATCTGTAAGTAAGACTAGTCATTGTAGAGTTACAAACAGTTCACTGCCCCACCATGGCTTAGTGGTGTGTAAGATTACAGACGTGTGTCAGTTAGAAAGTCTTTTGGTTGATAAAACCAACGTTACTCATCTGTAAGTAAGACTAGTCATTGTAGAGTTACAAACAGTTCACTGCCCCACCATGGCTTAGTGGTGTGTAAGATTACAGACGTGTGTCAGTTAGAAAGTCTTTTGGTTGATAAAACCAACGTTACTCATCTGTAAGTAAGACTAGTCATTGTAGAGTTACAAACAGTTCACTGCCCCACCATGGCTTAGTGGTGTGTAAGATTACAGACGTGTGTCAGTTAGAAAGTCTTTTGGTTGATAAAACCAACGTTACTCATCTGTAAGTAAGACTAGTCATTGTAGAGTTACAAACAGTTCACTGCCCCACCATGGCTTAGTGGTGTGTAAGATTACAGACGTGTGTCAGTTAGAAAGTCTTTTGGTTGATAAAACCAACGTTACTCATCTGTAAGTAAGACTAGTCATTGTAGAGTTACAAACAGTTCACTGCCCCACCATGGCTTAGTGGTGTGTAAGATTACAGACGTGTGTCAGTTAGAAAGTCTTTTGGTTGATAAAACCAACGTTACTCATCTGTAAGTAAGACTAGTCATTGTAGAGTTACAAACAGTTCACTGCCCCACCATGGCTTAGTGGTGTGTAAGATTACAGACGTGTGTCAGTTAGAAAGTCTTTTGGTTGATAAAACCAACGTTACTCATCTGTAAGTAAGACTAGTCATTGTAGAGTTACATCAAGTTCACTCCCCACCATGGCTTGTGCTGTGTGTAAGATTACAGACGTTTCCAGTATGTAAAGTCTTTTGGTTGATAAAACCAACGTTACTCATCTGTATGTCTCGTACGAATCCACGTAATCATATCATTTTCCCCTTTAAAAGTGTGCTTTTTATCGAAAAGCTTTCCATCCAAATATTACAGCATTGTACGAGTATATTTGAAACCCTGTAAATATTTTCCGCTTAAAAGTAAGATTTTTATCGAAAAATCCATCCAAACTTACAACAAACACAGGGGGACCGGTAAACTCGTGCCCAGTCCCCGTAGCTGGTCTACGAAAAAAGCACAGATTTCTTGACAGTCTTGCTGTTGTTTTTGTAGAAATTTGTCGCACAATCAGTTGCAAGTGATTCCTGAAAGATCTTTGGCTCGTTACACTGAACTTCTAATGCTGTAAGTTTTAATTATAACAATCAAGTTCAAGAATTCAATATGCTTGAATTGTTCATAATAGCGATGAAGTTGCATTGTACTGTACATGCTTATGGCGGAATAATAGGCCATATGCACTAACGGGTCACGTGACCCAACTTTCTCAAATCAAGCAGCAGTGTCAAAATGAACTCCAGAAATGAAAAGAGCAGCTCGATATTAGTAAGAAGGCGAAATTTCAGGTCATAACGTCTGACACAGGAGAAATGACATGAAATATAAAATCGAGTGTTTTCTAATAATTTGTTTGGAAAATGCATTGGATGGCATTTTTTGCCATCCAGCACATTTTTCCATAAGAATCTTAATAAAATTTGCAATTTTATATTTCATGCCATTTCTGCTGTGTTAAACATTATAAGCTGAAATTTCGCCTTTTTACTAATATCGAGCTGCTCTTTTCATTTCTGGAGTTCATTTTGACACTGCTGCTTGATTTGAGAAAGTTGGGTCACGTGACCCGTTAGTGCATATGGCCTATTACAAATTATTTCCCATCGATAAATTTTCGCGCGCGCCCATTGGTCAAAACGGGTCACGTGGTACAATTTCACTGGACGGATGTCAGGTAATATCTTCCACTTTTGAGAAAAATGAAATTATCTAACTTGTAATGTTTATGGCCGAACTGAACAGTCCCGTTTTGGCGAGTCGCCTAATTGGAAATAAAGGTTTTGCATAGTAGACAATGCAGTCCGAAAAATACGAAAAGGTCAACAAAATACGCGATGAATGTGGTTTTTCCGAGCCGAGTGTTTTATTTACAGAAGACGTACGTAGAAAATTTATCAAAAGGTTATAAAGTAAATAAACCCCTTTCTGGCTTACTGGTATATCGGCTTACTGAGGTTGAGAGGCTGCAAAATATCCAAAAATGAATTTATGTCATCATCGAACCAATGTTTCCAGAAATCGTCAAAAATGATCAAATTGACCAATCTTAAAAATACATAAAATTGAACTTAGCCTCGCATTCAGGAGTAGTTTGTTTTGTTATTCTAATTTTCCTTTTGTTTTGTATCTTGGAAGTGAAGCTAAGCTGAATTTCAAGTATTTTTAAGATTGACGATTGCCGGCAATCGCACTGTTTTTGACCTTATGGATGGATGTGGATATGTATCCATGCATGAGCATAATTAAAGGAGGATTTATGCGAGCTTTATGTATGCATCACCTAAAGTTCTTATTTTGATAATTACGAACAGATATAGACGAATATATTTTGTACTTTGCCGTTCGCTTTCTGTCGTTGGAAAAGATGGCCGCAAGCCGTATAGCTATTGTTAAATCCAAACGAACACGGGGGACCCCCAATTATAAACTTGTTTTCTTACTCAAGTACTCAAAAACAATCTTTGTGCCAATTTTATAGAAATTTCATCGACAAAAATTGCATGATACCATTACCATTAACAGAACTCGGCCGTGAGAACACTGAATGCTCAGGCCGCGCCAGCTGTGTTTTGACGATGAAATGAGTGACTTCTATATAGTCGTTTTGCCTACTTATTCCATAAAATATCAATGTTTGGTCCATTCTCGTACCCAGACCCTTCTCAACTTTCTAAGAGAAGGGTCTGGGTACGAGAATGCGTTTAAACGCTGGTCTGTTCACTTCTGTGACTAAGTAACGTTAATGAAACTTTTGCTTTGTAGATCTTTAGCTTACAATGACATCACCGTTTTGACCTACGAAGCGTTTCATGGCCTTGACAATCTAACTACACTGTAAGTAATAGAAATAGAAAACTGAATATTGACTTTTTAGATACAAAATTGACAGAGGCGACAGCATTTCACGTCCACAATGTCGTTAAGCCTGGTCCTCACTAGCGACATAAGCACAAGCAACATACGTAGACTCAGTAATGCATTGCGGTGCTTGTCTTTTGCAGTCTTTTGTAAATGAATCTCTAGATAAATTGATAGACATGTCTAACCAAACTTCTTCCGGTCTCAGGGAATTCTCCTCTCAGTAACTGTATTAATATTAATAATATTCATGAAAAAAAGTAATTTGCACTATACAACTGCACTGCTCTAAGCCAATCAGAATCAATTATTTTTCATGTATATTATTAGTATAGGTAATCATACGGTTTCGAGTTCAATTTGGAATTAATTTGCGAGTGTGTTTTTCAAAGAGTATCAAAATTCGTAGGGCCATATAGCTGTGAACACCTGGCTATTTTCACTTTATTATACGGCGACGCACGCGATTCGGCATTATTCAATATGCGGGTGTTATTACACATCCTCGGGAACCCAGGGGTCTGACGCTCGTTACTCGCTCCCAGAGATATACCCCTGGGAACGAAGTCTGTTGGAGCTTGTTCCGGAAGTCAAAATTCAAAATGGTGGCTGTCCTATTCAAACCAGAATATACTTGATACTGATTGGTCGATCTTCCTTTGACTTCCGGAACAAGTTCCAACAGACTTCGTTCCCAGGGGTATTTCTCTGGGAGCTGAGTAACGAGCGAAAGAATGTAATAATATACCTCTGGGTTCCCGAGGATGGTTGGCACGGTTCGCAAACCGGTTTGAACCAGTTTTGTTTTTCATTAGAAAAAGAAAACACACTAAAAACGACAGTAAAGCACTTCTAAAGTAAATATGGAAACACACAACAAATGTTTAATGATAACTGTGTAGAAAATAAGAGAAAAACAACAATCTACCGGTTTTGGGTGAAAAATGCCAACGAAGAACTCTCTTGAGCGCGAGCTCCATGGCGCATTTCACAAACAAAACACAAAAACTAACGCTAACAATTATTTGCAAAGAAAGAAAAAAAGACGTTTTTTTGCCGGTTAATTTTGTTGTCGTATAATAAACAATTTATTACATAGATAGTTGTGTAATACGGCTGGACATTTTTACTTGTGTACTCAGGCGGCGTAGCCAGGACTTTCCATTGGGGGGTCACACTCCATATCGTTCACCACCAACTCCCCCCCCCCCCCCCCCCCCTCCTCATACATATAACTGAATTTAAAGGATAGACCCAGAGGAAGGGGGGGGAGGGGGGGGGGGGCACAGGCCCCCTATTAATTAATTTGCACTCGTGTGTTTTTCAAAGAGCTCAAATTGCACTCGCCGAAACTCGAAACCGTAAGATTACGGCCTAAATTGCACTCCACTCAGTTCAATTACCATTATATACAAATGATTGCTTTACAGGAATCTTACTGGAAATCCACTTCGATCGTTTACTGGGAGATTGTCGGGCTTATTCCCCTCGCTTGTGACACTCGACGCTACAGGAATCGTGGACTGGAAACCAGAGAAGAAGATGCTACAACTGCGCATGCTCAAGAATATCACTGGATTGTCTCAGTGTTCAGCGGTTTGCCCTCTTCTATCGTAACAATGTCACGTGGTCACCAGAAACACCATTTGAAAGACGATACTTATGTCTTCGTAAGCAGATTGTGGTAAATGAGTTTTCACAAAGCGCCCAGCTTTTAAACAACACTAACTTTCATTATCGTTGCAAGATATTTACAGAATATAGATATCCTGATTATAATTGCAAATCTATGTCAGAGCAATCATATTATCACTTACATACGACAAACTCCTGTTGGCGCGAAATGTTGATATCAGTTACTTGTGTCTCTGTCTTGGCTGTACTTACAGCACTCCTGAACCTCGTAGCGTTTGTAACCATCTTGTCTTGCAATGATCTCCGTAAGAATGTGTCTATGTTGTTTGTGTGTAATTTGGCTGTCAGTGACTTTCTGATCGATGCATATATCGTGTGTATTGGTATATACTTGAATAGTGCACCGTTTAGTTATCTTCATGCTAATTCTGAGAGGAATTGTCTAAAGATCGGGTTTTTGTGGATGTTGGGTCAATCCAGTACTGTAAGTACTTCATTACTCTTAACAGTAGAGAGATATCTAGTCATTGTGTACACTATGAATCCAGAACTAAGAATATCTCGTCGTATGGCCGTCATTTTGCTAGTAATGTCTTGGGTAATCGCCTTTTTCTTCACTGGCTTTGTTTTGTATTATAGTTTGTATTCTGCGCAGTCATTTTTGTGTGTTCCCATTGCATTTAGCACTGATCCCTCACTTCATGTTGTATACGTCTTTACAATAGTAGTAGCATCGCTAACAACTACTGTCTACCTGATAATCTTCATTATGTACATCCATATTTACATCGCTGCTAAGCGTACAGCCCAAACGGCTGGAATTAAACGAGAATCTAAACTTGCTAAGCGAGTTGCGCTCATGGCATTCAGCAATGTGTTTTTCTTTGTTCTGCCGCTTGCGCTTAGTTCTATTGCTCTAGCAGTGGATTCTAGTATTGTAAGTAATGTTGTCAGAGACCAATTAACGAATATTCTGCCAGGATTGAGCGTATGTCTAAACTCGCTTCTCAATCCTCTGCTTTACGCCCTGCGCTCCGATCGTTTTATTGAAGTCCTTAAACACAGAATGTCAATCCTTCGACAAAAGTTAATGCTTGTCGTCGGAGGAACTCCGCCCTGACGTAGTTATAGAGTATGGTACGTTATGGAAGTATGCACCTTATAAAATAGAATAGTTTTTGTATGACTCGTCTTTCGCAGTCATATGTACACATGCTTACAGTCAGTGATGCAACACAGTTGCGGTACGGCAACAAACATGTACACGTGGTATTATCACCTCCCGCCTTGTTTGATGTTCGTAACATAATAAATGAATAACGAATAAACAAGTGGAAAGACTTAAAGTTAAGTTAGAGTAAAAGACCGAGCTTCTACATCATTCAGTCAATAAAGATCAACTGATTAGCGAGGGACGTAATTAAAAGAACCCACACCACTGTTCGACTAAGTGTCGCCTGACCTGTGCTAGTATAAATATGTTAAAATAAACCTTTAATATTTATTTAATGAGCTAGGCCGAGTCATGGACCAAGCCTGAGAGTAAGGCCCCGTCCACACTACTCCGTTTTCGTTTGAAAACGCATCGTTTTTCTGTAATGAAATAGCTGCGCCATGTATTTTTGATAGAACCATTTGCAAATTCGTTAAATGTCCAGATTTTTTTCACGTACAATCATTGGCTTTCTTCCAAAAATGAGACTGGAAAAGATTCTGAGCAGCTGCAACATCTAGTAGGGCCAAAAAGTAGGAAAACCGATTTCTGCCATACATTGACTGTAATGAAATTGCTACGCCATGTATATTTGATAGAACCATTTCCAAATTCGTTGATTAAATTGTCCAGATTTATTGACTTCCACATGTAGCCGGATACTTTCTCCTTCACATTAAGAAGTAAAGAAGGCATAAAAACGACCTCATATTGTGTTGGTGGTCTAGACAGATCAGGTAATCTGTAATATTTCTGGTTTAGAATGGCATCAGTCTTTTAGGGCGGGGTCAAATAAAGTTTGAGTCCAGAGTGGTCTTCTTTTAGGGCGGGGTCAAATAAAGTTTGAGCCCAGAGTGGTCTTCTTTTAGGGCGGGGTCAAATAAAGTTTGAGTCCAGAGTGGTCTTCTTTTAGGGCGGTATCAAATAAAGTTTGAGTCCAGAGTGGTCTTCTTTTAGGGCGGGGTCAAATAAAGTTTGAGCCCAGAGTGGTCTTCTTTTAGGGCGGGGTCAAATAAAGTTTGAGCCCAGAGTGGTCTTCTTTTAGGGCGGGGTCAAATAAAGTTTGAGCCCAGAGTGGTCTTCTTTTAGGGCGGGGTCAAATAAAGTTTGAGCCCAGAGTGGTCTTCTTTTAGGGCGGGGTCAAATAAAGTTTGAGCCCAGAGTGGTCTTCTTTTAGGGCGGGGTCAAATAAAGTTTGAGCCCAGAGTGGTCTTCTTTTAGGGCGGGGTCAAATAAAGTTTGAGCCCAGAGTGGTCTTCTTTTAAATAGTCAAAATTTCCGACGATCATCCATGTTCCTTGGAGGTGAAAAGTGAATAAATAAATAAATTGCTGTTTAAAGGTACAGTAATACGGGCAACAAAATCATGCAACTTGTCGCGCAACTGCTGCGTTGCAAGTTGAAGAGAAAATGTTGCTCGTATTACCACATTTTCTTTGTTGCACGAAGTAGAAGCCCTCTCTACTCTTCTCAACAAAGAAAACGTGTTGCACGCGGAGTGGTAATACGTGCAACATTTTCTCTTCAACTTGGAACGCAACAATGTTGCGAGGCAAGTTGCATGATTTTGTTGCCCGTACGTGTCAGAGTTTATCATCACAGATGTTCATCAACTATTGCACTTGAGTTTTTGGCTATATTTACAATTACAATGTATATATTATGGAGGTTCAATGTTTTCAACTCGGACCAGCATTTTATAGATTCATGGCAAGGCTTGCTTTCAAAAAATCCACAGGGATCCCATCGACCAATCATATTATTATTATTATTATTATTATTATTATTATTATTATTATTATTATTATTATTATTATTATTATTATTATTATTATTATTATTATTATTATTATTATTATTATTATTATTATTATTATTATTATTATTATTATTTTTGAATTTTAAAAACAATGAAATTACTACAAACATTTTACATTCTTCAAACTTTTGTATTTCTAAGCTACAAGCTAGTGTGTTTTTTTACGATTGTCACGTCATATTGTAAAGATTATTCAAGGCTCTGAATAGGGTTTACCGTAAGGCGTAAAACGCCTGAAAATTGTGATCGTAATGTTTCAATACTGAAGTTGTGCGGGCGCGTCTTACGTGCACAGGCAACCCAACCATTGTTTCTGAAGCTACTTATAATCAACAAGACGCTCAATGAGCGTACACTCGGGCTTATGACAAGGACAATGTCAGTTGCGTGAGGAGAGACCTGACAATGACTGACAGTTGCGTGACGAGGGAGACTGTATATACATGTATGTGTCGAGTTCATTTGATTTGCCTTTGACTTTGAGTTCATTTGATTACCTTTTGACTTTGAGTTCAATTGATTTGATTTTGATGAGTTCGTGTAAAGGCCCCCTCTCTAGCTTCAGATCCCGAAACGTCGAGTTTGGAATCGAGTTCGAGTTCGGGTTCGAGTTACGGTTCGAACGTCGAATAAAACAAGGACATCTTCTTCAATACAATATCATTTCTCTGACGTCATGACAATCAGTGACAGTTGAGTGACGAGGGAGACTATGAGTCGGATGAGTAACGAACATGATACGTCTTGAGGTTGCATAGGTCAGATGGTTCCGATAACGCCCTCGCGTTACGACAGTCAGGCAGCAAGCAAAGCGATATTAGCTATCTAAACAAAATCTACTGAAAAATCAAACCCTTGCTCTCTAGCTTCAGAGACATAATACGAAGCTGCTCAGTAACGGATTATTAACGACATGTTGCTTTCAAAACTAAGATTCATAATCTACTTGAGTCCTGTGTGTCGTTTGTCTTTTCTTATCTGCTGAGTAATCTTGAAACTCGATACGATTAAATACGTCGCATACTTTCGTCATTCTTGAGCCGAAAAAAACTACTACTACCGAACGCATTTTATAACTCGGGCTTCCTTCGGAAGAGCCCGAGTAATAAAAATACAGAGATTTAGCAAACACGACGCGACGTGAAAGAGGACGGAGCGCGCGCTGACGAATAGCTGTGGCCGTTGGCGTCCTCGACGTCATGAAGAGGACGTGAAAACAAGTGAAATGGCGTCGTGAACTTGACGTCGCGACGTTGTCACGGTAGTCATGCAATGACCAAATGTGTTATATTCGTTATCTAACGTCGTGTTCTCACGTCGCGTCGTGTTTGTATGGGCGCGTCTGATCTTTTAATATAATTTAATATACTATGTCTTTTAATGGGTTTCCTGTGGTAGATCGCGCGCGCAATACGTATTATGTTGGGCTTCCTGTGTGCGTCCCGCAAGATGCGCCTGCAGAGAATGCATATGTGAAATCTATGTGAAACGTTTCACTACTACATTGCTGCGGGCGCGTCCTGCGGGACGCACACAGGGAGCCCAACATAGTACATTTCTATGCACAGGAAGCCCAACATAATACACATTGCGCGCGCTCTACCACAGGAAACCCATCAAAAAAAGACGCGAATATAAATGTATTTAATTTATTATTTTAGTAGCCTCAGAAGCAATGGTTGGGCTGCCTGTGCCATAATTACCACAGGAAACCCATCACAAGCCTTGAACTAGCATGAAGGGCTATGCCCGAAACGTCTGTAAAAATACAATTGACACTTAAAATATTTTTGTTTTACCATTGTTTTATCTAAAAAGTAAGTGTCACGCATCTCAATCAAGAACTTCTAGTTCATTTTCTATATATATAGGTAGCAGGTTGGCATTAACCTGTCTATATAAGGCTAAATACAGCTTAGAACTAGGCTAACCATAGGTCAAAAATTGCGACCTCCGAATTCGAAAACCAAGACAAATTGACAATCCTCCATGTACGTAAAAATGTTTTGATTTCGCGATCGTTTCTTGTCCATTTCAGCCGTGGGAACGGTCCTTTCTGATTGGTTGATTTTTACAGAGATGTGATTGCCGCTGTCATGTTACATAGGAGGCTAGTTATTGCAAGCCCGTGTACTACTGAACAGTTTTAGAAATCTATTGACAGAGAATTTTTCGCTCCGACGGCAATTATTATCACTGAAGAAAGACATTAGTATCAATCAATAAAAATCAACATACATGAACGATCTCTTATGAACACCTTTATCTTGAATTTAGAATAAAGTTTGGTACGGTTGGCGGCACGATATAAAACGAACGAGCTGTTAGGCAGATAATTCAGTGATCTGGGATGACTTGGTTTCCAAGAGATAGCATTTATACGGTACTAGGATTCGATCGACTACTTTATATGTTGCGGTCCACAGTGATAATCAGTGCAGCGACTTAGCACACAACAGAGCTGAAAGACTAACTATAATAACATTGCCTTCCCCTCGATATGTTGCTAACTAAAGCGATCGTCAACAATAAATGAAGATCTTTACATAATTCCATCGAAGAATCGGATATATTAAAAGTACGAGCAAAAAAGGCTTCGAATCCACTCTGAACACAAGATCGCGAGTCACAAATGCCCAAATGAACGACGGGAACTTACGATATATGACGTCAGGGCAAAAGTCACGTGAAAAAAATCTTTCTCCACTGAAAAACACAAATCGAGAATCGAGCTGGCATCTGAATACACAGGAAGCCCAACCAAAGATTAGTGTTGCTCCCAGTTCGCTCGCTGGGGCTCGCTCACTGGTCGCAACTAGCATATAGGTAGCAGGTTGGCATTAACCTGTCTATATAAGGCTAAATACAGCTTAGAACTAGCATATAGGTAGCAGGTTGGCATTAACCTGTCTATATAAGGCTAAATACAGCTTAGAACTAGCATATATAGGTAGCAGGTTGGCATTAACCTGTCTATATAAGGCTAAATACAGCTTAGAACTAGCATATAGGTAGCAGGTTGGCATTAACCTGTCTATATAAGGCTAAATACAGCTTAGAACTAGCATATAGGTAGCAGGTTGGCATTAACCTGTCATGTTTACACGCGCACTCGGCATGTTGTTGTTATGACAGACAACTTTCACTGTATAAGGCTAAATACAGCTTAGAACTAATTGTAGCATAGAAACATAGATCGGCTCGTAAAAGTCTGCTCCACTGAACTGCTAACAGTTCTGATCAGTGACCACAATTCGCCCCAAAACCGATTATAGATATATACAAATAAATCCACTGCTAAATCCTAACACTGATGTAAGTCAGCATGGCTCAGGACCAATCAAATCAGAAGAGATCTGGATTATATGACAACAAAAGTCTAGCGGTGCTAAACTGTGGAATGACTTACCACAAAGTATCAGGTCAATCAGCTCGCTTGGTCAATTCACGAGAGAAATTAACGGAATTTTATGATCATTGAATTCCCACACGGCAATCATGTAAAACAGTAACATATGATGTAGCTTATTTTTTAATATTTTAGATAACCATTGTATTGTATTTATACTGATGATTTTACCGTGTTTCTAAATAAACTTTATGTATATATTGCGTCCAGGGATTGATTTTGTTTGGTGATACGGACGTCATCTAGGTTTAGACGTTCGGTAATATACTCTTGGAGTTTAGAATACTGTATCTCAAAGTCCCCTCGCGTGTCACAAGCACTGACACTGAATTAAGGTGTGTATGAAGTTGTGAATTTGATTGGATCTTTTCAATATATGAGCTGTTAATTGTCCCCAAACACGTAATCAAGTCGTCATTGTTAGCCCTAACTACTCATGATTGTACAACAATCGGTTGTAAAGCGCATTGAGACAATATGAAATGCGCTATATAAGAACCGATTTATTATCATTATTTTCCTCCAAACAATATGTCACAGTTAGATAGAGCATAAGCTGATGATATC